>OY757906.1:12288544-12376044 GCA_963585895.1 Sepioteuthis lessoniana
TCTTTCTTTTGATATTGTGGCGTCTTTCTTTCTTACTTTCTTTCTTTCTTTTGATTTTGTGGCGTCTTTCTTTCTTTCTTTCTTTCTTTCTTTCTTTCTTTTGATATTGTGGCGTCTTTCTTTCTTACTTTCTTTCTTTCTTTTGATTTTGTGGCGTCTTTCTTTCTTTCTTTCTTTCTTTCTTTCTTTTGATATTGTGGCGTCTTTCTTTCTTACTTTCTTTCTTTCTTTCTTTTGATTTTGTGGCGTCTTTTTTTCTTTCTTTCTTTCTTTCTTTCTTTTGATTTTGTGGCGTCTTTCTTTCTTTCTTTCTTTCTTTCTTTTGATTTTGTGGCGTCTTTTTTTCTTTCTTTCTTTCTTTCTTTCTTTTGATTTTGTGGCGTCTTTCTTTCTTTCTTTCTTTCTTTCTTTCTTTTGATTTTGTGGCGTCTTTTTTTCTTTCTTTCTTTCTTTCTTTCTTTTGATATTGTGGCGTCTTTCTTTCTTACTTTCTTTCTTTCTTTCTTTTGATTTTGTGGCGTCTTTCTTTCTTTCTTTCTTTCTTTCTTTCTTTTGATTTTGTGGCGTCTTTCTTTCTTTCTTTCTTTCTTTCTTTTGATATTGTGGCGTCTTTCTTTCTTACTTTCTTTCTTTCTTTCTTTTGATTTTGTGGCGTCTTTTTTTCTTTCTTTCTTTCTTTCTTTCTTTTGATTTTGTGGCGTCTTTCTTTCTTTCTTTCTTTCTTTCTTTCTTTTGATTTTGTGGCGTCTTTTTTCTTTCTTTCTTTCTTTCTTTCTTTTGATTTTGTGGCGTCTTTCTTTCTTTCTTTCTTTCTTTCTTTCTTTTGATATTGTGGCGTCTTTCTTTCTTACTTTCTTTCTTTCTTTCTTTTGATTTTGTGGCGTCTTTTTTTCTTTCTTTCTTTCTTTCTTTCTTTTGATTTTGTGGCGTCTTTCTTTCTTTCTTTCTTTCTTTCTTTCTTTTGATTTTGTGGCGTCTTTCTTTCTTTCTTTCTTTCTTTCTTTCTTTTGATTTTGTGGCGTCTTACTTTCTTTCTTTCTTTCTTTCTTTCTTTTGATATTGTGGCGTCTTTCTTTCTTACTTTCTTTCTTTCTTTCTTTTGATTTTGTGGCGTCTTTTTTTCTTTCTTTCTTTCTTTCTTTCTTTTGATTTTGTGGCGTCTTTTTTTCTTTCTTTCTTTCTTTCTTTCTTTTGATTTTGTGGCGTCTTTCTTTCTTTCTTTCTTTCTTTCTTTCTTTTGATTTTGTGGCGTCTTTCTTTCTTTCTTTCTTTCTTTCTTTCTTTTGATTTTGTGGCGTCTTTTTTCTTTCTTTCTTTCTTTCTTTCTTTTGATTTTGTGGCGTCTTTTTTTCTTTCTTTCTTTCTTTCTTTCTTTTGATTTTGTGGCGTCTTTTTTTCTTTCTTTCTTTCTTTCTTTCTTTTGATTTTGTGGCGTCTTTTTTTCTTTCTTTCTTTCTTTCTTTCTTTTGATTTTGTGGCGTCTTTCTTTCTTTCTTTCTTTCTTTCTTTCTTTTGATATTGTGGCGTCTTTCTTTCTTACTTTCTTTCTTTCTTTCTTTTGATTTTGTGGCGTCTTTTTTTCTTTCTTTCTTTCTTTCTTTCTTTTGATTTTGTGGCGTCTTTCTTTCTTTCTTTCTTTCTTTCTTTCTTTTGATTTTGTGGCGTCTTTCTTTCTTTCTTTCTTTCTTTCTTTCTTTCTTTTGATTTTGTGGCGTCTTTCTTTCTTTCTTTCTTTCTTTCTTTCTTTTGATATTGTGGCGTCTTTCTTTCTTACTTTCTTTCTTTCTTTCTTTTGATTTTGTGGCGTCTTTTTTTCTTTCTTTCTTTCTTTCTTTCTTTTGATTTTGTGGCGTCTTTTTTTCTTTCTTTCTTTCTTTCTTTCTTTTGATTTTGTGGCGTCTTTCTTTCTTTCTTTCTTTCTTTCTTTCTTTTGATTTTGTGGCGTCTTTTTTTCTTTCTTTCTTTCTTTCTTTCTTTTGATTTTGTGGCGTCTTTCTTTCTTTCTTTCTTTCTTTCTTTCTTTTGATTTTGTGGCGTCTTTTTTTCTTTCTTTCTTTCTTTCTTTCTTTTGATTTTGTGGCGTCTTTCTTTCTTTCTTTCTTTCTTTCTTTCTTTCTTTTGATTTTGTGGCGTCTTTTTTTCTTTCTTTCTTTCTTTCTTTCTTTTGATTTTGTGGCGTCTTTTTTTCTTTCTTTCTTTCTTTCTTTCTTTTGATTTTGTGGCGTCTTTCTTTCTTTCTTTCTTTCTTTCTTTCTTTTGATTTTGTGGCGTCTTTCTTTCTTTCTTTCTTTCTTTCTTTTGATATTGTGGCGTCTTTTTTTCTTTCTTTCTTTCTTTCTTTCTTTTGATTTTGTGGCGTCTTTCTTTCTTTCTTTCTTTCTTTCTTTCTTTTGATTTTGTGGCGTCTTTCTTTCTTACTTTCTTTCTTTCTTTCTTTTGATTTTGTGGCGTCTTTCTTTCTTTCTTTCTTTCTTTCTTTCTTTTGATTTTGTGGCGTCTTTCTTTCTTTCTTTCTTTCTTTCTTTCTTTCTTTTGATATTGTGGCGTCTTTCTTTCTTACTTTCTTTCTTTCTTTCTTTTGATTTTGTGGCGTCTTTTTTTCTTTCTTTCTTTCTTTCTTTCTTTTGATTTTGTGGCGTCTTTTTTTCTTTCTTTCTTTCTTTCTTTCTTTTGATTTTGTGGCGTCTTTTTTTCTTTCTTTCTTTCTTTCTTTCTTTTGATTTTGTGGCGTCTTTCTTTCTTTCTTTCTTTCTTTTGATATTGTGGCGTCTTTCTTTCTTACTTTCTTTCTTTCTTTCTTTTGATTTTGTGGCGTCTTTTTTTCTTTCTTTCTTTCTTTCTTTCTTTTGATTTTGTGGCGTCTTTTTTTCTTTCTTTCTTTCTTTCTTTCTTTTGATTTTGTGGCGTCTTTTTTTCTTTCTTTCTTTCTTTCTTTCTTTTGATTTTGTGGCGTCTTTCTTTCTTTCTTTCTTTCTTTCTTTCTTTTGATTTTGTGGCGTCTTTCTTTCTTTCTTTCTTTCTTTCTTTCTTTTGATTTTGTGGCGTCTTTTTTTCTTTCTTTCTTTCTTTTGATATTGTGGCGTCTTTCTTTCTTACTTTCTTTCTTTCTTTCTTTTGATTTTGTGGCGTCTTTCTTTCTTTCTTTCTTTCTTTTGATATTGTGGCGTCTTTCTTTCTTACTTTCTTTCTTTCTTTCTTTTGATTTTGTGGCGTCTTTTTTTCTTTCTTCCTTTCTTTCTTTCTTTTGATTTTGTGGCGTCTTTTTTTCTTTCTTTCTTTCTTTCTTTCTTTTGATTTTGTGGCGTCTTTTTTTCTTTCTTTCTTTCTTTCTTTCTTTTGATATTGTGGCGTCTTTCTTTCTTACTTTCTTTCTTTCTTTCTTTTGATTTTGTGGCGTCTTTCTTTCTTTCTTTCTTTCTTTTGATATTGTGGCGTCTTTCTTTCTTACTTTCTTTCTTTCTTTCTTTTGATTTTGTGGCGTCTTTCTTTCTTACTTTCTTTCTTTCTTTCTTTTGATTTTGTGGCGTCTTTTTTTCTTTCTTTCTTTCTTTTGATATTGTGGCGTCTTTCTTTCTTACTTTCTTTCTTTCTTTCTTTTGATTTTGTGGCGTCTTTCTTTCTTTCTTTCTTTCTTTTGATATTGTGGCGTCTTTCTTTCTTACTTTCTTTCTTTCTTTCTTTTGATTTTGTGGCGTCTTTCTTTCTTTCTTTCTTTCTTTTGATATTGTGGCGTCTTTCTTTCTTACTTTCTTTCTTTCTTTCTTTTGATTTTGTGGCGTCTTTTTTTCTTTCTTTCTTTCTTTCTTTCTTTTGATTTTGTGGCGTCTTTTTTTCTTTCTTTCTTTCTTTCTTTCTTTTGATTTTGTGGCGTCTTTCTTTCTTTCTTTCTTTCTTTCTTTCTTTTGATATTGTGGCGTCTTTCTTTCTTACTTTCTTTCTTTCTTTCTTTTGATTTTGTGGCGTCTTTCTTTCTTTCTTTCTTTCTTTTGATATTGTGGCGTCTTTCTTTCTTACTTTCTTTCTTTCTTTCTTTTGATTTTGTGGCGTCTTTCTTTCTTACTTTCTTTCTTTCTTTCTTTTGATTTTGTGGCGTCTTTTTTTCTTTCTTTCTTTCTTTCTTTCTTTTGATATTGTGGCGTCTTTCTTTCTTACTTTCTTTCTTTCTTTCTTTTGATTTTGTTGCGTCTTTCTTTCTTACTTTCTTTCTTTCTTTCTTTTGATTTTGTGGCGTCTCTTTTTCTTTCTTTCTTTCTTTCTTTCTTTTGATTTTGTGGCGTCTTTCTTTCTTTCTTTCTTTCTTTCTTTCTTTTGATTTTGTGGCGTCTTTTTTTCTTTCTTTCTTTCTTTTGATATTGTGGCGTCTTTCTTTCTTACTTTCTTTCTTTCTTTCTTTAGATATTGTGGCGTCTTTTTTTCTTTCTTTCTTTCTTTTGATATTGTGGCGTCTTTCTTTCTTACTTTCTTTCTTTCTTTCTTTTGATATTGTGGCGTCTTTTTTTCTTTCTTTCTTTCTTTTGATATTGTGGCGTCTTTCTTTCTTACTTTCTTTCTTTCTTTCTTTTGATTTTGTGGCGTCTTTCTTTCTTTCTTTCTTTCTTTCTTTCTTTTGATTTTGTGGCGTCTTTCTTTCTTTCTTTCTTTCTTTTGATATTGTGGCGTCTTTCTTTCTTACTTTCTTTCTTTCTTTCTTTTGATTTTGTGGCGTCTTTTTTTCTTTCTTCCTTTCTTTCTTTCTTTTGATTTTGTGGCGTCTTTTTTTCTTTCTTTCTTTCTTTCTTTCTTTTGATTTTGTGGCGTCTTTTTTTCTTTCTTTCTTTCTTTCTTTCTTTTGATATTGTGGCGTCTTTCTTTCTTACTTTCTTTCTTTCTTTCTTTTGATTTTGTGGCGTCTTTCTTTCTTTCTTTCTTTCTTTTGATATTGTGGCGTCTTTCTTTCTTACTTTCTTTCTTTCTTTCTTTTGATTTTGTGGCGTCTTTCTTTCTTACTTTCTTTCTTTCTTTCTTTTGATTTTGTGGCGTCTTTTTTTCTTTCTTTCTTTCTTTTGATATTGTGGCGTCTTTCTTTCTTACTTTCTTTCTTTCTTTCTTTTGATTTTGTGGCGTCTTTCTTTCTTTCTTTCTTTCTTTTGATATTGTGGCCTCTTTCTTTCTTACTTTCTTTCTTTCTTTCTTTTGATTTTGTGGCGTCTTTCTTTCTTTCTTTCTTTCTTTTGATATTGTGGCGTCTTTCTTTCTTACTTTCTTTCTTTCTTTCTTTTGATTTTGTGGCGTCTTTTTTTCTTTCTTTCTTTCTTTCTTTCTTTTGATTTTGTGGCGTCTTTTTTTCTTTCTTTCTTTCTTTCTTTCTTTTGATTTTGTGGCGTCTTTCTTTCTTTCTTTCTTTCTTTCTTTCTTTTGATATTGTGGCGTCTTTCTTTCTTACTTTCTTTCTTTCTTTCTTTTGATTTTGTGGCGTCTTTCTTTCTTTCTTTCTTTCTTTTGATATTGTGGCGTCTTTCTTTCTTACTTTCTTTCTTTCTTTCTTTTGATTTTGTGGCGTCTTTCTTTCTTACTTTCTTTCTTTCTTTCTTTTGATTTTGTGGCGTCTTTTTTTCTTTCTTTCTTTCTTTCTTTCTTTTGATATTGTGGCGTCTTTCTTTCTTACTTTCTTTCTTTCTTTCTTTTGATTTTGTTGCGTCTTTCTTTCTTACTTTCTTTCTTTCTTTCTTTTGATTTTGTGGCGTCTTTTTTTCTTTCTTTCTTTCTTTCTTTCTTTTGATTTTGTGGCGTCTTTCTTTCTTTCTTTCTTTCTTTCTTTCTTTCTTTTGATTTTGTGGCGTCTTTTTTTCTTTCTTTCTTTCTTTTGATATTGATGCGTCTTTCTTTCTTACTTTCTTTCTTTCTTTCTTTAGATATTGTGGCGTCTTTTTTTCTTTCTTTCTTTCTTTTGATATTGTGGCGTCTTTCTTTCTTACTTTCTTTCTTTCTTTCTTTTGATATTGTGGCGTCTTTTTTTCTTTCTTTCTTTCTTTTGATATTGTGGCGTCTTTCTTTCTTACTTTCTTTCTTTCTTTCTTTTGATTTTGTGGCGTCTTTCTTTCTTTCTTTCTTTCTTTCTTTCTTTTGATTTTGTGGCGTCTTTCTTTCTTTCTTTCTTTCTTTCTTTTGATTTTGTGGCGTCTTTTTTTCTTTCTTTCTTTCTTTCTTTCTTTTGATTTTGTGGCGTCTTTTTTTCTTTCTTTCTTTCTTTCTTTCTTTTGATTTTGTGGCGTCTTTTTTTCTTTCTTTCTTTCTTTCTTTCTTTTGATTTTGTGGCGTCTTTTTTTCTTTCTTTCTTTCTTTCTTTCTTTTGATTTTGTGGCGTCTTTCTTTCTTTCTTTCTTTCTTTCTTTCTTTCTTTTGATTTTGTGGCGTCTTTCTTTCTTTCTTTCTTTCTTTCTTTCTTTTGATTTTGTGGCGTCTTTTTTTCTTTCTTTCTTTCTTTCTTTCTTTTGATTTTGTGGCGTCTTTCTTTCTTTCTTTCTTTCTTTCTTTCTTTTGATTTTGTGGCGTCTTTTTTTCTTTCTTTCTTTCTTTCTTTCTTTTGATTTTGTGGCGTCTTTTTTTCTTTCTTTCTTTCTTTCTTTCTTTTGATTTTGTGGCGTCTTTTTTTCTTTCTTTCTTTCTTTCTTTCTTTTGATTTTGTGGCGTCTTTTTTTCTTTCTTTCTTTCTTTCTTTCTTTTGATTTTGTGGCGTCTTTCTTTCTTTCTTTCTTTCTTTCTTTCTTTTGATTTTGTGGCGTCTTTTTTTCTTTCTTTCTTTCTTTTGATATTGTGGCGTCTTTTTTTCTTTCTTTCTTTCTTTCTTTCTTTTGATTTTGTGGCGTCTTTTTTTCTTTCTTTCTTTCTTTCTTTCTTTTGATTTTGTGGCGTCTTTTTTTCTTTCTTTCTTTCTTTCTTTCTTTTGATTTTGTGGCGTCTTTTTTTCTTTCTTTCTTTCTTTCTTTCTTTTGATTTTGTGGCGTCTTTTTTTCTTTCTTTCTTTCTTTCTTTTGATTTTGTGGCGTCTTTTTTTCTTTCTTTCTTTCTTTCTTTCTTTTGATTTTGTGGCGTCTTTTTTTCTTTCTTTCTTTCTTTCTTTCTTTTGATTTTGTGGCGTCTTTTTTTCTTTCTTTCTTTCTTTCTTTCTTTTGATTTTGTGGCGTCTTTTTTTCTTTCTTTCTTTCTTTCTTTCTTTTGATTTTGTGGCGTCTTTTTTTCTTTCTTTCTTTCTTTCTTTCTTTTGATTTTGTGGCGTCTTTCTTTCTGTCTTTCTTTCTTTCTTTCTTTTGATTTTGTGGCGTCTTTTTTTCTTTCTTTCTTTCTTTCTTTCTTTTGATATTGTGGCGTCTTTTTTTCTTACTTTCTTTCTTTCTTTCTTTTGATATTGTGGCGTCTTTCTTTCTTACTTTCTTTCTTTCTTTCTTTTGATTTTGTGGCGTCTTTTTTTCTTTCTTTCTTTCTTTCTTTCTTTCTTTCTTTCTTTCTTTCTTTCTTTCTTTCAGTCCCGTCAACGGAGATTAAAATATGCTGATAACATCCTCCGTAGAGAGTTAAGACCCCACCCTCTATAAAAGAAAAAAAGTTATTTTGTATAAGGTACTAAACTACATCCCGTGTTAAGGAACCAGATTTGAAGCTCTAAGGAACATGAAGTCCCCGTAAAGTGGGTGTATCTGTTAAATAGAGTTAAAAAGATCTGTTTAAAATCAATAATATACAAAAGGGCTACATGGAACCTTCCGAAAAATACAAAATAATCTTAAGAAACAACTACACAAAAAATATAAATATAAGCGTAAAATGAACACTATTCCCTAACCTGTCGGCATAAAATAACCCTAGACAAATTGACATGCTGTTACAATCAATCAAGGGCTGATATTAGGGGCTAATATAACGTTAAAAGATAATCGAAACCTTTTCTCGTTTTCTTTTTTTTCTGTATTTTTTTTTTTTTTGCTTTCCTAATTGTATTTTATTGCTACTTTTTTTGTTCGTTTTGTTTTCTTTTGCTTTATTTCTCTTCCTTCTTTTTTCACCTTTCTTTTGTATGCTGACCTGACTTTCCCTTCTATTTTCCTCCATAGTATCTTTGTAATTCTCTCATTCACCTGTACAAGATTTATCAAGACAATAGACAGACTTGTTTAAAATAACACTTTACAATATACTCTTAATTGATTATTCTGATTTCTCAGATAACGTTTATTATAGTGCCACTTGGGAAAAAAATACACCGACTTATGGCTTGTTTGCTGAAACTCCTAAAAATAACATATCTGGAAAAACATAATATTCTTTGTACCTGTAATATCACACACACACACACACACACACACACACACACACACACACACACACACACACACACACACACACAACTATTCTCTCTCCGTATATCGGAAAATAGCTGAGCAGATTGGGTTCTTTAACCTTGGTATGGTAACTGGTCTAAGAGAAGGAAAAACTCCGAACTAAAACCTGTTAAAATCCTCTTCAAAATTGACCTGGTGTCACATCTCATGCAGAGGGGTTGGGAAAATACAAACTCTTTTTATTATTGTTGCCATTTATTAAGTTTAACACAAAGGATTAATTAGTTTGGCTTATTTGTCTTACGACAAATTAATATTTTTATTATTTATTCTATGTCAAAATATTACTATTTAACCGAAACAATTTCATTCAATATCATTTCTTTGTTTGTTCCCAGTTAGACGGTTATATATAATTTTAAGGGAATAATGTGTAGTTAATCTAAATTTTAGATGAATTAGAGCTAATTTGTTTGCGCATAAGTATTGTTATTGTTTACACAAAATTAAATTGCTTTAACTATATTACACTAATAATTCAAATAAGCATAAGTCATTTGTTTACACACGGTGAAGTGGCTTCAAGTATTGCTTAGACTCATAGTTTTACTTTCACACAGTTAAATGGTTTCAAGTATTGCTATTCAACATTAATAATTCTATTCAACACTACTCATCCATTTGCACACAGTTACCGGACATTGGCATAATGGTTAGAGTGTTCGCCAATGGCCCGGAGTCATACCAAAGACTCAAAAAATGGTAATTGCTTAACACTCAGCATTATAAGCTAAGGATCAAGGGTAAAGTGGAGCTATCCAGGGAAAGGAGTAGCACCCTCCCTTACACATTGGTGTAGTAGCTATAGAAAAGCGAGCCTTCTGGTCACCTTCAACTTCGGTCGCCAACTTTACTTACTTAAATGGTTTCAAGTATTGCTATTCAACACTAATAATTCTGTTCAACGTTATTCATCGATTTGCACTCAGTTAAATGGTTTCAAGTATTCCTATCTAACATGATTAATTTCATTTAGTATTCATCATTGGTTTGCACACACTAAAGTGGCTTCAAATATTGCTATTTAACACCAATAGTTTTATTTGCACACAGTTGAATGGTTTCAAGTATTGCTATGTAACATAATATAATTTAGCATCAATCATTTATTTACACCCAGTTAAATAGTTAAACGAATCCATTTGACCCATTGATGGAACCCTATGAGGTACTATCACTCCGGTTTCGAGTGGACCTGGGAGTGATGGCAATAAACCTATTTACCAACCTCTCCGCTCGGGCAGGATATGACACAAGGTTAATTGTTAAGCGAAGTTTAACAGGTTTTAATTCAGAGTTTTCCTTCTCCTAGACTAGTTGCTTCACCAAGGCTGAAGAACCCAGTCTGTCCTACTATTTACCTATAGCTGGAGGGAGAATAATTGGATTCATACGCTTCCCAAGGGTATTAGTGCTATGTGAAATGCAATCAGTCTCGTCCAGGATTTGAACTCGAGTCGCAGTGTCCATTTCCTACGACGATAACGAGTGATGGCAATAAAAGGGTACTCCAGGACTGAAGCCTTACCATCAGATGCAGTTTAGTATTATACCCAGGACACTCCAATGCTGTAGTTCTGTTTTCATGGACGTTGTCATTCTCAATTGAGCCACTGATGTCTGGTGACAAAGCGCGGCAAAAATATGGAGTCAGTCTACTATCTCTTTTAACCCACTCTATATGCTTTCTTTCTTTCTTTCTTTCTTTCTTTCTTTTCCTTTTTTTACGATACTAAAGTTGAAAAAATATCCAGATATTTTTTGTATAAAACTAATATTTCCATAATACAAGGTCCTAATGAATAATCTCCCAGATCTAAGATTGCCACCACGCAGACGCAAGAAATGGTGAACAGAGGGGAGGTATGTCTTTAAGTAGCAGCAGCAATGCCATTTGATTTGCCATCATGGCATGGAATGTTTAATGTCGTGCGTTTGACATTGAAACTCATCTCTCTACTTGGTGACATCCTTTGGCCGGTTCGCTTACAGGATTCATTCCTTTGTAACAATTTCCACTGGGGATACCGGAAGAATCAAGACTACTGATAACTGAAAGATTTTATTTGTCAGGCAATCGTTGCAGTACCAGAAGCAGTAATTAAGCGAACGTTGCTGAATTTTAAGATGAGGTCTCAGGAGTATATGGATTGTGAGAGCAAGTGTTAGAACGATATAATCTTTAAAACCGAGTGATAATAATTATAATAAAACAAAATAGCTAATATTGTTCCTATCGTAAAATCAAATTTTGAATAGGATTTATATTGCCTTTTTAGTTACTTTTTAAACCCGAGATATTATTCTGCTGGATCCAGAATTATTTAATTTTTAGTTTATCCTCATCGAATTTTTGTTGCTTTCTATCACATTCTGTGACAGTATGTTTTTTGAGTAAACAAAACAAGGCCGGAAAGAAAAAAGTAGGTTCCGACGATAAGTGAGCAATTTGAAATGCATTTCTACAGTACGATTACTTGAAATGCATTTCTATGGTAAAATAATTTGAAATACACTTCTATAGTAAAGTAACTTGAAATGCATTTCTGCTGTAAAATAATTTGAAATACATTTCTATAATGAAATAATCTGAAATTCGTTTATATTGTAAAATAATTGAAAATGAATGTTTTTAGTAAAATAATTTTAAATGCATTTCTATAATGAAATAATCTGAAATTCGTTTATATTGTAAAATAATTGAAAATGAATGTTTTTAGTAAAATAATTTTAAATGCATTTCTATAATGAAATAATCTGAAATTCGTTTATATTGTAAAATAATTGAAAATGAATGTTTTTAGTAAAATAATTTTGAATGCATTTCTATAATGAAATAATCTGAAATTCGTTTATATTGTAAAATAATTGAAAATGAATGTTTTTAGTAAAATAATTTTGAATGCATTTCTATAATGAAATAATCTGAAATTCGTTTATATTGTAAAATAATTGAAAATGAATGTTTTTAGTAAAATAATTTTAAATGCATTTCTATAGTAAAGTAATTCATAATGCATAGTAATGTTTTCCAATCCATTTGTATTGGAATAAAGCATTGTATAGGATTAAGATATTCTATTATGTATTTAGATGAAATATTTTCCCAATAATTTCATGACTAGTTTTATTCATCCTATTACTGTTGGTTTTCAGATTAACATTTTCACTATTATCATTTTAATGCTAGTTTTATTTGATTCTATTCTTGTTTAACTTTGTCGGCTAATTTATTTGAAAAATTCGTGATGAAAAAGATTACATAAAAAAAAAATCAGAAGAAATGGCTATAAAACCCCCCCAAAAACAAAACTTATTAGGATTTTTGATAATTTTCTTTCGGCAAAAGAAATCTTAGCTGATATCAACATGAATTCTTTCTTTCATGTTTCCTTTCATTTTGCAATGTTATGTGACGACAACGAATACACTTCAATGAAAGAAACAATGGAAACAGTAGAAAAACATGCTTGTCCGCCCTTCACTATACAAGTCTAGCAGGTGGGAACCTTACCGACCACCTGCGGCTCAAGCTTGTCCCTCTTCTCACTTCCGTTGTACTCTCCTTAGCCTTACTCTCCTACGTTTGTCGAAGTGACAATGCACTTTGATCAGGATCAGCTGAAAAGGAAATAAGATGGTTTGGATGCGTGCGCACACGGGATTAACCATGGATACGCAGTCTTGTCAGTATACACATCGGTGTGTAAGTTCCTGTTCATATAGGTGGGTAAACGAATGCATAACTGAGAGTTTGTGTATGTAAGACAAAAAAAGTGACAGTATGTGTGTAAAGGATTTGTTTTGTTTACGTGACTATTTTTAAAGCTTAATTTAGTCTGGCAAGAAAACAATCAAATATACTTCTTCAAATATACTTCTTCATGGTGTAATAGTTATCGTCGTAGGAAATGGACACGGCGACACGAGTTCAAATCCTAGACAATACTGATTGCATTTCACATAGCATTAATACCCATGGGAAAGGTATGAATCCAATTATTCTCCCACCAGCTATGGGTGAATAATAGGGTAGACTAGGTTCTTCAGCGTTGGGGAGGCAACTACTCTAGGAGAAGGAAAACTGAATTCAAACTTGTTAAACTTCACTTAAAAATTGACCTTGTGCCCGAGCGGAAGGGTTTGGTAAATTTGCATATTCTGTAGTAAAAGTCTACGTGACTAATTTGATAACCCTTACACCGCGGCAATGCTGCAGTATCACCCATAAATAAGCACCAACCTAACGTTATGATAGATTCCCACTTATTTCTTTTCCTTCCCCCCCTCTCTCTCTATAAACATATGTATGAATACACATATAAAGTTTTGGTAGTCTCTCTCTCCCTTTCTGAATCCCTCCCTCCATTTGTTTTGTCTCTTTCTCTCACTCTGTCTCCGTCTATCTGTCAGTCGTTCTCTCTTCACCTCCCTTTTCTCTCTCACTCTCTCTCTCTATATATAGTAAAGTAAATAAAGTAGGCGACCTAAGTAGAGGGTGACCCGAAGGCTCCCTTTACGATAGCTACTACACCAATGTGTAGGGGAGGGCGCTACTCCTTTCCCTGAATTGCTCCACCTTACCCTTGATCCTTACCTTATAATGCTGAGTTTTAACCAAGGTGGCATCAAGTACTATTCTGGGGGTTTTTGGTATGACTCGACCTGGGATTGAACCCTGATCTCCCGAACCATTTGCGAACACTATATATATATATATATATATAACCCAGTAATTGGTATTCCCTTAACATGAGAGAATAATCTGTCTCTATATATCTTTCTCTCACTATGTTTCTCTCTCTCTCTCTCTCTATATATATATATATATATATATGTGTGTGTGTGTGTGTGTGTGTGTGTGTGCTAATGCGTTCTTGTTTGTCCATACGTCTGTATAAATAAATACTAATTAAAATTTTTATGTGAATAGTTGCGAAAGACATTTTTAGTTTAGTTTCTAGGTAAATCAACCTTCGTGGGTTATTTAATGCTAAAGCCATGGCTATAGAATATAAGACGTACAATTTTACCCACAGCTCAGGTTCATACCTTTCCGAAGAGTATTGGTCTGAAAGTGAACGTAATGGTGCAAATGGAGTTGAGATGCCATTAAACAAAGAAACCAAACCAATACCACTGTTTAATACTCATCATGATTATGATCAAGTTACACTGACAGTACGGATTTCCATGACTCTCTCTCTCTCTCTCTCTCTCTCTCTCTCCATCCGTCTCAATCATCCAGCAGGTCTTCGAAACTACATCCTGTGTCTGCAGAGAGCTGATGAAAATAAGTTCTTGCTGGTCGGCCGTTTCTGGTTCGTCCATGTGTAGGAGTCCATTGAAGAACGTCACTTATGAGTCCGTCCTCGCTTCTCTAGTAATGTCTTGTTCATCTTACTTGTATGGTTTTTGTGATGGGAACTAAGTGGTCATACAAGTGTTGTTTTGTGGGGGTTGTTGTTTCCAGAATCTATTTAAAATAGCTCATAGCATTCTTGTGTAGTTCACATCTATTTTTCCCTATGCGTTTGGTAGTACCAATGTCTGATAGTACTAATGCTTAGTACAAATAATGTTTAGTATACAGTTAGAATATACTTACGGTAGTAACGCGAGAGATCAACATGGTGACCCCCAAATAGATTACGGCAACTTGTTTAGTTTATTAAATTAAAATTTACACAACTGTTATATACTCATTATATAGACATATACATAATACTTGCGGAACATAATCAAACATAATGACGAACTTCAATGAACGAACGAATACACTTCTTTATAAAAATATATCTCTCACACTTTATTCTCGAAAGGGTTGATGTTGGTTGTGTGTGAGAGATGAGCTGGAGACAGAGACAGACTGCTATATTGACCCCAAGTTCTTCTGACCATAGCAGCACTTCTTCCTCATCTTGGCTGGGGTTGCTCAACCGCAAGCTCTCAGTCTGCAAGCTGATTCTCATGCTGGCATCTTGTCCCCCAACTGACTGCATCTCCAACTGGAACTAACTCAAGCCGTCCGAGGCATCTGGTTATATAATTGCTTACGTCCACCTGTTTCCGCTGTTCCTCCGCTTATTTACACAGGTGCATCTCTTGATTGACGGCTCGGTCAATGGTCAATATATAACACAAGATCAGAAGCAGTACATTAGCTACTACACCACGGGGACTCCTTTTCAATATGTGTGTATATCTATAACCGACTGAAGTACTTGTCTTTGCAAGAGGTCAACAATTGATTGGCAGATGATCATAATGAGAGTCAAATTATTTTTAAGAATTTAAGTGATACTTAATTGATTTATCAATCTAAAATTTTTTGCCTGGATTGTTAGTCATAACTAAGCAATAATGTTAGATAGACTGTCCCATTATTATGGGACATGTTTATTTTTATCTACATTTAAAATGTGTACACCACTCTGACGGTGACTGCATCCCTATAGAGGGGTAACCTTGGTCGATCATTAAACTGCATCTGATGGTGAGACTCCAGTTATGAAAATCAGGCGTACCTTTTCTTGCCATTACTCCCAAGTCCACTTTTTTAGGCCTCGTCTACGGTTCAAATAATTCAGTTTAAAAACGATCCGTTCGGAATATTTGATGCAATTCAGCAGTGAATTAGTTTGGTCTGTTTTTTGTCAAATGGCATATCAAATTTTGCGGGCTATTTGATGCCAAAGCCATCCTTGTAGTGTAAACAAAATCTGTACTAATACTAAACTGAATTATCTGAATTAGAACTGTTTGAATAAACGGATTAGTTTGAAATAGAAACGTTTTTGACAATTAAACTGTGTACTTATGCTAAACTGAATTGTTTGAAATAGAACTGATTATATGTATAAAAATGGATTTGGCGTTAAATAACTTACAAAGGTTGATACGCCATAAAAGCCAACCAACCAACCAACCAACCTAATTATTGGTATTAGATAAGAATACTTGAAATCATAAAACTGTGTGCAAAAAATGTCTATTTTTACATGAGAATGATTACTTGAAATTATCTGATTATTGGTATTATATAAGAATACTTGAAATCATACAAATGTGTGTAAACCAATGTCTATTTTTAGGTGGAAATGATTACTTGAAATTGTATAATTGTTACTGTTAAATAGGAATACTTGAAACCATCAAACTTTGAGCAAGTTATTAGTATTGGATAGGAATACTTGATTTATATGTGCTTAAACACTTCAGAAACGACTATACAAAAATATAAACATAAATTCAGAGTGAACGCAATTCCCTAACGTCACGGCAGAAATCCAGCTCAACGGATTGATATGCCTTTAAAATCAATCCTGCATATCATATAAAATGTGTCCCATTGAAGTCAGACATAGGTAATCATGTAACGAAGGAAAGAAAATATCCTTAAATAAACATGTTGGTGGGGTTTAAAATACGCTGACTGAATTCTCTGCAGAGAGGTAAGACCCACTCCCAAAAAAAGGGGGTCCTAGGTAACACTAAACTGCATCTGATGTTGAGGCTCAACTTTTGTAGATCTGAGGAGTGCTCCAAGCTCCTCTATTGCCATTACTCCCAGGTTCACTCAATCCATGGGTAAAGTAGAGGTTTTTAATATTTATTTGAATTTAATTTGACCGTGTGCAAAAAATATTTTAAGAAACAAGCACATCAAAAAAGATAAATATGAACTTACAAGGAACATGAATACTTAACCTCTAGGCTTAAAATAACCCTAGACTGGTTGATATGCCGTTAAAATCAATCAATCAGTCATTCAAAAAACAAACAAAAACAGGGTTGCTTTTTTTAAATAGGAATTCTTTCTATTTGTTCTTTTAATTATACTCCAACCAAGACGAGTTTCGACAAATTGCCCAAAGCAGGTATCATTGTTCCGAATTCGTGCACTTGCTTTGGCTCTAAACAATCAGTTTTCACCCAGGTTCTTTTTATCCACTTGTTATCCACCTGAATATTGGAAGCCATAAAGTGTGAAGAAACGCACTAAAAGCCAGAGAAGAAACAATTTCTCCTGTCCTTTTTCATTTAAATTAACTTTTCGGCAGACCGATCTAAGAAAGAATATTTTTCGGTTTGGTGTACAATTGTTGTATAGCCACATAATATAAATACATCTGCATGCAGAATCATAACGACGACACAATAAAGACGAGCGACACAGTTCTCTAGAAAAATGTACGACTCATTTTATTTGAAAGGGATGTGTGTGAGAAGGAGTTGGATACCGAACAGAACTGCAACATATTGACCCCCACTCTATTGGCCATAACCGCGTTTCTTTCCCGCTCTCCTGGGCTACTCAACCGGGGCCTGGGGGCCCAGCCTCTCTTGGTGCTTGTTTTCTCTACCGCATCTTATCTCCAACTGCAACTGCTCAATCGGCGGCCTGAGGGCCCCCTCTGCTGGGTGCTGGTCTTCTCTACCGCATCTTATCTCCAACTGGTCTGATCTCAAAACTAACTGAATTTCCTGTGCACTGAGTTATATAATAGTTCAACGCCACCTACTTCTTGTGGGCGTCACAATTTCGCACTCATTCAACCTGTCCACGGTCAAGGTTATAATATCCTGATATTCCTCGACCGGATGCACCTATTATTTACACTGGTGCATTTCCTATTTTGACAGCCCGGCCGCGTCGGAGGTCAATATACAACACAATTGTTAGGTTGCTTACCGTACATATTGTTTCTAACTACTAAAAAATTATGCTACCTAGATTATTTGGTGATAACCAGTGCTTTACAAGTGAACTAAGTACTAAAGATGAAGGTATAGCTGATCATATATAGTGAGACAAGGCAGGTTTTCAACCTTCGTGGAATGAATTCTTCTATGAGACAATGACTTAGAGCAGTACTTCTCAAACTATCTGATGTGGCTTACCAGCAGGATATTTTTCCAATGTGCCTCGGACTGCTACCAGTGTTGTGCAATATCATTATTTGATTAACGATCAAATTCCAAGTATTTCTGTCATTGTATTAGTGTGGAAAAGGATATTAAACAACACAGAAACATTCAATGCATGTTCTCTATAACATTATGTGTTTTACGTATGATAATATGAAACTCAAAATTCACCTCATACCGATAGTCAATGACTTGCGTAGTGGCACTGGTACGTGTAACTCAACTTTCGTTTAATTTCCTCATCATTGTTGTATATTGACCTCCGACCCGGCCGGGCTGTCAAAATAGGAAATGAACCTGTGTAAATAACAGGTGCACCCGGTCGAGGAATATCAGAATATAACCTTGACCGTAGACGGGTTGAATGAGTGCGATTTGTGATGCCCACAAGAAGAAGGTGGACGTCGAACTATTATGTAACTCGGTGCACAGGAAGTTCAATCAGAAGATGCTGGAATGAGGAACATGTACCAGAGAGGCTGGGCCCCCAGGTCCCCAGGCCCCCGGTTGAGCAGCCCAGGAGAACGGGAAGGAAACGCTGTTGTGGCCATAAGATTGGGGGTCAATATGTTGCAGTTCTGTTCGGTCTCCAACTCCCTCTCACAGTAAAACCTTTAGTAACTCTTTCGAACCCTTTCAAATAAAGTCAGAGGTATATATTTTTCTAAAGAACTGTGTCGCTCGTCTTTATTGTGTCGTCGTTATGATTCTGCATGCAGATGTAGATGTGTAGTTGTTCCTGGCTATACAACATCATCATCATCATCATCATGTCATGCCGCCAGCACGGATATCTCTGACCCTCTCTCGCCACTTCTCCCTATCGTTCATCGCCTCTCACAGGTCTTCCGGGCTATATCACGTATCCTCACAAAGCTGCTGTATGTATGTTCGAGCTGGTTGTCCTGCTTTTGCCCGGCCATATGTGGGGGTCCATAGGAGTACATCACTTATGAGGTTGTCCCTGCTTCTCCAGCAGTGTCCTGCATATCTGGTTCGTCTAACTTGGATAGTTGTCCTCATGGGAGGTAGGTGGCCGTATAGTTGGTGCCTTGTGAGGTGTTGCCTACAGGACTTGTTCAATATTGCTCGCAGCATTCTTGTGTAATTGCCGTCTAGCTTCTTCTCCAGCCGTTTTGTTAGCGTCCAAGAAGTGCATCCATATAGCAGTGTCGATACGACCGCTGCCTGGGAGAAACTACACCAATTGTTTCACCAATTGTTTGTTGTTTGTTTCCTGATGTGTGGGGCGCCTCTTTTGGGGGTGCCGATGAGGCCGAAGGTATTTTTGGATTTTGCCGGACTCTTGTGGGCTGCGGCCCTGCGTCCAGACCCACTTTAAATAAGGTCTTGTGCCGCACTTGTCCGGTGGTGGGACGGAGAACAAATAAAAGTTTGATTTAGTTTCTTTGTTTAATTGCGTATGAACCTTCGTGGGTTATTTAATGCCAAAGCTATCATTGTAGCAAAACAGCGTTGGTACAATTTAATCTATTGCTGGTGGGGGGCAACGGGGTATATATCTAACTCAAGGGTATCAGTCCAAATGTGAACGCAATGCTTCTGGAGTTTGAACTCGCCACTTACAATGTTGTAGTCCTGTGCGTTAGCCACTACACCATGAGCTCTCACCCTTACTTTGTATAACACTGGCCTGGGAGATTGAAATAACCAAGATATCTTAAAACAGGAACAAGTAATGAGAAATACTGAGTCATCTTTCGAGACACTTCTGATATTTCGCTAAAATTGTTCAAAAGAAAACAGTTTATATTACTACTCAGCGAAGCTTTCCCGCCCTTTTTCTTTTTTTCTTATTGTGGCGACGAATTTATGTTCTTGTAAAATCGATTCTGTTTTATTTGATTTGATCTTGTGGTGTCTTCTGTCACTATTTCGAGGTGGGGTATGGAGAGATTAAATCCGATTTTTTTTTGTCTCCTGTTTACGAAAATAGAAACACTTAAATCAGGTATTATTTAGTAAATGCATACAAATGACACCTGGAGATGACGAGAGAGAGAGAGAGAGAGAGAGAGAGAGAGAGAGAGAGAGAGAGAGAGAGAGAGTAGACAATAGGAATAAAAATTGTCAATATATTTATATATATATATATATATATGTAAAGAAGACAAATCGTCGAAGTTTAAATACATAAGTAAGAATCTTTGCAATGATTGTGCTGATTTATTCGATGGCACTTGTCTTCAAATGCAATCTCACAAAATCTTGATTGAGAGCATCTTTTCTCTTCTTCTATCCTAACTTTCAGTACAAATCAAACTCCACTCGACTCCCCAACGTCTAGCAAAGGGATTTTATTTTTCTTACCAGCCTTTTCTTTTCGTTTCTTTTAAGGAGATTCCTTTTTCTTCTCTCTTATTCATACCAAATATAAAGTAGTCCTTAGTCTTAAAGAATAGAGTTGTTTCCACGGCCTCCAGTCGTATATTTTGCTTACGGCTTGGCTTCTTTGCTTCTAAGGGAGCTAGTGTAGGCAGGGAAAGAAAGGATTTGGGTGAGAATTTTTTTTGTTCTTGCTGTTGTTCTGTGTATGTACTCGAGGTTCGCAGGGTTTCGAGGTGGGATTGTTTTGCTAAACAAGTGCTTGATTTAAAAACTTGCACAGCTAAGAGAACTAAAATTATCCGAGCCAATCGACTTGGGCATCTCGTAATATATATATATATATATATATATATATATGTGTGTGTGTGTGTGTGTGTGTGTGTGTGTGTGTGTTATTTCGCACGTTATTGGAAATATTCTCTCTTCTTTCTTAGATCGGTCTGCCGAAAAGTTAATTTATAATAATAAAAAGAACTCGAGAAATTGCTTGTTCGCTGGCTCTTGGTGCATTTCTTCACACTTTATTGCTTTCAACATTGACGTGGATAACAAGTGGTTAAAAAGAGGTTGGATGGAAACTGATTGTTTAGAGCTAAAGCAAAGCGCGCGAATTGCTTTGGGCAATTTGTCTAAACTTGTCTAGGTTGGAGAATAATCCAAAGAAGAAATAGAAAAAATTCTGATTCCTCCCCTGTACACCCCGCCAAAAAAAACAGGCACCCTCTCCCTCGAAACCCCCCCCCGCAAAGTTAAAGTGTGGGCGGTAATGTTTAAATAAGATTCCTACAAAACATGTAAAAGTCAAATTTAGACCAGAAACTATCAGCACAGACGTAAAAAAACAACAACAACAAACTAAAAGACAATCCTGAATGATCTATTTCATATATATTATACCACGTGTTTCATATACTTCCGCCCTTTGTTCTCACACCGTGATAAGTTCTTTTTAAGTATTTATTGAGATTAATTAAACACAATCCAACAAGTGAGTGGAACGCGGTGCGGACCTACTTCTCTAAATAAACGAACTGATCAACAAAAAGACATTACTATCTTTCCATTGTAAGTGCCCTACAAATATTTACAAATTTAGTTGATTGAGTGATTTAGTTGGTTGAGTGACTTTTAACGGCATGTTAACCATTCTAGGCTTATTTTATTCAGAGAGGTGAGGGAATCACACACTCTGCAACTTCATATGTACATTTTTTGTGTAGTAATTTCTTAAGAGTTTTTTCCCCTTGTCATATCGAATACAAGTGATTTCTAAACAAATCTATTTGACCCACAGATGTAACCCTAAAAGGTACTACCACTCCAGGTCAAGAATCCTCCGATATATATATATATATATATATATATAGAGAGAGAGTCAGTCAGTCATTCTACGATCGTAGATTGTTTAGAAAATCGCACCTGCTACGGGACCACCGGCAAGTATGTAAATTAGGATGGGTTGACCTAGAGAGAAACCCCACTCCTGTTTCTTGATGCTTCTAACACCTAATATTTTGACCCCTCTGCCCTCGCCTGTGAATTTAAATAAATTTTATTTTAATTTTTTATTTTATTTTATTTTTTTAATTTTTCAAATACTAACTGTAATTCCACATTTGCTGTTCTGCAACTTCGAGAAAAAGCATGTAAAAAGTCATCTGACGAGACGGAGAGTAGACTAATATTATCCGCCGAAATAAATTTTAAAATGACGATTTAACCAAGTTTGAGTTTCCATCCGATTACACTATATATATATATATATATACACACACATATAATGACTTAGGGAGTTAAATTAGAAAGCTTTATGGCATATCAACTATCATAGATCATTTAACGCGAAGAAAAGTAATCAAAGAAAAACAAACAAATAAAAAGCACACATACACACACAAAAGAAGTAAACGGAAGTGTATCCATATACGTGGATAGGAGCATCCAAGCAGACACACAAACACACAAAAAAGAAAAAGAAGAGAAATAAGAGATAAACAACGCCTGCAGAGACGAAAATTTGTCACGGACAATTCACTCAATCAGAAAATTCCTGGAATTCAAAAGAACAACAAATTTATCTAATCAGTCACCACTATATAAATCTAACGGAACACCATCATCAATCATTATCACTCCCTGAAGAAAGTGAAAAACACAAGAAACACGTGTTAAAGAGAAATAACTTAAAAAATAAATCCCCTTGTGGACCTGTTCATTTTAAAATATTTACTTTTTTATTTCATTGGCCCAAATACACACACACACACACACACACACATATATATATATATATATATATATATATATAGCTCCACTGAAGAGTTGTGATTCAACGAAACAATCTATCTGTGGATGACAATATATACGCTCCCCTCCCGTGGGTTGAGCACTCTGGCGAAGGAGTTAACGGCTACGACCCGCGTAATTCAAAGCTCTTCTAACGAATAGTGCAAAATGTAATTAAGCGAAAGCTAATACAAAATGAGTTAGAATTCCTGACGTAGGTCGTCGAAATGGCTTAACAGTAAGATACCAAGTCTAGCGTAAAGTTAGGCGGGTTTCGATCCCAGCTTGAAGCATCCTGCGTGTCTAACCACACAGAAGAGTTGTGATACAACAAAACAGTCTCTCTTTAGAGAATAGTATATATATATATATATATATATATATAGTGTGTGTGATGGTTATCATCGTTGAAAATTGACACGGCAACATGAGCTAAAATCCTAAATGAGACTGGTTTGAATTTCACATTGCACAAATATTCTTGGAAAAAGTAAGGATCAATTCTCCTTCCAGCGATGGCTAAATTGTAGGACAGATGGGTTAGGTATCCAGTTTAGGAGAAAGAAAACTCTTGATTTTAAATCTGTTAAACTCTGCTTAAAAATTGACTTTGTGTCACATCCTTGGAGGTGTTGGTAAATATATATATATATATATATATAATGGATTTCATGAACGGTCTGTTATTCTCTTTTGTTGCTGGGTTGCACAGAGACAAATGTTCACTATAACTATTGAACGAGTAGTCAATGAGATTTTGAAGAGTCCTGTTTTTAGAATAACGGGAAGGTGTCCGTTGTTCATTTCTTTAGGTTTCAACGGTTACAGAGAATAAACAGACAAAGCGAAACACCACACGGCCATAATGGCTAAAATGAGTTATGCTTTTGCGTTTTGTGTTTCCCTCCTGACAAATAGCCATCAGCATCATGGTGAAACTCTAAAATTCTCCCTTAGCAGAGAACCACATTCATAGAAACTTTCACCCTTAGAATTTAACATGAACATTTTGAATTAAAATTTGCTGATCACACAAAAGTGTTTAATTATCCAAAATATAAGAGAGACAATCAATATTGGATTTTTGAGTGAATCTTTGGACATCATGTGTCTATTGAATCGTCCAATGGAATCGCGAGAATTCAGAACTCTTTCGCGTTCTCTTTTTGTTTCATCTCTTCTAACGGATAAGACCTTTCTTTTTAATTTGAATCATTAAACAGAATAACCTTTTTATTTCGCTTCATTCTTATATTGTAAAGACACATGGCTTAGCTGCCAACGATAAGTCAGACTTTTTACTATTTTATCCTTTTAAAATACTATTTATCATAAAACAATGTGTACATTTCACCTGTTGGAACAGGTTTTTGCATCTTTGTAATATTTCTTATATGTTCTATATGTATGTATGTATGTATGTATGTATCAAATGTCCGATATTTGTGTTAATCAAGTTTTTCCTTCTGTATATTCAGTGTTAGTTTATTGATTGATATATGTTATGTCCTCGGAAGGAGTATAAAATAAGCAATACAAACATGGATTAAGAGAGAAGAATAAAGGTT
The DNA here is from genome assembly GCA_963585895.1 of Sepioteuthis lessoniana. Taxonomy (NCBI): domain Eukaryota; kingdom Metazoa; phylum Mollusca; class Cephalopoda; order Myopsida; family Loliginidae; genus Sepioteuthis; species Sepioteuthis lessoniana. The sequence goes on from OY757906.1 coordinate 12,312,054, forward strand.
ATTACAGTAAAACAAGTAATACAACGTCGCCAGCATAGTTCTTGCTGTCTACTCCCTGAGTGGATTACAGTTCAATATCATATCCTTATTGGAAGAGTCCATTGTTTATCGAAAATAGGGATGATACTACAAGAATATACTAATACAAACTAATATACTAATGCTACTAGGTTATTGGACGCGTGACTTAATATTTTCCTAAGAACCAACTGCAAATAATAACTAATCATCATCATCATCATCATCATCATCATCATCATCAAGATCATCAAGTTACACTGCCCTGATTCTCTGAATCTCTCTTACTATCCGTCCCTATCAGGGGGTGTCCTCGTGGTGTAATGGTTAAAGCGATGGACTGCGGAATCGTAGTACGCGAGTTCGTACTCCAGTCGCGCTATTACATTCACTTTCGAGCAAATACCCTTGGGAAAGGTATGAACCCCCTTATCCTCCCAGCTATGGGTAAAATTGTACCACTACTGTTCTTCTAGGAGAATGGCTTTGGCATTAAATAACCTAAAAAGAGTTGATATGCCATTAAACAAAGAAACCGAAACCGTAACCAAAACCGTCCCTATCAGCTGGTCAGTCTATGAATGGGAGTCCACTGAAGAACGTCGCTAATGAGGTAACCTCTTCTTCTCCAGCATGTCTTATTCGGATAGTTGGTGAGATGGGAAGCTGGTGGTTGCACAGCTGTTTCTTCATAGGGTACTGCGTCCAGGATTTGTTCAAAATATTCTTGTGTAGTTTTCTTAGTGTTCAGGTGATGATCGATACAGTTGTGCTGACACGGAAGAAATCTGTTTTATTTTTTTTCAGAGAGGTTAGATTTCCATCTGGTCGATAATCTGTTGATATCATTTCATGCCTAACCTATTGCGTTCAGTTATATAGGAATTTTGTTTCCTGGCGTCTGAGGTGCCCCCGTTGGCGAAGTGCCGACGAGGCCAAAGGTATTTTTGGATTTTGCTGGACGCGTGTGGGCTGCGGCCCAGCGTCCGGGCCCACTTTAACATACCTCGGTAGCAATATCTAATCTACTGAAAGAAATGCAGACACATGCATAGGGAAGGCGTGGAACGTAATAGACAGGCTGTTGATTATATGGATATATGATCTCTTTGATGAAACAAAACGATTTTCTTCCAAGGTGTGGCCGTGTCGGTACAACTGTATAGATGAACCACCTGGACTCTAACGAAATGCAGACAGAAGAATTACACATAAATACTGCATACTGTTTTGAACCAATCCTGGAAGCAGTACTCCATAAAATAGAAGCTATACGGCCACTTACCCCCCATATCACAAACCATCTAAGACAAACAAGACATGCTGGGTACTAGTGGTAAAGTAAGGGTGGAATCATAAGCAAAGTTTTTTGATAGATTCCTACACATGGACGGGCTAGTGATGGTCGATCTGTAAAGACTTACATATATCAGGTCTGTGCGGATACTGGATGGTGTCTAGAGGACCTGCCGGGAGTGATGGCTGATAGGGACGGAAGATGAGAAAGAATCTAGGAAAACTTTGCAATCAGCGTGGCTTGTGATGATAATGATAATATTATTTGTTCTGTAGAATCAGTGTTATAAAATTACAGCTACAATTATTCAAATATGAATATGCCGTTTGACAGCAGTCGTAAAAAAAACAAACAAATCACACCTGTAAACCTAATTAACTCGATGGAAAACTTGGAAAGATCATTTCAATTTGAATATTTCTTTATAAATGATCTTACCTTAAACAAGATCCAGGGTGATCTTTTTTTAAAGGTGGATTCACAATATTTCTAGATTTTATGCTTTTAATGACATGTCAACCATCGTGAGTTATTTAATGCCAGAGCATGCCTCCATGGAGAAGATCAGCATTGATGCTAGTTAATCCATAGCTGGGAGGATTAAAGGGTTCGTACCTTTCACGAGGGCATTAGCCTGACAATGAACGTTCGAATTGCCCGACTAGAGTTTGAACTCGCTTACTTCGAAGCAGCAGTCTAGCATTTCAGACTCTACGCTATCTAGTTGAATTGTCATCTGAGTTCAGCTGATATAAGCAAATGATGTAACCTAACGAAAGGTTACTGAATGAGAAATAACCAAAACCGCGGTTGGAACTGAAATGGAAATCTTTATAACATTAACAAAATACAATACTTGCCAGCGGCGTGAAGAAGGTTAACCACTGCTAGTGGTTAGTATATTTTAACCCTCTCACAATAGTGTCCAATAATTTTATGAGGAAAGGGATATACCCATTAATGTTCATAGGTACCGTACATTACACTATGAAAAATGGGATATACACATTAATGTCCATAGGAAGGGTACATAACAGTTTGAGAAATGGCACATACCCATTAATGTTCAGAGGTATGGTACATAACAGTATGAGGAATGGGACATAGCCATTAATGTTCATAGGTAGGGTATATAACAGGATGAGGAATAGGACATAGCCATTAATGTTCATAGGTAGGGTATATAACAGGATGAGGAATGGGACATACCCATTAATGTTCATAGGTAGGGTATATAACAGTATGAGGAATGGGACATAGCCATTAATGTTCATAGGTAGGGTATATAACAGTATGAGGAATGGGACATAGCCATTAATGTTCATAGGTAGGGTATATAACAGGATGAGGAATGGGACATACCCATTAATGTTCATAGGTAGGGTATATAACAGGATGAGGAATGGGACATACCGATTAATGTTCATAGGTAGGGTATATAACAGGATGAGGAATGGGACATACCCATTAATGTTCATAGGTAGGGTATATAACAGGATGAGGAATGGGACATACGCATTAATCTTCATAGGTAGGGTATATAACAGTATGACGAATGGGACATAGCCATTAATGTTCATAGGTAGGGTATATAACAGTATGAGGAATGGGACATACCCATTAATGTTCATAGGTAGGGTATATAACAGGATGAGGAATGGGACATACCCATTAATGTTCATAGGTAGGGTATATAACAGTATGAAGAATGGGACATACCCATTAATGTTCATAGGTAGGGTATATAACAGTATGAGGAATGGGACATAGCCATTAATGTTCATAGGTAGGGTATATAACAGTATGACGAATGGGACATAGCCATTAATGTTCATAGGTAGGGTATATAACAGGATGAGGAATGGGACATACCCATTAATGTTCATAGGTAGGATATATAACAGGATGAGGAATGGGACATACCCATTAATGTTCATAGGTAGGGTATATAACAGTATGAGGAATGGAACATAGCCATTAATGTTCATAGGTAGGGTATATAACAGTATGAGGAATGGGACATACACATTAATGTTCATAGGTAGGGTATATAACAGTATGAGGAATGGGACATAACCATTAATGTTCATAGGTCGGGTATATAACAGTATGAGGAATGGGGCATACCCATTAAGTCGATAGGTAGGGTATATAACAGTATGAGGAATGGGACATAGCCATTAATGTTCATAGGTAGGGTATATAACAGGATGAGGAATGGGACATACCCATTAATGTTCATAGGTAGGGTATATAACAGGATGAGGAATGGGACATACCGATTAATGTTCATAGGTAGGGTATATAACAGGATGAGGAATGGGACATACCCATTAATGTTCATAGGTAGGGTATATAACAGGATGAGGAATGGGACATACGCATTAATCTTCATAGGTAGGGTATATAACAGTATGACGAATGGGACATAGCCATTAATGTTCATAGGTAGGGTATATAACAGTATGAGGAATGGGACATACCCATTAATGTTCTTAGGTAGGGTATATAACAGGATGAGGAATGGGACATACCCATTAATGTTCATAGGTAGGGTATATAACAGTATGAAGAATGGGACATACCCATTAATGTTCATAGGTAGGGTATATAACAGTATGAGGAATAGGACATAGCCATTAATGTTCATAGGTAGGGTATATAACAGTATGACGAATAGGACATAGCCATTAATGTTCATAGGTAGGGTATATAACAGGATGAGGAATGGGACATACCCATTAATGTTCATAGGTAGGATATATAACAGGATGAGGAATGGGACATACCCATTAATGTTCATAGGTAGGGTATATAACAGTATGAGGAATGGAACATAGCCATTAATGTTCATAGGTAGGGTATATAACAGTATGAGGAATGGGACATACACATTAATGTTCATAGGTAGGGTATATAACAGTATGAGGAATGGGACATAACCATTAATGTTCATAGGTCGGGTATATAACAGTATGAGGAATGGGGCATACCCATTAAGTCGATAGGTAGGGTATATAACAGTATGAGGAATGGGACATACCCATTAATGTTCATAGTTAGTGTATATAGCAGTATGAGGAATGGGACATACTCATTAATGTGCATAGGTAGGGTATATAACTGTATGAGGAATGGGACATAGCCATTAATGTTCATAGGTAGGGTATATAACAGTATGAGGAATGGGACATAACCATTAATGTTCATAGGTTGGGTATATAACAGGATGAGGAATAGGACATAGCCATTAATGTGCATAGGTAGGGTATATAACAGAATGAGGAATGGGACATACCCATTAATGTTCATAGGTAGGGTATATAACAGGATGAGGAATGGGACATACCCATTAATGTTTATAGGTAGGGTATATAACAGTATGAGGAATGGGACATAGCCATTAATGTTCATAGGTAGGGTATATAACAGAATGAGGAATGGGACATACCCATTAATGTTCATAGGTAGGGTATATAACAGTATGAGGAATGGGACATAGCCATTAATGTTCATAGGTAGGGTATATAACAGAATGAGGAATGGGACATACCCATTAATGTTCATAGGTAGGGTATATAACAGTATGAGGAATGGGACATAGCCATTAATGTTCATAGGTAGGGTATATAACAGAATGAGGAATGGGACATACCCATTAATGTTCATAGGTAGGGTATATAACAGGATGAGGAATGGGACATACCCATTAATGTTTATAGGTAGGGTATATAACAGTATGAGGAATGGGACATAGCCATTAATGTTCATAGGTAGGGTATATAACAGAATGAGGAATGGGACATACCCATTAATGTTCATAGGTAGGGTATATAACAGTATGAGGAATGGGACATAGCCATTAATGTTCATAGGTAGGGTATATAACAGTATGAGGAATGGGACATAGCCATTAATGTTCATAGGTAGGGTATATAACAGGATGAGGAATGGGACATAACCATTAATGTTCATAGGTAGGGTATATAACAGGATGAGGAATGGGACATACCGATTAATGTTCATAGGTAGGGTATATAACAGGATAAGGAATGGGACATACCCATTAATGTTCATAGGTAGGGTATATAACAGTATGAGGAATGGGACATACGCATTAATCTTCATAGGTATGGTATACAACAGGATGAGGAATGGGACATAGCCATTAATGTTCTTAGGTAGTGTATATAACAGTATGAGGAATGGGACATAGCCATTAATGTTCATAGGTAGGGTATATAACAGTATGAGGAATGGGACATACCCATTAATGTTCATTTGTAGGGTATACATAAGTATGAAGTATGGGACATAGCCATTAATGTTCATAGGTAGGGTATATAACAGGATGAGGAATGGGACATACCCATTAATGTTCATAGGTAGGGTATATAACAGTATGAGGAATGGGACATAGCCATTAATGTTCATAGGTAGGGTATATAACAGGATGAGGAATGGGACATAGCCATTAATGTTCATAGGTAGGGTATATAACAGGATGAGGAATGGGACATACCCATTAATGTTCATAGGTAGGGTATATAACAGTATGAGGAATGGGACATAGCCATTAATATTCATAGGTAGGGTATATAACAGGATGAGGAATGGGACATAGCCATTAATGTTCATAGGTAGGGTATATAACAGGATGAGGAATGGGACATACCCATTAATGTTCATAGGTAGGGTATATAACAGTATGAGGAATGGGACATAGCCATTAATGTTCATAGGTAGGGTATATAACAGTATGAGGAATGGGACATACCCATTAATGTTCATAGGTAGGGTATATAACAGGATGAGGAATGGGACATACCCATTAATGTTCATAGGTAGGGTATATAACAGTATGAAGAATGGGACATACCCATTAATGTTCATAGGTAGGGTATATAACAGTATGAGGAATGGGACATAGCCATTAATGTTCATAGGTAGGGTATATAACAGTATGACGAATGGGACATAGCCATTAATGTTCATAGGTAGGGTATATAACTGTATGAGGAATGGGACATACCCATTAATGTTCATAGGTAGGGTATATAACAGTATGAAGAATGGGACATACCCATTAATGTTCATAGGTAGGGTATATAACAGGATGAGAAATGGGACATAGCCATTAATGTTCATAGGTAGGGTATATAACAGTATGACGAATGGGACATAGCCATTAATGTTCATAGGTAGGGTATATAACAGGATGAGGAATGGGACATACCCATTAATGTTCATAGGTAGGATATATAACAGGATGAGGAATGGGACATACCCATTAATGTTCATAGGTAGGGTATATAACAGTATGAGGAATGGAACATAGCCATTAATGTTCATAGGTAGGGTATATAACAGTATGAGGAATGGGACATACACATTAATGTTCATAGGTAGGGTATATAACAGTATGAGGAATGGGACATAACCATTAATGTTCATAGGTCGGGTATATAACAGTATGAGGAATGGGGCATACCCATTAAGTCGATAGGTAGGGTATATAACAGTATGAGGAATGGGACATACCCATTAATGTTCATAGTTAGTGTATATAGCAGTATGAGGAATGGGACATACTCATTAATGTGCATAGGTAGGGTATATAACTGTATGAGAAATGGGACATAGCCATTAATGTTCATAGGTAGGGTATATAACAGTATGAGGAATGGGACATAACCATTAATGTTCATAGGTAGGGTATATAACAGGATGAGGAATGGGACATAGCCATTAATGTGCATAGGTAGGGTATATAACAGAATGAGGAATGGGACATACCCATTAATGTTCATAGGTAGGGTATATAACAGGATGAGTAATGGGACATACCCATTAATGTTTATAGGTAGGGTATATAACAGTATGAGGAATGGGACATAGCCATTAATGTTCATAGGTAGGGTATATAACAGAATGAGGAATGGGACATACCCATTAATGTTCATAGGTAGGGTATATAACAGTATGCGGAATGGGACATACCCATTAATGTGCATAGGTAGGGTATATAACAGTATGAGGAATGGGACATGCCCATTAATGTTCATAGGCAGGGTACATTACACAATGAAAAATGGGATATACCCATTAATGTTCATAGGTAGGGTACATAACAGTATGAGGAATGGGTCATAGCCATTAATGTCCATAGGTAGGGTATATAACAGTAAACAACTTCATGACAAAACCCACTCTAACGTCTGGAGTCGTATTATATGTCGACTGCAGAAAGGTAAGACACCCCAAGGTGTGTCCTGGTAGGACATTAAACAATCTGACGGTAAAGTCCCAGTTCTGGAACTTTGAGGAATGTGAACTTTTCCATTGACATTACCTGGAGTGATAATACCTATTAGAGCCCCATCTCCGGGTGAAATAGAACTGTTTAATAATTTAAAAAGGATTATTATAATTGTATGAAGACATACCGTTGGAATACTTGAAACAAATTAAATTTGTGCAAATAAATTGTCAATATGTGATACCATCATAAGAGTCGAATAACAATTTTTTAAACCCTTCAACTGTGTGCAAACAAATAAGCTCTGAATAAGAATAAACTTACCAACAAACTATTTACTAACACACACACACACACACACACATGCAGACATATATATATATATATATATATATATATATATATATATATATATATATATATATATATATTGTAGTATTATTCGGTCCAGTTAAACCAGAATTGGGAGTAATTTCATCAGGACAAGAAAACCATTCAAAAGTGAACATTTAAATTTTTCTGGTAAAGAGCTCAATGTAACTGATATTACAGAGCAATAATTTCTTCAAGAAAAAATTTGACCGGTTTTGTTTTTTCTTATATATATATATATATATATATATATATATATATATATATATATACCGGTTTTGGCTTTAAATAATCATTAGGAGTTGATATGACAATAAACCAAATAACCTAATCTTAATCCACTTTCTGTGAACAAATGGTAAATATTAAATAGCATTATTAGTGTTGGATAACAATTTTTGAAACGATAAACAAATGATTCGTTAAAAGTAATGGTACCTGTAGTCTCTTCATTTACAAAGCATCTCATGAATTGAGGACTCCAGTATCCGATAATCTATATGTAAAAGGAAATATACGTAAAAAAATTCCTTCTCTTACGCTGAAAATGACGATGGCTATGGGGAAGATAATCGACTGACGTAAAGTCAGCCGGGTTCCGATCATGGCTTGAAGCATCACACGGCTCTAACCACACTGAAGAGTTGTCATACAACGAAACAGTCTGTGAGTGAATGACAATAAATATATATATATACATATATAACGTAGCTGGAGTTCGAACTCGCTTTATGCAATATCACAATCCAGCGCATTTACCACTACACCACTGCAACTCCCGATCTAAAATACTTATGTTTTCCCAGCTTCTATATCCAATAAGAGTAAATGTTTGCAGTCATTAAAAACAAGCTAATCATATAACTCGAGACGGGAAAGAAAAACTTAGTAACCGATGTTTGACGCCCCAGACAAAAACAATTTTACTCAGCAACAAAGTTCTTCGAGCATAAAAGACTGGTAATTTGAGAGGAGACAATCGGTAGGTTAACAAGATTAGAAGCCTATGTATTGTAGTTCCAACTTTGGGAGCCATCTTTATTTGTGAGAGAGGCATGGATGGGGCGTGACCGCTTTGTGAAACTTGAAGAAGCTGTCAACTGACATTTTTGTCGGTTCACGCCCGACATCTTCACCATAGCGTACACCATTTTTTCGGAGACTTTCACTGATTGATCCCGACATTTTTGTGTAAACACAAACCTTATTATGAGGGTGGCCTGATATTGTGTGATGGTTAACTTGTGGGTCTCACAACACCATTTCTTAATATAAAAAGATCAATACACACGTCTGCAATAGAAGAACAATTAAAAAGCTAATCTTGTCGACTTGCCGAATATAGGATAGATCTATCAACAATATAGTGGGATCGATCAATCAACAGTGTAGTGTCATAAGTGTAGTGGGATAAATGTCTCACAACATCCTCAGCCCAGTCGATCAGGACAGTAGAATACACCGACTGTATCTCTGCAGAATAGTAAGATCCCGCCAGTGAGTGTCCTGGATATGAAACTAAAAAATCTGATGGTGATGCTCCTGTAATGCTGGAGCTTTGGGGAATGCAGAGTACCTCTTCATTGCCGTCGCTCTTAGGTCCCATCTGTCCCGGTGTGGTAGCAGCTAATAGGGTCTTCATCATCATCATCATCATGTCGTGCTGGTAGCACGGATATCCCTGACCCTCTCTCGCCACTCCTCCCTATCGTTCATCGCCTCAGGCAGGTCTTCCGGACAACATCCCGTATCCTCACATAGTTGCTGAATGTATGTTCGTGCTGGTCGTCCTGCTTTTGCACGGCCATGTGTGGGGGTCCATAGTAGTACATCACTTATGAGTTCGTCCCTGCTTCTCCAGCAGTGTCCTGCATGTCTGGTTCGTCTAACTTGAATAGTTTTCGTGATAGGAGGCAGGTGACTTTACAGTTGGTGTCTTGTGGGGTGTTGCCGCCAGGACTTGTTCAAGATTGCTCGCTGCATTTTTGTGTAATTGCCGTCTAGTTTCTTCTCCAGCCGTTTTGTTAGCGTCCATGTAGTGCATCCATATAACAGTATCAATGCGACCGTTGCTTGGAAGAAGCTGCGTTTCATTTTATCGGTTAGGTCTGATTTCCATATAATCGATAGCCTATTGATAGCTGTCCATGCTTTCATTAACCTCGTGTCGATGTCCTTTTCGGTTGATGCGATTCTGCTTCCTAGGTAAGTGAATTTGTCTACTAGTTTAAGAGGGGTTCCGTCTAGAGTGGAGATGTCACCCGTTTGATTATAGCACATATATTCTGTTTTGTGTGCATTCACATAGAGGCCTATGCCTGCGGCTGCTAGTTCCAAACTATGCAGTAGTGTTTCGGCTAGGTCGGGTGTATTTGCCAGCATCGCTATGTCATCGGCGTTGTCGGCGTCGGTAATTGTTTTTGCGGGGTACCTTCTGCTTCTTTTCTTTGTCACCTGGAAGTCGTTAGGGTCTTACCTATAGGTCAAATAGAGTGGTTTGACATTTAAACTGTGCAAACAAATGACTTAAGCCAAATTGAATTGCTTGAAATAGAACTGTTTGATCATTCATCTGAGTGTCAACAAATGAGTGTTGTTTAATTGAATTGTTAGTGATACATAGCAATACTTGGAACCATTTAACTTTTTTGACTCATGCTAAATTGAATTGTTAGAAACGGGACTGTTTTATATGTATATCTAAAATATGTTTACAAATCATATATCTAATATATATGTATATATATGAACAGGATTTGGCATTAAATAACCTATAATGGTTGATATGCCATAAAACACGACCAAACCAAACCAAATCCTGACAGCTTTCCTTAATACAGCGAGATCAATGCTTACGCCTGCCATAGAGCAATAATTTACCTGTTGATAACGGTGGTAGAAAAGTAATATAATTGTAATGGCATCAATCCTCATGACTGTTATACAGGAGCAATTAACCACATGATCTCGTCCAACTGTGTAGTGTGATCAGTGTAGTGGGATCAGATGATCTCATCCCTCTGTTAATGGTTTTGGGGTGTTGATAAATCGACAGTATAGAGGAATCGATTATTCGACAGAGAAGTGGGATCAGTCCTGTCAATTCTGATGCCTGCTATAGAGCTCTGATTGACCAGATGATCTCGTTGATCGGTCTTACATTGTTGTGGGATCTATCAGTGTAGAGCTATACACCATTTGACAGAATAGAGAGATCAATGATGTAGGATCAATTCTCCCGCCTTTCATCGATTAATCGGCTGATCTCGCCGACAGTGAAGTGGGAATGATCAATTTGATAGCGTTGTGAGATTGATAAATCAACAGTGTAGTGGGATCGGCAAAACGATAATGTAGTGGGATCAGTTGAGTGAGATGGTTGTAGTGGGATCAGTCCTGATGCCTGCTATGAATCATTAATCAACTACCTATTCTCGTCGATCAATGTAGCGAGATTGACTAATTATTGTGTCGTAGTATAGATCAATAGACACTGTAATATGATCAGTGTTATGAGATCATTCCTAATGATTTTTATAGATCAACGATTAACAATATGATCTTCTTAAATAAGTATTGAAAGCATTGTGGAATCGATCAATCGACAGTGTAATGAGACAGACTACTCTGGTATATCGATCAGTGAAGATCATACACGATCAGAGTCGACCGGTAAAACGTCACGCCTGCAATAGAGCAACAATTAAACCAGCTGATCTCTTCTACCTGTCAATTGTGTAATAGAATCGGTCAATGGACATTGTAGTGGTATCAAACGCTTCTCACACTTTCTATAGAGTAACAATTAACCTTGTAAGTGCGGTCGACCAAATCGTCTGTGTTGTGTGATCACGCAAGCAATAGAAAAATGATTACCCAGCCAGTCTCATCCTCAAGTCAACAGTGTCATGGGATTTTTAGTGACTATGTCGAGGGATCGATTGATTGACAGTGTTGTGAGACAAGTAAAGTGGGATCAATCTTCACGCTAGCTATAGTGTAATGATTAGTAGTGAGATCAGCCTATTGACAGTGTAACGAGATCAATGTCGTTCGGTCAACGTAGTGGAATCAATGTTTAGCAAGTTGATCTCATAGCATCATTGGTACTGAGAGATCAATCCTCACTCCTGCCAGCTAACCAGCTGATTAGTCTTAACCCTTTGCAGGGGATACTGTCGGTGTATTTTAAGTCTCGTCGATAGAGAATCTATTTTAATTGCTACTTTAACCCTTTTACTGATCAAAGCAAATTTGCAGTGACTACTCGTTTTCGCAAGATTTTATCTCCAATTTTGAATGCGGTTTGAGAGTCAAATGTGTCACCAGAAACACTGAGAGTTTAATGAGTCTCTCATAGCCGTGAAAGGATTAAACAAATTGTTGTATAACGTGATGAATGAAGGACCATAACACATTCCTTTACAAAAACATGACTCACTCTATTTCTCAAAAAGGTCGAAAATTCTGTAAGTTCGAGAGAAAGACAGGGAGACAAAGACAGGCAGAGGACTGCTATATTGACCTTTAACTTATCAACCACGCCGTGCTTCCATATTGAAGGCCCCACTTAGCACTTCTTTGACGGGAGGTTCTCAATCGGGTTCTGCTGAGAACCACTGCCTCCCAGGCGCCCACCGGCCACGTGCTGCCACACTCCAGACGACTTGACTGCCCGACCGTTTATCCGAGACTGACCGTATCTGCTCAGGGTCCCTGTGTATATTTATGATTTCATAACTCCTACATAATATTCCAGTTCGTCCTTCTGGCTGTCAACCCATGCATCTGCTTTTACTTATTTACACAGGCGCGTCCTGTGTAGAGAAATCTCTGATTGACGGTTCAGTCAAAGATCAATATGTAACAAATTCTATAAACCTATAAAGACAGAGCAGGGCAGATTAAAAAATATTATGTGGGAATGTTGATCATATAAACAAATATATAATTGAGCTCAGATAGAATAAAAATAGGTATACATGAAAGGAGAAGAACGGCAATCTATTGGAAATTGTACAAACGATCAGGATTAGAACAACCAAACAAATGCCATCTACACAAACCAGAGCGGAACTATAGAATTTAAGAAGAAAAATCTTTGAGATTTTGAAAATCAAATGGATTACAAAATCAGGGTCATAAAATAGTTCAGTTCAATCAGAGGAACGTTGGTTAAAGCTCTAAACAAAGAGAAAAAAAAAACAATTAAAAAAAATAAAGATGAAAAAAATGATGGAAAAGAAATGAAAAATAATTTGGAACTGAAGATGATGATTTTAGTCATCGTTAATGAAGAGTGTGGAATATTTTGGATGAATGGACCCCCCCTCCAGGACAAAAGCATTGTAGAGTTATAAGGAAGAATATTGAATAAGAAAGAGTAAACACGGTTTATTACTGATTTGAAAATCCAATACGAAGAAACGTAAGAAAAAGAAATAATAATAATTATAATATCTCACACGATAAAACCTGGACATTGGTAAGAAAAGGAAACTTTAAGAGAGAAACAGAATCTCTCCAAATGGCAGCACAAAACAGCGCCATAAGAGCCAATCATATGAAAGCGAGGATAGATAAGACGCAACAAAATAGGAAATTTAGACTATGCGGTGACAGAGATGAAACCATCAATCACATAATAAGCGCATGCAATAAAGTGGCACAGAAGGAGTACAAGGCTAGACACGACTGGGTGGGCAAGGTGATCTACTGGGAAATGTGCAAGAAATCTAAATTCGACCATGCCAACAAATGGAATAAGCACAACCCAGCACCTGTCCTCTAAAATGACACACACAAACTCCTATGGGACTTTGATATACAAACGGATCACCTAATCTCGGCCAGAAGACCAGACCTTATCATAATCAACAAACAAAAAAAAGAAAAAGAAAATTTGTAAAATTGTCGACTTTGCTGTACCGGCTGACCACAGAATAAAACTGAGAGAATGTGAAAAGAGAGATAAGTACCTCGACCTTGCTAGAGAGTTGAAAAAAGCTACGGAACATGAAGGTGACAATTATACTAATTGTGATTGGTGCTTTTGGCACGGTAACTAAAGGATTACTAAAGGGCCTGGAAGATTTGGAAGTTGGCGGCCGAGTGGAGACCATCCAAACAACAGCATTATTGAAAACGGCGGAGACTTGAGGAGACTTGCTGTCACTCAATCTCCAGTGAAAGACCATCAGATGTCGCTGATGTGAAAAACTCTAATGAGTAATAATAACACCGATAAACAGGAAAACTACAAAATGTAGAAAATAAAAGTGGAAAGAAAAATAATTGTATGGATACTTAAAGCGACAAAATAAGAACGAAGGATTTCAGTGAAAAAAGAAATCAGTATATCAGAATTTGTAGGTTAGAAGAACAGCAGTAGTACTATGTAACACATAAGTAGGGGAATAAGTGGGTTCATGCCTTTCTCAAGGGTATTAGACCAAAAGTGAACGTTATAGTGCGACTAAAGATCGAACTCACTAACAACAGTTAAGAACTTTACCCATTTGGTCACGGGAACTACCCCAATAATAATAACAACAACAGTAATAATAACAAGAAAAGGAGGAGGGGGAGTAGGAAAAGAGGAGGAAGTAAAAGAAGAAGAGGAAGAAGAAGAAGAAGAAGAAGAAGAAGAGGAGGAGGAAGTAGAAGAAATAGAAGAAGAAAAGAAAGAAGAAGAGGAAGAGGAAGAAGAGAAAAAGAAGAAGAAAAAGAAAAGGAAGAAGAACAGGAGGAAGAGAAGGAAGGAGTAGAAGAAGAAGAAGAGAAAGAAGAAAAAATAGGTGGAAAGGTAAGAAGAAGAAGAAGTAAAAGGAAAAGAAGAGGATGAGGAGGAAGAAGAAAAAGTAGAAGAAAAAGAAAAGTAAGAAAAAAGGAGGAGGAGGACGAAGTAGGAGAAGAAGAGGAAGATGAACAAATAGGTGGAAATGTAAGAAGAAGAAGAAAAAGAGGTGGAAGAAGAAGAAGAAGAAGAAGAAGAAGAAGAAGGTGGAAATGTAATAAGAAGAGGAGGAGGAGGAGGAAGAAGAAGAAAAAGAAGAAGAGGAAAAGAAGAAGAGGAGGAGGAAGAAGAAGGAAAAGAAGAAGAAAAAGAAAAGAAAAAAGAAAAGGAGGAGACGGGAGAAGAAGAAGAAATAGGTGGAAATGTAAGAAGAAAAAGAAGGTTAATGACAGAAGTTTGAATGTTTAACATTTAAAACAAAGTCTGCCTCGTCTTGTGCATATTTAATGTTAATTGATACGAAAATATAATGAGTGTTCTACAAAATCTTGTTGTCATTGCACATAGGGCGTGGCTGGAAGGGTCGACCACTTACAAAGACCGCCGGTGGGAGTAAACTTAAAATCATAAACTATTGCCTTTAGTCTTATGGAGACTTTCCCTGACGCTGACAATGTCGTTAGGATTAGTTCATGCTGAGGCCTACAGGCCGGTATTTGGTTGATAAGGCAGATAGATCATTTCTGAACGCGGAATGAGGCGAGTTAAGTCGAAACTTTCTAAGAGTAATTAATGTTTTATTTACCTCTATTGCCGCTGAGGACACGTCGAGACGCTTTGTCATACTGTATTTGACAAGGTGTTTGGAAAGGACTGAAGAGAAAAATGTATGAGGTGAGGATAAACGATGGTGATATATAAAATAGTCTCATAAGATCTGTGGTTAAAGTATGCAGAAGACCGGTTTGTGACCTTAGAAATCAAAGAAGTGCAGACAATCATAAAGACAACTGAACACTTTTTTCTAACAATATATATATATATATTGTCATCCACAGACAGATTGTTTCGTTCTATCAGAACTCTTTAGTGTGGCTAGACACGTAGGAAGCTCGAAGCCGGGATCGAAACACGTTCAACTTTACGTTAGACTTAGTCTCAGACCGCTCGGCCAACAAGAGTACCACGTTGGCTAAGGGAATTTTTAAGGTATTATGTAGCAACAGTAGCGTCCGTTTGTTTACATTTTATACCCTATCGACTACCATAGTGCTCAATTCTTTCGAAGAGCTTTGCATTATGCGAGCGGCGGCCGAAAATTCCTTCGTCAGACTGCGCAACCCCCATGGGGGAGTGCGACATAAAGTCAATTTCTTAACGGAGTTAAACAGGCTTGAAATCTAAGTTTTCCTTCTCCTAGACAGGTTGCCATACCAAGGTTAAAGTGCTCAGTCTGCCCTACAATAACCAGTAGCTGAAATGAAAAGAGAATAGTTGGATTCATACCTTTCTCAAGAGTATTAGAGCTATGTGAAATGCAAGAAGCCTGGTCCAAAATTTGAACTCGGGTCACCGTGTCCATTTCCTACGATGGTAACCATTACGCCACAAACGCCTCCTTATATATATATATATATATATGTATGTATGTATATTTTGGCAGCATTTCTATAAACAGTGACAGTAGCTCAAGACAGAAAACATTTAAAAGCAAACTCTTTACACTCCAATGATAAAGACGCTCTTACATAGTAGTAATGCAAAAACAAACGTTACATCACTTTTGCTATAGATCCTCCCCTGATGATGGCCCAAAGTCGGACAGAAAGTACTTTGGATGTATACAATTATGGAAAATACATCAATCAATTTCCGCCGAATACGATAAAAGCAATACAGCAATACAAACGGATCAACAAGAAAATATGTAGACAGAAAATATCGATTATGTTCAACGAAATTTGTATACATACATACATATATATATATATATATATATATATATATATATTCATCAACAGACTGTTTTGTTGTATCCCTACTTTTCAGTATGGCTAGATCCACGAGATGATTCAAGTCGAGATCGAAACCCGGCTGACTTTATATGAATGATTTTTTTCATATATCCTTGCATATACGTGATCAGCTACCTAAATGCTCAATTCTTGAGAAGAGAACGCACCTCAATTTTTTTCTTTTTTTTTTTTTTTAATGGTATACCATTCTTTGTTGGTTATTTAATGTTAAAGCCACCCTTGTCAAAGAACACAGTACTGGTGCTATTTAAATCGTAGTTTGAGGTGGGGAAGTGCATAAGGGGGTTCATACTTTTCCTTAGGGTATTTGTCCGAAAGTGAAATTAATAGCACTACTATATGTTCGAACTTGTTTACTACGATGTCACAGTCCAAAATGTTATCCACTACGCCACGGAGGCTTCCCCCATCTTAATTTGAGTTGGCATTTAAAATAATTAAATTAATAAGTAAAAAGATAAATAAACGGGTTTAGACTACGAATATCAGGTGAAAGGTTTTCGCCAAACATTCGTAGCCTTCCACAATATCAGGTCATTTTAAAAGTTTCATATGTATTCAGAATTTGTATATATATATATATCCATTGTACATACATATATCTGTCTTCAGAACTTGCATATATATATATGTGTGTGTGTGTGAGTGTGTGTGTGTGTGTGTTCAGAACTTTACATTGTCCAGATGTTTACATTTTATTTAATGGCGAATGCAGCAATAGTGGCCATTAAATTGTTCTTAGTGGCTATTTAACTGCAAATCACCCAAAAGCTGACCCTTGATCTTTTGAAACGCAAGGCGATTTTCTGGATTTTCTTAAATCAAAGTTCTTCCTGTAATCCTTCAAATACGACATCTATCTATCTATCTATCTTTGGTAGCATTTTAGAAATTCCAATATGCTTCAGTTTTTTATGGCTAATAATTAAACACACTAAACTATATAATCACCACATTTCGTACTATCTTCAGTTAATTGAAGTGACTGGAAAGGATTTCAGTCGACCGATTCTGCTGACCGATTTAGCCAACATCCGCAAGCAAAGAAGCACAGTCAAGCTTATTAAGGTAAAGTTTTTATCCTTAGAAAACATCACTTTACTCGTACCATTCTGGGGTAGTTCCAACCAAACTTTATTGTATACGGATATTTAATAAATATCAAATATAATAATAGGGATTGATTTATAGTACAACCTGTTCTAAAGTCATCACCCATTTATGTAATGATCAATCTCTTTTTGACATTCTTTCTTTCTTTATTTATTTCCTATTGCGTATTCGTGGTGCCTTCAATAAGTTTCCTGACATTTTTTTGGACAGGCATTTAAAATTGTCGTAGACTCTTGAGAATTCAGTATCTTATTGCTATACATCTTATGAGATGGCTGACCAATTTTTATGATTCCAGGTTCAAAGGAACAGCTACAGCAGCAATTCGAATATACCCTACTAAAGCCTGATTGTCACAGCTGATGAATTTCAAAAATGCAATCTGGACGTGAGGACACTTTAGAAGAACGATATGCAATAAAATTGTGTTTTAAACTTCAGAAAAAGATACCACAGGCATCCAGACTTTTTTTCGTATGGGCACTTTTATTGATAGTACACACATGAAACTCTTGTCCACTTCGAAGTAATCTTCTCCGGCTGCAATGCACTTGTTCTACCGTTCCAACAATTTCTGGAAGGCCCCATGGAAGTCCTCTTGTGTGAACGTCACTGTCCATCATCACAGCCTCTTTCGTTTCCTCAATTGTCTCATAACGACAGCCTCTGAGCTTAGGGAATAACCAAAAATCACAGGGACCACCGTCAGGACTATAGGAAGGCTGAGGAACTGTCTTGATGCGCATCTTAGTCAAATAGTCTGTGACAAGGATGGAGTTGTGGACTGGTGCATTGTCCTGGTGGAAATGCCACTGAGCTGATTTGAAGAGTGCTGGCCTCTTCTGAGCGAGTCCCTTCCTGAACTCCCTTAAAACCTCAACATAGTAACCCTAACCCTAACCCTTTTGCCAATCAGCTCTGGTGTATTGATTTCCTTACTCCTCCCACACCTCTCATCAACATTCACAGACTCCCTGCCTTCCTTGAATCTTTTATGCCACTCAAAAACTGATGCTCGATTCATGCAAGATGCTCCAAAAGCAGTCGGAAACATTCCATGCGTTTCTGTGGCATTTTTTCTAAGTTTAAAACACAATTTTATTGCATATCTTTCTTCTAAAGTGTCCTCACGTCCAGATTGCAATTTTGAAATTCACCAGCTGTGACAATCTGGCTTTAGTAAGGTGTATTCCAATTCCTGTTGTAGCTGTTCCTTTGAACCTGAAATCATAAATATTAGTCAGTCATCTTATAAGTTGTATAGCAATAACATATTGAATTTTCAAGAGTCTAAGACAATTTTAAATGCTTGTACCAAAAAGTCTGGAAACTTATTGAATACACCACGTACTTCCCTCATTTTAAACTATTACCGGTGTAGTGCAAGTAAACTTATAAAGTGGCAATAGTTGCTTCATCTTCCTAATGTCTTATCTTTTTTTTTAATACGATCATGACTTGGACTGGTACAAATCTTACGTTTGCTTTTGAAATGTTTTTTGAAGGATTGTGATTCTGTAATTGTTCATTTCTAGCCATGTCAGAATGATGCTGTTCCGGATAGAATTTACAACCCATAACAGTATCGTCGTTTAACTAAGCATCATTTTAACGTAATATGACATGAACACGAAGAGCTTTCTGTTTGTTTGTTTGGGTTTTGTGGTATATCAACCTTGGTAGGTTAATTAATGCTAAATCCATTTTTATACAAATAAACAGATCTATTTCAAACAATTCAGTTTAGCATAAGTACACAGGTTGATTGTGAAAAAACATTTCTATTTCAAGCTATTCAGTTTAGTCAAACAGTTTTAATTCAAACAACTTAGTTTAGTATAAGCATAGATTTTGTTTACACTCAGTTAAATGTCAGAACAGTTCAATTTCAAAGAATTCAGTTTAGCGTAAGTACAAATTCAATGTCGAAAACAGTTCAATTTCAAACAATTCAGTTTGCATAATTACGCAGATTACGTTCTATTGCAAGCTATTCAGTTTAGCATAAGTAGGCAGTTTAGTTCTATTTAACTCATAGATATGATCCTATCAGGTGCTACTACTCCGAGCCAGAGTGGACCCGGGAGCGATGGCAATGAAGGGATACTCTGCATTCGACTGGGTAAAACAGCTCTGTGTGTAGCAATTACAGATTTAGCTGTCTAAAAATATGTTTCACCCTCAAATTTATTGAGTACACCGGTCCAAACTATAATCGTATAAAAAAATCAAGGTACGACATTAGCTCGATGGAACTACCATTGCCACTTGCACCCCACAGGTGACTGTTTAAAACGTGAGGGGGAATTTCTGTCGCACCCTGTATAAGAAAAGAAAAAAAAAATGGATAAAAAGAAAAAAGAAAGAACTTGAATCAGGCAACAAAGAGAAAACCTTTTTATATCTCATTGTGTTCGGGTTTGTTTTGGGTTTTTTTCTACGAGTGTTCTAAGAGAACAACAAAGAAGAAGATGAAGAGAGAAGAAAATTCGTAACGCCAATAACATTTGTTGACAAACTTTGGATCAGTACCTCTTGCTGGGATACACAACTGAGTTTCCTGGTTGGGGTGACGGTACCCTGCAGTTATATTAACACACTGAAAGTTGGTACAATAACAGACGCGGCTGGGGAGAAAGTTATGGAGTACGACAAAGAAGAATGTCTTAAGTGAAGCGTTAGCGAAACAAAAAAACAACAAAAAAGGCAATTGTCTGATGTAAACAGGAGGTTAGCACCAAAGTAACCCAGACACCCTTTTTTCAAAAAATATTTAAAAGCAAGAAAGTCAAAACAAGACAAAACAGTGAGAACCCAAAAATGAAACATAAAGTCAAATGTCGAACAGACGATGAACATTATCTCATCCGTTCTATTGACCTGTCCCCAGGCACTTCTGGTATATCGTCGTTGGAAATGAATACAAAGAGCAGGGTTCGAATCCTGGATGATACTGTGTGCATTTCTAATGGTGTTCATACTCTTAGAAAAGGTAGGCATTCAACTATTCTCCTTTTAGCTATAGGCAGAATATTCGGGTTGTTTAACTTTGGTATGGCAACCAATCTAGAAGAAGGAAAACTTCTGTCGCATCCTGTTCGTAATGGAGGGATTGGGTAAATGGCGCAAGGTTAAATTAAGGTTGGAATATTGTTGAGCAATCTTTCAAGTCTTGGCTTTTTCTTTGGAACTTGAGAGAAATATGTCTCTTTTAGCTGTGAAGCAAGATACTGTCAACCACTAAATCACACACACACACACACACACACACACACATACACACTATCTCTCTCTCTCTCTCTCTCTCTCTCTCTATCTCTCTTTCTTTATCTCTTGCTCTTTCTCTCTTCTATCTCACTCCCTCTTCCCACTCTCTCTCTTTCTTTATCTCTTGCTCTTTCTCCCTTCTATCTCATTTCCTCTTCCTCTCTCTCTCTCTCTCCTCTCTCTTCCTCTCTTACTGTCTCTTACTCTGTATAGGACTGCTTAGTTGACTGGGGGGCTGTAGAATACACCGACTGCATCTCTGCAGAGTGGTAAGATTCCCCACCCCCAACGAGTGTCCTGGATATGACACTAAACAATCTTGTGGTAAGGCTCCAGTAATGCTGGAGCTTTGGGGATTGCGGAGTACTCCTTCATTACCCTGGCTCGGAGTGGTAGCATCTGAAAGAATTCTATGTGTCAAATAGAACGGTATAAAGAGGATTTGGCATTAAATAACCTTTAATAGTTGATATGCCGTAAAACCAAACCAAACCAAACCATGGTTAGAAATTAATCGCTACGTTCAAGAAATCATTATTCTTGATTATTTAATACGAATAGCTAAGAGTAGCGCACTTGGTTTAACGGTTATCCTAATAGAAAATCGAATCTGTAATCCGAGTTCAAACCCTGGATGAGACTTTGCATTTCCTTTCGTGCTAATGTCCGTGGCAGAGGCATGAATCAATCTGTTCTCCCCACAGATAAAATAGAAGGGCAGACTAGGTTCTTTCGCTTTGGTTGGGCAACCAGTCTAGCAGAAGAAAAACTCAGCATTTAAACCAGCCGTTCTCCACCTACAAAATTGAACTTGTGTCATATCCTGCCTGTATCAAAAGTGTTGGTTAAATACATACTGAGCATAGCTTAGTTCACTATACAAAGGAGAGGAAATGTTGACGAAAAGACTGAGCAGCTCCATTATCACAAGTCAGTCGGACTAGATTTAAAATCCGTATTTAATATTCTACATTTTTATTCGGTTGCAAAGTAAGCAAGTTCGAATTCAAGTCGCGATTTTACGTTCGAGCTAATGCCCCTTGGGAACCGTATGAAGCTTCATATCCCAGTAGTTATGAATTAAATAGTATCGCTTCTGTTCATCTATAAAGTTGGCTTTAACTAAATCGCGAAGGTTGATATGTCATTAAACAAAAGGGCCAAAAACACAGATTTTGGCACACATAAGATATTTATGTATGCATATTTGTATGCGTACGAGTGCATTTTTTCGTGTGCGTGTGGCGATAAAAGATATGAAAGACGTTTACGATCGTTAGTAAAAACAAGGTTACATAAATAAGAATTTGGGGGTTAAGAGAATATGTTATATTTTGACCTTCGACCCGGCCCAAAAAAATGCTATTCCAAGGTGATGCACCGGAAGGAAGTGACACATTCCAATGGCCAGTAATCGAAAGAGATCGCGTGGGCGGATTAAGGCTTATAATATGGGATAAGGTGAAGGTCCCACTGTGCCAATACAGACTGATGCACCGGAAGAGAGTGACCTGTGAACTGCATGACAGTTATTTCCGCTTGATGACGATTAAACATTCGATTTCAAAGATCCAGTAGGCGATCGTATGGGCGTTGAATTATTATTTAACTCAGTTGAGTTCGAGTCCAAGAAGCAATTGCCAGGAGGTTTCCAGACAGCTAGAGACCAGATGTGATAAGGAAAGCCACACCCGACCGAGGGGGCCCTCGGAAACCCCGATGAAGTGGACCCCAGCATCAGGAGAACAAGAGAGACACAACGTGGCGGTCATAACAGTGGGGTCAAGATATTACAGTTTATGTTCGATCTCCAGCTCCCTCTCACATGCAACCCTTGAACAACCCTTTCGAACCCTTGCAATAAAGTGAGAGGTAAAATATATTTGTTAAAGAAGTCTTCCTGTGTCTCCTTCTTGCGTCTGCCATTATCATTGCGTCTGTCTTAATTATTGTGTCGTTATGATACGGCACATGACAATACAACATATATTAATTTGGTACCAAAAAACCAGACATATCATCATGATATGGTTACGGACTGGGTTTCCATGGAGACGAACAGAGAAAACACAAGGCCCCCAGAAAATAAGAAGAAAAGAAGAAAAAAAAACAGGAAACAACAAACAAGAATAAACCGGCTACAAAAACAGTAAAGTGAAAAAGAGAAAAGAAAGAAAAAAAGGAAATGTAAGTAAATTGCTCATTCACATAATTCTATCTCTCTCTCTGTGATTTAATTTGGGTATAATAGTGAAAGATTTGTTTTAATGACAAGGGCCTTTCTTGAAGTATAAAGTTGAAAATAATTTTTAAAAAAAAATGTGTGGTCCCTAGATAAAAATTGAAATTACTGCTACGTGTAATATTGTATCAAAGTGAGGGAGGAAAACAAAAGGGAACAAAGATGACAATGGACCAGTAACTGTCCGTTTTTTGAGAGACACTTTATATAAACAATATTGTCATAAATGACGGGGTCTTTGTGAGTAAAAACTTATAGTAAATATGATAAATTTTATGAATGGAATTTTTTTTTATCGTAAATAGGTCTTTGTGAGTAAAAATTCGTAGTAACTTTTTATTGGTCCAGACAAGTGATGATTGAAAATCAGAATTTCAGTCCAAGATATGGAATCCCGCATATCTGTAGTTAAGACCTTTTGGACAGGTTTTTGTGTTTGGAACTTGTGGATTGGAAATGAGAAATTTAATCCGAGAGATGGAATCCTGGGAGCATCGATGGGATTGTCCAAGAATTTCGCACATTGGCGGTTTGTCTGAAGAATGCGCATGTACTTTTTCGATATTTATGAAGTTGGGAGAATCGATATTTTCGGCGCTGGTAGAATCAGGCCGGTTGTTTTTGCTGTGGAAGTTGTTAATACCAATTATTGAAGACATGGGTATTGTCTCGGATTTGTCGTGAAAATGGTCTTGTCGAGGAGGCAGAGTAACTAAGAGACAGATGTTTTTTGTGTCTAACGAGGTAGTCAGGTATTTTGTGAGTTCCCTCTGGAGTGAAGCTTTGAGGTTGTTATTGGGGAAGATATTTTGAAACAGGGTTTTGGATGTAATAAAGAGATGCACAGAATTTTGACGGAACCAGGTGTGGCGAAGATTCGCAGATTCGGAAATATTTTGGAATGGGGAAATGTTGGCAGAATTGATAAAAGTTGGGTTGTTTAAAAAAAAAAAAACCCCGGGATATTTTGTGCAAAGAAAAAAAGAAAAAAGAAGAATGCTCGTAAGCTATTGAAAGAGTTTTATTATAAATCAGGCTTAATTTAAGGTATTATAGACTGAAATTGAATAAACTGGGAAGCGAACCTATAGTAATAGTGTTAAGGTAAAGACCGAGAGGTAGATATAAGGTTGAAAAAAAAAGGGACAGTGAATGAGCAATTTATTATGAAAAAAAAAAAAAGAAAAAAAAAAATGAAAACAGAAAAAAACAAAAAGAAAAAAAAGCTACAGGACAGTGAAGATGGAACAGAAAGAAAAAAAAAGAGAAGAGAAACTTGAACATTGTTGAACACAGCATATGAAAAAAAAAAAAAAAGAAAGAAAGAAAGAACGAACATTTTTTTTTAAATAGACAGTACATAGACTGAAAAAAGAAGAAAAGAAAACTGAACATTTTTGAACTGTGATTGTAACATTGTTTTGACTTGTTGTAAAGTGAAAATTTTTGAGTTTGTTCGAGTTTAATGGCGACATTAGAATTTTTTTTTCCTGTTCATATTATGAAATTTGACGAAAACCATTAACAGAGTAGTTTATACTAGGTTTACTAATAATTGTAATAATATTTATTCTAAAAATTTTTTTTTAGAATTTGGGGTTTTCGTGGAATAGGAAATATTTTTGGGGGGGTTCTGTTTTTGAGGAAATCGTGGGCTGACGTGAGAGTAGGACAGACATTCATTCAAGTGGATTTACAGATTGTTGTTGAAAGCAATTTTATCGATGAATTCGCCGACCCATGAAGCTGTTGAGGGCCTATTTGGCTTCTATTTTTAGTTGGAGTTCCGAGGATGGAATAAAAGAAAAAAGGCATGGCCTACTCCAATATTTTGTGGATGATGTCTGAGTCTTTCAGTCACGATGATGTTGTGGATTCGTGTGTAATTTGGCGAAACGAAACGAATCAGGGAAAGGCGAGGTGCCTATATATTGGTAGCCACGAGGGTTCCTGATTAAATTGAAAAGAAACCCGGCGCCGGTTTGATCAGGTAAAGCTTGTTTCCTCAAGGGCTTGCAAACCAAAGGGCATGGAAACAGAAACTTAATGAAAAAAAAAATGGGTAACACATTGCTAATTAGTATTTTGCGTGGACTATTTTAGGTGGTTTACAGCATGCGTGCTAGATTGTGATACATTCGGATATATTGTGATACTTTGTTTTGGGCCATGATTTTTATAGTTTATGGGGAATGCTTTGGGCCTTGAAGATATTGTGTTTTAGTTTATGAAATTCTCCGGTTACTCCAGGTAGGAACCTGTTGAGCAAAGAACTGGAGTGTGGTCATGAGGAATCCAGGCGAAATGTATTGCTGGAATGACCAGGGTCACTAAGTTTGTGACCAGGATATTGGACCAGAGTATGGTCCTTTTAGGGTTGTGAAATCTATTCAAGGAATTATGGAGGGCCCGTTGTGTTGAGAGGATAAAAGATGCATCCGTATGGTACCTTGATGCACACATGTCAAGAGGCCAACCACGCAAATATAGTAAGACAAATTTAGATAATAATTAGCTGGGCAAGTGTTACAAAGAGAGAAGGTCGCCTTCTAAGTAAGATTTTGTTTGCTGTAGTTCAAGTGATTCTTTTTTGTGTGTTTTCAGCCATTATTGTCCTTTGTAAATTATTCTGTAAACTATGTGTGAGGTTGATGGAGACGAACGTGAAGAAAATTCCACATGTGGAATTTTGAAAAATAACTAACGGATGATTGTTATATTTTGATCTTCGACCCGGCCCAAAAAAATGCTATTCCAAGGTGATGCACCGGAAGGAAGTGACACATTCCAATGGCCAGTAATCGAAAGAGATCGCGTGGGCGGATTAAGGCTTATAATATGGGATAAGGTGAAGGTCCCACTGTGCCAATACAGACTGATGCACCGGAAGAGAGTGACCTGTGAACTGCATGACAGTTATTTCCGCTTGATGACGATTAAACATTCGATTTCAAAGATCCAGTGGGCGATCATGTGGGCGTTGAATTATTATTTAACTCAGTTGAGTTCAAGTCCAAGAAGCAGTTGCCAGTAGAATTCCAGACAGCTAGAGACCAGATGTGGTAGGGAAAGCCACACCCGACCGAGGGGGACCTCGGGAACCCCGATGAAGTGGACCCCAGCATCAGGAGAACAAGAGAGACACAACGTGACTGTCATAACGTTTGGGTCAAGATATTACAGTTTATGTTCGGTCTCCAGCTCCCTCTCATGCAACACTTAAACAACCCTTTCGAACCCTTGCAATTAAGTGAGAGGTAAAATATATTTGTTAAAGAAGTCTTCCTGTGTCTCCTTCTTGCGTCTGTCATTATCATTGCGTCTGTCTTAATTATTGTGTCGTTGTGATGCTGCAGATGACTATACAACAAATATAGATAATTGAATAAACGATTTGGTTTCGATTTCTTTTTAATGGCATATCAATCATATATATATGTGTGGCATGCATCATCATCATCATCATCATATCGTGCCACCAGCACGGATATACCTGACCCTCTCTTGCCATTTCTTCCTATTGTTTATCACCTCTGACTGGTCTTCAGGGCTACATCCCGTATCCTCACATAGCTGCTCTATGTATGTTCGAGCTGGCTGTCCTGCTTTTGCTCGGCCATGTGTGGGGTTCCATATGAGTACATCATTTTTTAGCTCATCCCTGCTACTCCAGCAGTGTCCTGCATGTCTGGTTCGTCTAACTTGGATAGTTTTCGTCATGAGAGGTAGGTGGCCGTATAGTTGGTGCTTTGTGGGGTGTAGCCTCCAGGACTTGTTCAATATTGCTCGCAGCATTCTTGTGTAATTGCCGTCTAGCTTCTTCTCCAGCCGTTTTGTTTGCGTCCAAATAGTGCATCCATATAGCAGTATTGATACGACCGCTGCCTGGAAGAAACTGCGTTTCATTTTATCGGTCAGGTCTGATTTCCACATGATCGATAGCTTATCGATAGCTGTCCATGCCTTCGTTAGCCGCGTGTCAATGTCTTTTTCGGTTGATGAGACACTGCGTCCTAGGTAGGTGAACTTGTCTACTAGTTTCAGAGAGCTTCCGTCGAGTGTGGATTTGTCTCCTGTTTGATTAAAGCACATGTATTCCGTTTTGTGTGCATTGACATGGATAATATCTTAATTCTGGGATTGTGCTCTTTTTCTTTCGATCTCTCTCTTTTTCCTCTCTCTCTCACTTTTTCCTCTCTCTCTCTCTCTCTCTCTCATACACACACTTGTGTGTGCATGTTTTATACATATTTACCCAACCCCTCCGCTCGGGCAGGATATGACACAAGGTCGATTTTTAAGCAGAGTTTAACAGGTTTGATTTCAGGGTTTTCCATCTAGACTAGTTGCCTCACCAAGGCTGAAGAACCTAGTTTGCCCTACTATTTACCCATAGCTGGAGGGAGAATAATTGGATTCATACCTTTCCCAAGGGTATTAGTGCTATGTTAAATGCAACCAGTCTCTTCCAGGATTTGAACTCGTGTCGCCGTGTCCATTTCCAACGAAATGTGTGCATGTATTATCACTCATGAATAAATATACCCTTAATAATTAAAAAAAATCTTTTATTAGAAAAGCAGAACTGATATTACAGAAATCTCTCTGAAGGATCTTCCAATTATGTGTTGACAAGGACAGGGAATAGGCGAAGACTTTAAAATCAGGGAATCAGAAAAGAAACTCTCATAGAAATATTAACATTTTTTTAATATATCCTTTATATTAGGTAGGAATTTTAAAAAACACGCACCTTTCCTGCGCTAATTTACTCTGCCTTAATATAAAAATTTAAGAATATCGTTCTAAATTTTTTAGCTGTTTTTTCCTTAAAAATAGACAATTATAATAAAAAAGAAGAGAAACCCCAACTTGTATCTTCTAAAACGTAATATGTGAATGCTTACCAGCCAATTTAGGAAGGTTGGTTGGTTGGTTGGTTGGTTTTAATGCATGTCAATGCTTGTAGATTAACTTATGCCAAATCCACTATACATATGTTTATTAAAAATATATGATCTGTTAATGAATAGTCTGTTAATAACATTTTTAAACGAGCCAGAGCTCATTTGCTTGCACATAGTTGAATAATTTCAATTATTGCTATGTAACACTAAAAATTTAATTCAATGTCAGTCATTTGTTTGCACACAGTTAAACGGTTTCATATACATGATTTATAAGTGAATACTTTGTTGATAGTCTTATTTTAAAATAATTTTTCGAGTGAATTTGTTTGCACACAGTTAAATGGTTTCAAGTATTACAATTTATTGTTTCCATATATTTGAATAGTTTCAAGTATTGCGATTAAACACTATCAATTTCATGTAATATTGACTCATTTGTTTGCGCGCCGTTAAAGAGTTTCAAGTTTTGTTATCTAACATCAATAGTTCTATTAGCACGCAGTTAAAAGGTTTCAAGTATTGCTATCAAATATCAATAATTCTATTAAATATTATTCGTTTGTTTGTAGATTGTTAAATAATTATGGCTTATAAGTGAACAGTTTGTCGGTAATTTTATTTTTAAATGAGTTAGATTGAATTTATTTGCACACGAGTATTGGCATTGTTTGCACACAGTTAAAAGTTTGCAGGTCTTGTTATCAAACATTAACCATTCTATTTAATATAAATGATTTGTTTGCACACAGTAAAGTGGTTTTAAGTATTGCTCACACTCATAGTTTTATTTGCACACAGTCAAATGGTTTCAAGTATATCTATTCAACACTAATAACTCTAGTTTGGTCTGATTTGATTTTATGATATATCAACCCTTGTAGGTTATTTAATATCTAATCCATTTTTATACATAAAAACAATTATATTTCAAGCAATTCAGTTTAGTATAAGTACACAGTTTAAATGCCAAACAGTTCTATTTCAATCAATTCAGTTTAACATAAGTACACAGTTTAAACGTCAAAACAGTTCTATTTTAAACAATTTAGTTTCCCATAAGTAAACAGTTTATTTCTATTTGAACCATAGATAGGACCCTGCCAGGTGCTACCATTCAGGGCCAGAGTAGACCTGGGAGATTGTTTGGTGTCATAAACAGGACACTCGTTGGTGGGGTGTCTTGTTCTCAACGAAGAAGCAGTCGGTCTATTCTTCAGCCACCCCCAACCGACTGGGTAAACCAATAACTCTATTTAACAAAATCAATTCACTTGTTAAATGGCGCCAAGTAATTCAAAGTAATACAAATAATTCTCTTTGATTGTTGTACATTGACCTCCGACTCGGCCGAACTGTCAAAATAGGAAATGCACCAGTGTAAATAACAGGTGCATCCGGTCGAGGAATATCAGAAATTACCTTGACCGTGGACGGGTTGAATGAGTGCGATTTGTGACGCCCACAAGAAGAAGGGGGATGTTGAACAATTATATAACTCGGTGCACGGGAAGTTCAATCAGTTGGATATAAGATGCGGTAGAGAAAACTAGGCCCCCGGTTGAGCAGCCCAGGAGAACGGGAAAGAAACGCTGTTGTGGCCATAGGAGTGGGGGTCAATATGTTGCAGTTCTGTTCGGTCTCCAACTCCCTCTCCCAGTGAAACCTTGAGTAACCCTTTGGAACTCTTTCAAATAAAATGAGAGGTATATTTTTCTAAAGAACTGGGTCGCTCGTCTTCATTGCATCGTTATGTTTCTGCATGCATTTGTATATGTGTATGTATAGTGGTCATGGCTATGCAACATGATATCTATCATTTATTTGAACACATTGCCATCCAACTCCAATTGTTTTATTTGCACACAGATAAAGGATTTCAAGCATCGCTATGTAACACAAACAATTCAATTTAACATCCATCATTTATTTGCACAGTTACATGGTTAAACATTTTTATTTGATCAATTGATGGAACCCTAACAAGTACTATCATTCTAGGTCAAAATGGACCTGGGAGTAATGACAATAAATGGGTATTTCACATTCTCCAGAGCTCCAAGACTCGAGCCTCACCATCTAATAGTTTGAGTAGAAGGGGTTTTACTCCTCGACAGATACGCAGTCGCCACATCCTACAGCCGCAGATGATTGAGCTTGCCAATGTAAGTATTTTGTTCACATTATTTCAGATATCAGTTTGATATGATTAACTTATGACACTGGTGACTTAAAAAATACGAAAACGTCTTATCAGTGAAGCGTTAAATTTTATTGATCAATAAGGTTTTGCTGCTGAGTTAAAAATGTGTTTAAATGAAATCGATTAATGAAGATTCCGAATCCGCGCATAGAATTCCTTGAGAAGAAAATTTATGGCTGGTAATGCATATATATATTTATGGCTGGTAATGTATATATATATATGTGTGTGTGTGTGTGTGTGTGTGTGTGTGTGTTAGAGAGAGAGAGAGAAGGAAGGAGAGGGAGAGGGTTGTGAGGGGAGATAGAATGTGTGTATATGCAAATATACCTACGCACAGAGGAAAATCTAATTTCCGAAATGCAGAAATCTCCCATTGTTTTCTTTCCCGTCGATCGCGTGGTTGAACGAATGCAATCTAACTTTAGATGACCTGTCCAGCTGCTACCCAGGAGCTAACTACTGACCAATCGTGTCCATTGGCCAGAAAACCAGGTGTGCTGCAAGAGCTGATGATATAATGATTAAGGAAGCCAATGTCCGCTGAGATTTCTATTACCATGGGCAGTTAAAAAGAGAAGAGGAGAAGGAATTGGAGAGAGGAGGAAGGAAGGAAGAGAGAGGGGGCAAGAGAAAGAGAAAGAGAGAGAGAGAGAGAATTGAAAAAAAGTCAGTTTTTCAAAAGTGAAAATCTTCTCTTTGTTTAATTCTCCAAAGAGGTTTCTCATCCGCCATTTTGCCCACCAGACAATGACACAATCGACGTACACCAAGACACTTTGCTCATAGGTATAGAAAAAGGTTAATTTAGTTTGTTACTCTTGTGACGGAGAAAGTTCAAGCAATTTGCATCGGCCTCCTTCGTCGAGCTGAGTTCAGTTCCTTCCTCCCCAACACTTTGAGTTCTGTAACAGACGAACTGAACATTTGTAAATATCAGGTTTCTGCTCCAGATCACATTAAGTTACCAAGAAGACATAAAATTGAGTGACAGAAAAGAGAAAAGATCGTGTAACTCTAAACGTAGGTGATTTGATCACCAAAAATATCCTAACCTGCATGCATGAGATAGAGTGACCCCGTGGAAGTTAGATTGGGTGACTGTAAGGCTACTAGAAAAAATCTCCCAGGGGAAATATAGCAGGGGGATTCTGAAAAAAAGTATTCCTATTAAATAATAATAATTATGTGCACACAGATCTATTTGACGCATAGACTGGACCCTAACAGGTATTACCATTCGAAGACAGAGTGAAACTGAGAGTCACGGCAATGGAAACTTACCCTTAAATTCAGTTTAGTGGACTAATGGATCAGTTTCGGTTTCTTTGTTTAATGGTATGTCAACCTTTGTGGGTTATTTAATGCCAAATCCACCCTTGCCGAAGAACAGTCATTGTATTATTTAACCTATGGCTGGGCGGGGGATAAGGGAATTCATTGTTTTTCCTAGAGTTTTAGTCCAAAAGTGAACGCAGCAGCGCAACTAGAGTTCGAACTCGCTTACTAAAATGTCGCAGGCCTGCATTTTAGACACTACGCCATAGGTAATCCTAGGCCAGAAGGCTGGAGCTATAGAATACATAGACTGCTTCTCTACATAGGGGTATGACACCCCACACAACGAGTGTCCTATTTATGTCACTAAACAAACTGGTGGTGAGGTTCCAGTAATGCTGGAATTTTGGGTAATGCAGAGTACCCCTTCATTGCCATCGCTCACAGGTCCACTCTGGTCGAGAGTAGCAGCACCTGATAGGATCCTATCCATGGGTCGAATAGAACTAAACTGTGTACTTATGGTAAACTGCATTTTTTGAAATAGAACTGTTTTTTATTAGAACTAAACTGCGTACTTATGCTAAACTGAATTGTTTGAAATAGAACTGCTTTGTCATTTAACTGAACTATCTTGACAATAACTGTTTGTAAATAAAAACTATACTTATACTAAACTGAATTGTTTGAAATTTAATTCGGTGCTAAATGACCTGAAAGTGTTGATACGCCGTAAACCAACCAACCAACCAACCAAAATAGGTTCTTCCCCAGGAGGATAAAAGATTTGGCTAATAAAGAGGATATTACACCAAGCATACATAAAGACTTACGGTCCTATTTTAGGATCTGCGATCGTTTTGTCTCAAACATGAACCAAAAATGTCCAGAAGAGTCTTAGAGTACATATTCGCTGTTCAGTTGAAGGCGCAGCTGAATGCGGCGTGTAAAGTTGTTAATAATATATTCTTGGGTGTTCAGGTTGTTATCGGAGGCCCAGATGGTAAAGAACTTGATGCCCTGCGATCTTCACAAGTTCTTGACCAAATTGAAACTCTGGCTCCAGTTTGGAAATTTCTTAAAATTGATCTTCATTCTGATTCTTGCTTGGACAATTCTGAAAGATTTAGATTCGTAATATGTTTTTACGCAAAAGATTTGCCGCATGGTCCAAGGCATGAGTCTGATCAATTTGGTTAAACATATCAAAATGATAATTATTTGCAAGCAATAATCTGAAAAGCCAAAGAGAAAAAAGTCAACAGAGAAGAACTGAGAGACTGCTTAAACAGTACATTACAGGAACCTGTAATCATTAAAAAAATTAACTCGAAAGATAGCAGATACAATAACCCCATTAACATTACTTTACAATGTTCCTGTTAATATAAGAATGGGTGACCTAGATGATATTAAGCTGTGTGAATTAAAACACTGACTGACCCAGAGGATAGATAATCCCCAGGATATTAAATAGACTAACTTAGAGGGTATTACATTGACTGAACTAAAAGACGGAGTGACCCAGAGGAGATCTAATTCTCGGGATATTAAATTGCCTAACTTAAAGGGTATTACATTGACTGAACTAAAGGATGGAGTGACCCAGAGGATAGATAATCCTCAGGATATTAAATAGGCTAACTTAGAGGGTATTAGATTAACTGAACTAAAAGACGGAGTGACCCAGAGCATAGATAATCCTTGGGATATTAAATCGGTTAACTTAGAGGGAATTACATTGATTGAACTAGATTAAGTGAAGGAAAGAATATTAGAATGAGGTATCCAGAAAATAGTAGATATATACGAAGATCATTAAACAAATAAGGTTAATTATGCTATATAACGACCTGCATTTCATCATGTATTTTTCTATATAATTTTTACTCCCAAAAATATGTACTTGTATTCTTTCAGCCCAGAAATATTTGAATTAAGTGGTGATTTTCACTTCATGATTGCGTGAAAATTTGTTAATAGCCAAAAATTCTTTTAGACGATCAAATAGGTTTAAAATCCAAAGGGATCAGATCTGGACGGTTAAAAGGATATGACAGCTTTTCCAGAACAAACTAACCGATTGTCTCCATTGTTCTTGCTGTTGCGTAAGACATTACAATATCCTGGTGGTGTAATGGTTAAAGCAAGGGACTGCGGAATTGTAGTAAACGAGGTCGAACTCCACTCGAGCTATTACGTTCACTTTTGGACAAATACCCTTAGAAAAAGTTATGAATCTCCTTTTCCTCCCAGCTAGGAGTTAAATCGTACCACTATTGTTCTTTTAGGAGAATGGCTTTGGCATTAAATAACCTACAAAGGTTGATA
Source organism: Sepioteuthis lessoniana (assembly GCA_963585895.1). Classification (NCBI taxonomy): domain Eukaryota; kingdom Metazoa; phylum Mollusca; class Cephalopoda; order Myopsida; family Loliginidae; genus Sepioteuthis; species Sepioteuthis lessoniana. The sequence goes on from OY757906.1 coordinate 12,346,113, forward strand.
TGCCATTAAACAAAGAAACCAAACCTTGTGAAACCCAATTACAACTGATCTTAGAATTGGCACAGTCGATGTTGAGGGCTGTTCCCACTGAAATTCTTATTGTTCAGAAATGTTATTAATTGTAAATCTTCTGTCAGACGAAATTAGTGACTTAACTGAATCCACCATATCAGGTGTGCTAGGCATTGTGGACCTGTCTTCATCTTGAATACAATGGCGCCCTTCTTTAAACAATTTTGTCTATTTTTACACATTTTTTTAGACTAAAACATGCTTCTCCGTACACATCACACATTTTTTTGTAAATTTCCCTTAGTTTTCACTTCTCGGTAAAAATTTTGTGACAGAACTCTGTTCAGTCATGAAGCACTCTGTGTTTTTTGCTGGTATTTTGAACAGACAAAAACAAATATTTCTGAAAAGTTAAAATTTATGGAAAAAATCTTTAAAAATTTCTTTTTAGCTTTTTTACCGAAAAGAATTCACCTAATTTTTAAATGATTCCCCGTAGCACAGTGAACATTAGAATAGGGGATCCAGAAGGCAGTAGATTGGGTGGGTCAAAACACAGTAAACTAGTAGATATTTTGGGTGACCTGCTGAACTCTGGGTGATCGTTAAGACCTAGGTTTAAATGGCTCAGAAGCATCAAGAGTAATTAATTGATTATTTCGAATGACGCAAAACAGGAAGTCCTATTTGCAAGCATTTTAAAACTGAAAAATTATTTTTCAAATGGCAAAATAACGAAATTTCGGAATATTATTGATATAGCAGAGGTGGCTGACCATCAAAGACTTACATACATCAGCTCTGTGTAAACACAGGATACTGGTTAGAGGACTTGTCAGGTTCGACGGAAAATTGAGACGGATAGTGAGCGCGTGTATATGTCTATGAGAGAGAGAGAGAGAGAGAGAGAGAGAGATTGTGATGATATCTGTAAGACTAATTTGTTTGTCTTAATTCTTAATAAAGGCACTAATATTACGTAGAATTTGTAAAGCATAATTTAGTTTTGTTACATTATGAATAAGGGTCCTATAAATTTTGTAAAATAATTGTAGAATTCAAAATATATGAATTCAAATGTTAGCTGGTAATTCCTTCGAAAAAAGTCATGGAAAATAACCAGTTATATGATAGACAAGACTTGACCCCTGGCTGACCTTTTTTGCTGTTCTCTGATTGGTTGGTTCAGTCATGAGAACGAATCATTTGGTAGAGTTAATGAGAGTAGTCCAGGCACCGTAATGAACAGGCGCCTAAAATGGCTACACTCCAGTCTTACGGTTGACGTGGGAATTCGGGTAAATAAATTCGTCGAAAATGAAAGTCTTTGTGTCCATTTATAAGAACAGAAGTGGCCGTGAAGACCAAGATAAACCCAAGACTACCCGAAGAAGTCCCAGATTGAGGACCAGAGAAACCGGCTCGATAGATAAGTATAAGAAAAAGAATAAGGTGTATAAAATAGTTTGGCGCTAAAAGTTTCGTTGAGAATCGATCGGACACACACACAGGTCTTGTGAGCCAAGATCGCTAAACGGTTACACCACATGAAGCATTCAGCTATTTATGCGGTATTTGTTGGCAAAAGTTAACATTTTTTTGGTAATGATTGTAGAGCTGGCAACAATAAATGAATTCTTTTGCAAGAGAGATTGTGAGAGTTGCACGCTGAACACTAAACCTCAATTTTTTTAATTAGGTTTGACCAATTCGTTTCATGGCATATCAACTTGTAGTGGGTTATTTAATGCCACTATTTCAATAATTGGTAAATGTCTGATTGTAATCATAACAATATTTTCAGGATTCAACCGCATTTTATTTAAAAAATGTCCTTTTTTATGTTTCTGTAATTATTTGGTTGCTCACACATAAATTATATGAAGTATTTCTATCTAATACGAATATTTTTCACACAGATATATGGTTTCAAGTATCCTTATCTAATACAATTAATGTCAACAGTGATATGATATCAAGTATTACTATCTAATACAAATAATTTGCACAGTTATATTGTTTCAAGTATTCCTATCAAATACAAATAATTTTCACACAGTTGTATGTTTTCAAGTATTACTAGCTAATACAAATAATTTGCACACGGTTGTATGGTTTCAAGTATTCCTATCCAGCACAAAGAATTTGCACACAGTTATATGGTTTTAAGTAGTTCTATCTAATTCAAATAATTTGCAAACAGTTGTATGGTTTCAAGTATTCCTATAAATTGAAAAAATTTGCAAACAGTTGTATGGTTTCAAGTATTCCTATCTAATACAAATAATTTGTTCATATTTGTTTTGTTTCAAGTATTCTTATGGAACACTATCAATTTATACTCAATTATATATGTTATCAAGTATTTCTATTAAAATACAAATAACTTATATATGATTTTATTGTTTTAAGTAACAATTCCTATTGATTAAATTAATTTGTTTGTATCCTTATTTGTTTGTAAGTATTCATATCTAAGTAGCTGTAAAGTAGTCGAGGGCGAGCAGAAGGCTCCCTTTTCAAAAGCTACTACACCGACGTGTAGAGGAGGGCGTTACTCCTTTCCCTGGATTGCTCTACTTTAATCTTGATACATATCTTATGATGCGGAGTTTTATGCAAGGGGATATCAAGCACCATTTATTTAATCTTTGGTATGACTCGACCTGTGATTGAACCCCGGTCTCCCGGTTCATTGGCGAACATTCTACCCACTAGGTCAAAAACTAATTATTTTTGAAAATATCTTTCATCCTTAGCTGAGACCCTAACAGATACTTCCACACCTTAGTCAGAGTAGACCTGAGAGTAATAGCAATAAATATATGACTCAATTCTCCCCAGATCTGGAGCCTCACCATCTAATGAAGTTTAGTGCTATACTGGGGTACTTCTTTTTGGGGAGGTAAGGGGAAGGGTGTTACGCTGGAGACAGTCGGGGGTATTCTCAGCCACACTTAGGCTGACTGATAATATACAAACCTATATGGTTTAACCGGACATTGGCATAATGGTTAGAGTGTTTGCCAATGGCCCGGGAGACCTGGGGTTAATCCTAGGTCGAGTCATACCAAAGACTCAAAAAATGGTACTTGATCCCTCCTTGCTTAACAATCAGCATTATCAGGTACGGATCAAGGGTAAAGTGGAGCAATCCAGGGAAAGGAGTAGCGCCCTTCCCTACACTTTGGTGTTGTAGCTGTCGAAAAGGGACCCTTCGGGTAACCCTCGACTAACTTTATTACAATATGGTTTTAGGTAACTAATGATAATACATTTTTAAAAATCTATTTTAGCTTTAAGAAACTAATCTTAACACAAATAATTTGCGTTCAATTAAATGGTTTCAAGTATTCCTATCTAATTCTTATAATTCTATTTGACAATGATTATCATTATCACAATTATTGTTTCATGTATTGCTATCCAACACAAAAAATTTTCTACAGAGGAGTAAGGACCCCACCTATAAGTGTTCTGAGTATGATAATAAAGTTCGTCGGATGGTGGGGCTCCAGTCCTGGAGCTTTGGCGAATGCCCTAACTCCCAGTTCCACTCTGACCCTGATTTTTAGTACTAGTTAGGATCAAACAGCACAGTTTAATCCTTTACTAAGGATTATCATTTGAAACCATACAGCTGTGTTCAAATTATTTTTATTTCAAAGAAACACTTGATAGATATAATTACTGATCTAAAATCGCAATACTTGAAACTATTTAACTGAGCCAAGAAATAATTGATATTAAATAGAATTATTAGTATTAGATAGCAATCCTTGAAACTAATTAATGGTGTATAAACAAATGAGTATTAAAAATTTATTTAAAAATAGTTACCAACAAATTATTCGTTAACAAATTATATATATAAGCAAGATTTAGATTTAAATAACCCACAAGGATTTATATGCTATAAAACACAACCAACCATCCAACAAACTAACAAAAAATAGAAATATGAATATCAGTTTTTGGTTACACATGGTTAAACGATCAAACAGTTCTATTTCAAACAGCTCAATTTAGCATAAGACTCTTGTATGGACGCAGTTTAAATGTCAAACAACTGTATTTGACCCGTAGATAGGACCATATCAGGTGCTACCAATCCAAGTTCGAGTGGACCTGGGAGCAATGGCAATAAAGATTTGGTGTCAAACAACCCACAAGAGTTGATATGCGATGAAAAACAACCAACCAACCAACCTAACAAAAAATAGAAGTATGTATAACGAGCGCGATTATTTAACTTCTAGACAAAATAATCCTAGTCGAGTTGACATGAGTTAAAAATGAATGAATGAATGAATCAATCAATCAATCAACAGAACTAGTTGATACATTGATAGGGCACTAATGGGTAATACAGCTCTGGGTCTGAGTGGATCTGGGAGTAATGCCAATACAGGAGTTCTATATAGGCTACACTATGCAATTTAGTATCATACTTAAGAGACACTAATTATTTTGCTTTATCTTTTCTACTTTAGTTGATTCGAGTATCGTCCCACGTTTTCAGTATTAAATCGTTTGCCCAGTTTCTTTTTGTTCGCCAATTCATAGCTGGACTAAAGCCAATCTATTATCAGTATTCAGTTCAGCTGGTAACCAGAGGCCAGCAACTGACCATTCGTATCCACTGGTCAGAAAACCAGGTGTGTAACGACGGTCAATAGAACAATGATTAGCGGAAGCCAATGTTCGTTAAGATTTGCAATCACTCAAGGCAAAACGAACTCTTTAGATTGATTGTGAGACAGGCAGGTGGCATTCTCGTCAGAAAATGGTGAGTAACGATGAATTCTAACCTTTTAAAATGTGATCAACTAAAAGAGTTAAATTTTGAAATGTAATGACTGAAAGAAAGTCTCATCGGCTCTCAAAGACTCTTTTGAGTTTGACAGTGCTGTGGTCTGAACCGTCTCGAGATTCTTTTTCTGATTTTCAGTTCCTCTTGTTTTTTTGTTTTTTTTTTACCAGGACTTTGAGGACCATTCCAAGAGGCTCAACTATAATTGATATCACTGTTCCACAGAATTTTCGACATCATTTTGTCCTACTATAAAGAAAAATTTCAGTTTTTTCATCAGGTTTCCTTTTCTTAGCCATATCCAGGTCATCTCTTGCGTATTTTTCTTTTGGTTTGCAGCCTGGAGTATCCATAAAGTTTTTCTAGACCATTCGGCTGGGGCTGTAGAATACACCAACTGCATCTCTGCAGAGGGGTAAGACCCTCCCGAAGATTATCCTGAATATGGCACTAAACAATCTAATGGTGAGGCTCTAGTAATGCTGGAATGCAAAGTACCCCTTCATTGCCATCACTCCAAGGTCCACTGTGGCCAGGAGTGGTAGCACCCGATACGGTCCTATATGTAGGTCAAATAGAACTGTTTGCCTTTTAAACTGAGTGCAAACAAATGACTTAAGCTAAATTGAATTGTTTGAAATAGAACTATTTGATCATTTAATTATTTATAAACTAATGACTTATGTTTTAGTTGTAGTGTTACATAGCAATATTTGGAACCATTTAATATTGTTGACTTACGATAAATTGAATGGTTACACATAGAACTGTTTGATCCTTTAACTGTGTGTATGTAGAAAATCTTTTTACAAGTCCTATTTAATGTATATGTAAAAGAGAATTTAGCATTAAATAACCAACAATGGTTGATATGCCATAAAACCGTACTAAAACTAAACCATAAAGATTTTCTTCCCGTTTGTGTTTTCTAGGTTTTGTGAATATTGTTTTCTGGTTTCTCTTTATATTATTTCTATTGATTATTATTTTCACTCACTGTCAATTAAAAAAAACACATGTTGAATATAAACATGCGTTTTTTTTTTTTCTTTTGTTTTTTTTTTTTTTTACTGAAGTTTGAGTGACAGAACGTCTTATCTGATCTCCTGTACTCTTGAAAGTATTCGAGCAGATCTTAACAGTGCTCTGATCAGGATGGTCTCTATTCTTTTTCTAGACTCCAGTTGCCCAAATCTCTTTTCCTGACCGTTCCAAACGCACCAATTGCATTGCTATACACAATAAATATTTAACGAATATAAAATTTGACAGAAAATAAAAACGAAATAACCAGCAAGTTAATTTGTATTGAAGGAAAAATGTGCAAGAGTGAGGAAAGAAGTATTTTTCACTGTCTGTAGTTTTTAGTAAGAATTCTTGCTCCCAGACATACGATTTGATTCTGTTCAGACAGTTAATATATCGAAATGGTCATAAATCGAGTAGATATTTTACTCTTTGCAAATTCTTCACATCAGTTTAAACTTGTCGTTTTTTTTTAATGAAGTCTGAGTGACAGCAAGTCTTTTTTCCAGGTTTATGGCGATTGGTACAGGCGCAACAACTACGTTTAGTACCGATGTCATCTTCATGTTCCTAATTCTTCTGGGAGCTTATCGGTAAGATCCAGACATTTTTCATTTCCTTTTCTTTCATTCTATTCTAAATCCTCCAAATTACAGTATCTTATTATTGTTGCTTTTCTTTTGTTTCTTCTTAAGTTTTTTTTCTGTGAGTTATTATTATAATTATTATCGTTATTTTTCTCATTGAGAGTTTTTCACAATAGCGTTAGCTGACAGTTTTCTACTGGAGTCTGAGTGACAGCAAGTTCCCTCAAATCTCCAGGACTCTTCTCTGTATTCTGGCCGATCACAACGATGCTGTAGTTTGGATGGTCTCTACTCATCCTCTTATTTTCAAGTCCTCTAGTCCTTTCACCAATCCTTTAGTGACTACTGAGCGCGCTAATTACAATTGGTATCTCCTCACTTTCATGTTTCATAGTTTTTTTAGTTCTCTAGCAAGGTCTAGGTACTTATCTCTCTTTTTGCTTTCTTTCAGTTTTACACAATGGTCAACCAGAAAGGCAAAGTCCATAATTCAGAAAGCTTTTTTTTTTTTTGTTGACTATCACTAGGTCTGGTCGTCTGGCCGAGATTAGGTGATCCGGTTTTTTTTCTCCAAATTCTAGAGGAGTTTGTCCGTTTCATTCTCCAGAACGGATTCTGGGTTGTGAATATACCATTTGTTCGTATGGTCAAATTTAAACTTCCTTGTGGATCACTTTCCCCACCCAGTCGTGTCTTGAGTTACACCCTCTTTGCGCTACTTTACTGCATTCGCTTTTTATGTGATTGATTGTTTTATTTCTATCACCACATAATCTATATTTGCTATTTTGTTGCATCTTATCTATTCTTGCTTTGACATAGGCCTTATAGCGTTGTTTTGTGCTGTCATTAAAAGATATTCAATTTCTATTTTAAGGCTTCTTTTTCTTAATCATGTCCAGGTTTTCTCGTGTAAGTTTTTGCTTGTTTGTCACTTAAATGTCCATACAGTTGTTTTTCTTCTGATTTTTGTTTTCCAGTTACTTTTGTTCTGTTGATGCTTCTGTAGTCTGTATTGTTTCAGATAACTGTAATCAGCCTTTCTCCACATTTTTTATGTAGTCTTCCAGTCATTGTATCGATGCATCGACGCTCTTTTAAATACTGACGAGTCCAGGTCTTCCTTCTTTTTCTTTACACATACAGTCTGTCTACGTCATCTCTGGGACGTAAGGCCGAATGTATCGTCATTAGTTTTCTTATTCGATGGTTCATTTGTTCAAGTTTTTCTCTCGTCCACTTTAAGAATGGACCCGAGTGTCTTACGAAGGGTACAGCTCAGGTGTTTATCTCTGTATCATTATTATTATGGCTATCATGATATGCAAGTTTTTCACACTAATTTAACCTGGTGTTGTATACTTATAATCATGCAGATGTAAGCAAAAACATAGTCAAACATAATGATGACCTCAATGAATGAACGGACAGACTTCTTTATAAAAATATACCTCTCACACTTTATTCTCGAAAGGGTTGCGAAAGGGTTGATATTGGTTATGTGTGAGAAGTGAGTTGGGGACGGAGACAGACTGCTACATATTGACCCAAAGTTCTTCTCGCGACCATAGCTGCACTTCTTCCTCATCTTGGCTGAGCTGCTCAACCGTGGGTCACTGAGGGCCCAAGCCCTCTGTTTAGAGCTGGTTCTCACTCCGGCATCTTGTCCCCATCTGACTCCAACTGGAACTGGAACTGGAACTCGAACTGACTAACTCAAGCCGTCTGTGGCATCTAGTTATATAATTGTCTGACACACACCTGCTTCCTGTGGGCGTACGCATCTGCACCGAATTCAACCACGTCCACAGGTCAAGGTGATATTCCGATATCTTCGACAGATAGATAGATGTTTATATCTATATCGTTGTCTGCCTATCTGTGTTCATATCTATCTATCTATCTATCTATCTTATAATGACAATTTAACCAGGTTCTAATTGCATTATATATATATATATATATATATATACATGTATATATCTTTCTAGTTCTCGCCATATCTTCCTATCTTATAGTTAATATCTATTTATCTATCTAGAGGTGTCCTCGTGGTGTAATAGTTAAAGCGATGGCCAGTGGAAAGTGAGTTCGAACTCCAGTCGCCCTCTTGAGTTCATTTTCGGACTAATACCCTTGGTAAAGGTATGAACTCTTTTATCCTCCTAGTTAAGGGCTAAATTGTACCACTTTTGTTCTTCTAGAAGGATGGCTTTGGCATTAAATAACCCACAAAGTTTCCTATGCCATTAAAGAAAGAAACCTAAAGATCAGTCACAACATATCTATCTACCTATCTATATATCGTAGTCTATTCATATCAATGTCAGTCTGTTAATATCTATCTATCTATCTATCTATCTATCCTTCATACAATATTATTATTTTCTCTACCAATCAACAAAACTTTTCACCATACCTGATACGCTAGCTTGCGTAATTTTGTATTCAACATGTGTAAAGATGCCGTCATCTAAGAAGAATAAGGTTAGGTTTGGTTTCTTTGTTTAATGGCATATCAACCTTTGTAGGTTATTTAATGCCAAAGCCATTCTCCTAGAAGAACAGTAGTGGTACTATTTAACTCATAGCTGGGAGGATAAGAGGGTTCATACCTTTCCCAAGGGTATTTGTCCGAAAGTGAACGTAATAGCGCGACTGGAGTACGAACTCGCTTACTACGATTCCGTAGTCCATCGCTTTAACCATTACACCACGAGGTCACCCCCTAAGAAGAATAAGAAAAATATGCCATGCAACATGTTGGAAAGTTACATGTTTTTTCTTAAACGTCACCAATCTGAAGATGGCCGTCAGATGAAGTAAACGCTTTTGAAATCTTTTTCTTGGAAAGAAAAGAATTAGGAGAAGAGATAACAAAAAGACAGAATGATAGAGAGAGAGAGAGAGAATGATAGAAAGAGAGAGAAAATGATAGAGAGAGAGAGAGAATGATAAAGAGAGAGAGAGAGTGATATATATAGAAAGAGAATATATATATATATATATATATATAAAGAGAGAGAAAATAGAAGGAGAGAAAATGATAGAGAGAGAGAATGATAGAGAGAGAGAAAATCAAAGAGAGGGACAATGATAGATAGAGAATGATAGAAAGAGAGAGAGAATGATAGAGAGAGAGAAAGAGAGAGTTGGTGGAAAGAAAGAGAATGATAGAGAGATAGAGAAGTAAAATGATAGATAGAGAGGGAATGATAGAGAGATAAAGAATAATAGAGAGAGAGAATGATAGGGAGAGATAGAAAATGATAGAGAGAGAAGAATAAAGAGAGAGAAAATGATAGAGAGAGAGAAAGAGAATGATAGAGAGAGAAGAATAAAGAGAGAGAAAATGATAGAGAGAGAGAAAAAATGATGGAAAGAGAGAATGATATATAGAGAGAGAATGATAGGGAGAGAGAGAGAGAATGATAGAGAGAGAGAGAAGGATAATGGTGAGAGAGAATGATAGAGAAAGAGCGAAAATGATAAGAGAGAGAGAGAATGATAGAGAAAGAGAATGATAGAGAGAGACAGAAAATGATAGCGACAGAGAATGATAGAGAGTGAGAAAATGATAGAGAGAGAGAATGATACAGAGAGAGAGAGAGAGAGAGAGAAAAAATGATAAAGAGAGAGAGAATGATAGAGAGAGAGAATGATAGAGAGAGAGAATTATATATATAGAGAGAGAATGATAGAGAGAGAGAGAGAGAGAGAAAATGATAGAGAGAGAGAAAAATGATAGAGAGAGAGAGAGTGATATATATAGAGAAAATCATACAGAGATTATGGTAGAGGGAGAGTGAAAATGACAGAGAGAGAGAGAGAGAGAGAGAGAGAGAGAAAATGATAGAGAGAGAATGATAGAGTGAGAGAATGATAGAGAGAGAGGGAGAAAATGATAGAGACAGAGAATGATAGAGAGAGAGAGAGGGGGGGAATGATATATATAGAGAGAATGATTGAGAGAGAGAGAGGGGGAATGAGAGAGAGAATGATAGAGAGAAAAGCAAGAAAGGGGCGAGTCTAATCGATGATGAACAATACAAAATCTGAAGAAGAAGAAGAAGAAGAAGAAGAAGAAGAAGAAGAAGTGAAAAAGAGTTCATCAATAATTTGATGAAAAATAATAGAAAGAAGACTGTATTCTGTAATTTTTCAATTTTTTCCTCATCTGACACGAATAATGTAGGTTGCTTTTATTCTTAGATGGTCACCCATCTCATGAATTGACAGGTTAGTCACTGCTTACCTTCGGTTATTTGACAGAAACTGATGCTTTTAGCGTGACTAGACTGTATGTAAATCACTAAACATAGTCTAGTAAGGAACAAGGACAGACGTATGGAGCACCAACTGAGAACTGATCTCACGAGAATATTTGCCCTCCTTGCTTACTTAACTATACAAACTCAGCTTTCAAAAAAGAAATCTGTTTGAGAAAAAAAAAAAAAAGAAAATGAAAGAAAAAAAGAAAAAAGAAAAAGAAAGAAAGAAAGAGAAAGAAATAAAGAAAGAAAAGAGAAAAATAAAAAAAAAAGAGAGAAAGCGAGACAGAGAGAAAGGAAGAGACAGAAAGAAAGGAAGAAAGAGAGAAAGAAAGAAAGAAAGAAAGCGAGAATTAAAGAGAAAAATGAGGATTATGCTCAAGAGAAGGAGAAGCTGTTAACAAAAATAAATAAATAAATGAATAAATTATTGAATAAAATCAAGACTAACGGAAAAAGCCCCCACCAAAATAAAATAAAAAAACAACAAAGAAACAAACAACAAAAAACAAAACCAAAAAACAAAACCTTTCTTATGGCTGAAAATCGAAGAAGTGAAACATTTTAGTTATCTGTTAAAAGTTCATTGTCAGCCATTTTGTCAGAAAAAAAAAAAAGATTCATAAAGCAAACACAAATCTTTAACCTCGTTTTTTCTCTCCTTATTCTGTGTTTTTTTCCCTTCGTTTCCGTATAAATTTTGAAGATCTTCCCCTTTATCCCTTTGAATTCTCCAGATTTTAATTCACATAAATTAAAATATTCAAAGGAAAAATATAAATATAAGAAAATATATGAATTGATGATTGAAGGATCTCTCACTGTTTGTCCCAGTCTATCTAACTCCGTGTATTCGTACCTATATAAGTCTTTTTTGTCTATATCATTCTGCTTCTATCTATCTATCTATCTATCTATCTATCTATCACCGTCATCAGTGTGTCTGTCTGTTTATCCCATTTCATTCATTCATTCATATCTATCTATCTATCTATCTATCTAAGGTATGTTTAGATCTATCTACCATCTATTTCAGTCTATTGATATCTATCTATCTATCTATCTCATTTTATTTATGAGTCAAATAGTGTTGTATAGTCATCTACAGCATCACAACGACACCATAATTAAGACGCATGAAGAAAGGAAGACGCAAGAAGAATTAAGATGCAGGAAGGAAGACACAAGAAGACTTCTTTAGAAAAATAATCACCTCTCACTTTATTGCAAGGGTTCGAAAGGGTTGTTGAAGGGTTGCATGTGAGAGGATGCCGGAGACCGAACGTAAACTTCATATTTTGACCCCACTGTTATGACCGTCACGTTGTGTCTTTATTGTTCTCCTGATGTTCAACCAGAGGCCTTGGGGTCCACTCCATCGGGGCTTTTCCGAGGGCCCCCTCGGTCGGGTGTGGCCTTCTCTACCATATCTGGTCTCTAGCTGTCTGGAATTCTGCTGGCAACTGCATCGGGGGTTTCCGAGGTCCCCCTCGGTCGGGTGTGGCCTTCCCTACCACATCTCGTCTCTAACCCTCTGGGAGTCTACTGGCAACTGCTTGGACCCAAACTCAACTGAGTTAAATAATAACTCAACGCCCACACGATCGCCTACTGGATCTTTGAAATCGAATGTTTAATCGTCATCAAGCGGAAATAACTGTCATGCAGTTCAGAGGTTACTCTCTTCCGGTGCATGACTGTAATGGCACAATGAAACCTTCACCTTGTCCCATATCATAAGCCTTAATCCGCCCACGCGATCTCTTTGATTACTGGCCGTTGGAATGTGTCACTTCCTTCCGGTGTATTACCTAGGAATAGCATTTTTGGGGCTGGGTCAAAGGTCAAAATATAACAATAGAACTGTTTATTCATTTACCATACTGGAAACCATTTAACTTTATGCAACTAAATGATTGATATGAGATAGAATTATTAGTATTTGACAGCAATGCTAGAAAACATTTAACTGTTTGCAAGCAAATGAGCTCTGGTTCGTTTAAAAATTGTTACCTACAAACTATTCATGAACAAACAATATATATTTGGTATATATAAAAGAAAAATTGATGACAAGGTAATCCAAGTAGAAGGAGAGATTTATTGAAAAGCAAAGGCAACACTATAGCATTTCGGTTCAAATGAACCTCATAGTCCTGATGATGGTTCATTTGAACCGAAACAGTGTTGCCTTTGCTTTTCGATAAATCTCTCCTTCTACTTGGATTACCTTGTTATCAATTTTTTCTTTATATATTGTCGGATTACACTCCATTGTTTACTTTCATTTAGTATATATGTATAAACAAGATGTGACATTAAATAACCCACAAGGGTTGAATTGCCATAAAACACAATAACCTACCAACCAACCATCTCAATTTATATATGTCTATATTAGTCTATCCATATGTATGTATGTATGTATGTATCTATTCCAGTTTGTTCGTATGTATATATGTGTGTACGAGGTGCGTCTGAAAATTAACGGGATAGGTGTCAATTTATTTCAATTTCAAACAACAGACTACGTACTTTCCCCTTTAAAGCAATCTCCCTCTTGTCTAATGCCGTTTTCTATCCTTCTCTCCCCCGCTTCTATGCACTGCTGGAAGGATTCTACAGAGATGCCCCTTAGCTCCGTTGCCACGTTCCTCTTGATGGCCTCTACACCTTCAAAAAGAGTCCCCATGATGATTCCCAAGATAATGTAAATAGGGAGGTTGTTACAGGTCGTTGATGTTTCTCTCGCCAAGAACTGCCGGGTGCTCAGGGCATTATGAGCTGGTGCTTTGTCACGGTGAAGCAGACACGATTTGTCCTGCGACAAGTCTTGTCTCTCCTTACGTATTGAGCAAAGCAAACGCCGTAGACTTGCTGATTAGCCCTGTGGTCGGAACTCTCGATGAATAATGACCCTCTCATCAAAGAACGTGATCAATATGCCTTTTGACTTTGTCTTGTTTTCTTTGGCCTCCATGATGTCGAAGACTTCCATTGACTACTCTGGCGCTTGGTCGCTGGGTAGTATAGCGCGTTTCAATATACATTAGACCCATGTGACTGCTAATATAGGGTGTCACAATATACATGGGACCCAGGGGACTGCTAATATAGGGTGTTTCAATATACATGGGACCCTGGGGACTGCTAATATAGGGTGTCACAATATACATGGGACCCAGGGGACTGCTAATATAGGGTGTTTCAATATATATGGGAACCAGGGGACTGCTAATATAGAGTGCTTCAATATACATGGGACGCATGTGACTTCTAATATAGGGTGTCTCAATATACATAGCACCCATGTGACTGCAAACATAGGGTGTCTCAATATACATGGGGCCCATGTGACTGCAAACATAGGGTGTCTCAATATACATGGGACCCATGTGACTGCTAACATAAGGTGTCTCAATATGCATGGGACCCATGTGACTGCTTATAACTCTACAAATAATAATGTGTTCTTTTTTATTTCAGATTTGAAAACTGTATACTATAATAACTATCAATCCTCGAACACAATGCCTTGGACAAGAGAGGAAAAATAATTTATGTCACCGCTTATGAGGAGACAAACTCAAGTAAAAATGTCTCAAAATAGATTCAACTTATCAATATGATAATGATTTATTACTGAGACGAGAAACTCGAATAAGATTGCATGTCCCAGAAGTTGATATAATACCATTTAAAAAAACCTTGATTTGATGTATCTAGCTCAAAGGATGCTTTTTTTTGCAAGACGTGTGACAGAGTTTTTCCCGACTGGCCCCAAAACTTCAGGTTTATTCGTTGCTCAATGCTTTACGACCGGAGGCAGTCCCCATTGTGCAGTGGTTAAGGTGTTGAACTTCGGTTTCGAAGTTAGCAAGTTCGAATTCTAGTCGCACTATTACATTCTCTTTCGAACTAAAACCCTTGGGAAAGTATGAAACGCTTAATCACCAAGCAGTGGGCTAAATAATATCATTTTTCCTTTTCTTTAATGATGGTTTTGGCATTAAATAACCCACGAAGGTTGACAAACCTTTATACAAAAGAAACAAAACTAATCCCCCCACCAAAAAAAAAAAACCTTGACAACCTGAAAAAACAGATTATATAAACAAAAGCAAGTGAAAAATATCAATGGTTACAGAAAGCTAAAAATACAATTATGTACTCCTGAGATATCATTTTAAGTGGTAACAACATCTCCTTATCCCTCTTTCACCCATAGCTCACACAATACACTCCATCTCGTTACTTTTTAGACAGACATAATATCTATCTATCTATCTATCTATCTATCTATCTATCTCAGTCTGTTTATTATCTATCAATCTGCATGTATATATACATATATATTCCTTAGTTTTATTATTCATTACCTTTCCCAAACAACACGCATCAATTTACTTGTTCAGTAGCTTTTGTTTCACCTGTAAACACCACCTGTAACAACAATTATTTTAACCTTTAGTTGGCATTTGGACTTGACTCTGTTAAATCTTCCAAAGTGAACTGTGATGAACAGCATTTGGAACAACTCTTAGATGATAACCCTTGAACTTAAACAATACTAGAAATGGCCATTCACTCTATGTGGTTTTGGTTTCTCTTACGATACCAAATATCGTCAGCGATTAACGTTAGACTTTCTTCAGAAAAAAAACAAACTCTAAATTTGCTCATATGTTCTAGGAAAAAAGCTTAATGGATTGACTGGGTGGGAAGGGTGATTCACTGGGAATTTTGCAAACAGTTGAGATTTGAATATTCAAAACAGTGGTATACGCCTAAATCACGCTTGAGTAAGAGAACCGCCCTTGCCTCAAAAATACTCGAAAATATGCAGAAGTACTGCGATGAACGGCAGAATACACCGACGACATCTCTGCAGGGAGTAACACTCCTTAAACTAGTGTTCTGGTTATGACACAATCTGATGATGAGGCTCTGGTAATGCTGGAGCTTTGGGGAATGCGGAGTACGCCTTCATTGCCGTCGCACTCAGGTCTGCTCTGCCCCAGAATGGTAGCACCTGAAAGGTTCCTTTCTATTGGTCAAATAGAACTAAACTGTGAACTTATGCTAAATTGAATTGTTAGAAATAGGACAGTTTTTGACATTTAAACTGTGTACTTATACTAAAACGGAATTGATTACAATAGAACTGCATTGGCATTTAGCTGTGTGTAAACAAAAAAAATGTATTTATGCTAAACTGAATTGATTAAAATAGAACTGTTTATATTTATAAAAATGGATTTGTCCTTAAATAACCTACAAAGGTTGATATGCCATAAAACCAAAGCAAACCAAACTAAACTGATATGAACTGGTGTCACTTGATCTAAAGCGAGATATTCTACTGATTAAAACTCCTTGTGTGAAAAACTCTCAAAAGAGAAAATAATAATAATAATAATAAACTCCTATTGGACTTTGACATACACACGTATCACCTAATCTCGGCCAGAAGACCATACCTACTAAAAATCAACAAAAAGAAGAGAACTTGCAAAATGGTCGACTTTGCTGTCCCGGCTGACCACAGAATAAAACTGAAAGAATGTGAGAAGAAAGATAAGTACCTCGACCTTGCTAGGGAATTGAAAAAACTATGGAACATGCAGGTGACAACTATACCAATTGTAATTGGTGCGTTTGGGACAGTAACTAAAGGATTACTAAATGGACTGGAGGACTTGGAAGTTGGCGGACGGGTGGAGACCATCAAAACTACTACATTATTGAGAACGACCAGAATACTGAAAAGAGTCCTGGAGACTTGAGGATACTTGCTGTCACTCAAACCCCAGTAAAAAAACCATCAGCTAACGCTGATATGAAAAACTATAATAATAATGATAATAGTGATAATAATAAAACGGACGACCAGACCTAGAGATAGTCAACAAAAAACAAAAGTGTATCTGATGAATTTAGGACTTTGTCGTTCCGGATGAATGCAGGGTAAAACTGAAAGAAAGCGAAAAGAATGATAAGTACCGAGACCTTGCTAGAGAACTTAAAAAATCATGGAACATGAAAGTGACGGTGATACCAATTGTAATTGGCACGCTCGATACAGTCACAAAAGGATTGGTATGGGGACTAGAGGACGTGGAAATAAGAAGAACAGTGGAGACCTCCCAAACTACCGCATTATTGTTGAGATCGGCCAGAATACTGAGAAGAGTCCTGGAAACTTGAGGAGATTTGCTGTCACTCAGACGCCAGTGAAAAACCATCTGCTAACTCTTGCAGCTCAGTGAGAATACGGGATGTAGCCCTGAAGATCTGCCAGAGACGATGAACGATGGGGAGAAGTGGCGAGAGAGGGTCAGGAATATCCGCGCTGGCGGCACAACATGATGATGATGATGATGATAATGATGATGATGATGAAATAATAAGATTAATAATTGATAATCAATTAAAAAAAAGAGAAATCGAAAAATTGTAGACTTTGCTGTCCCGGCTGACCGCAAATAAAATTGAAAGAAAGTGAAAAGAAGGATAAACACCTTGACCTTACGAGGGAATTGAAAGAAACTGTGGAACATGAAAGTGACATTTATACAAATTATGATTGGTGCTCTTGATACAGTCACCAAAGGGTTAATAAATGGACTGCAGGACTTGGAAATAAGAGGACGAGTGGAGACCACACAGAAAATTATACTATTGAGAATGCCAAAATACCGTGAAGAGTCCCGCAGAGTTGTGGGGACTTGTTGTCACTCAACCTCTTGTGAAAGACCATCAGCAAACGCATATGTGAAAAACTCTCAAAGAGTAAAATAATAATAATGATAATAATAGTACCTCGACCTTGCAAGGGAATTGAAAAAACTATAAAACATGAAGGTGACAACTATACCAATTGTGATTGGTACGTTTGAAACAGTAACTAAAGGATTATTAAAGGGACTGAATGACTTGAAAGTTGGCGGACGAGTGGAGACCATCCAAACTAGTACATTATTGAGAACGGCCAGAATACAGAGAAGAGTCCTGGAGACTTGAGTAGACTTGCTGTCACTCTGAGTAAATGATAATAATGTACATGGACGACATCGAACTGTTTGCAAAAAACGAAAAAGATTTGGAAAGCCTAATACCGGAAGTGAAAATCTACAGTCAGAGCATAGGGTATGGAAAAGTGCGCCATGCTAATGGAACTACCAAATCAAGAAAAATTAGAACACTTGGAGAAAAGGAAACCTACAAATACTTGGGAATATTGGAAGCTGACATCATCAAACAAGCGGAGATGAAAGAAAAAATTTAAAAAGAATATCTCAGGACGAGAGAACTACTCGAAACCAAACTATATGGCAGAAATCACCTTAAAGGGATAAACACCTGGGCTGTCACCCTCGTAATATACTCAAGACTATTTTTTAAGTGGACAAGAGAAGAAGAAGTGGACGAAAGAATAAGAAAACTAATGACGATGCATAAGGACTTACATCCGAGAGATGACATAGACTTTAAGTGTCAAGAAAAAAAAGAAAGAAGAGGATTCGCCCGCATTGAAGGTAGCATCAACAAATCAATTCGACGACTCGAAGACTACATCCAAAAGAGCAAAGAAAGAAGAATTAATTTATAAAGTGTATCTCAAGAGAACAAGAAAGCTACTCAAAACCAAACAATATAGCAAGAACCTTATAAAAGGGATCAATATCTGGGCTGCCCCCCCTTGTTAAATACTCGTGACCATATCTTGAAGAGGACCAGAGAAGGCCTAAAACAAATGGACCAGAGAACCAGAAAACTAATGATGATGCATAAGACCTTACATCCCAGAGATGATGTTGACAGACTATATCCTTTTTTACAGTGAACGTTTGTTTCTTTGTACCCCAGCCACGATGAGAGAGAGAGAGAGAGAGAGAGAGAGTGTGTGTGTGTGTGTGTGTGCACTCATGGTAAACTAAATTGTTTGAAATAGAACTGATTATTTACATTAAAGTAGATTCGGCGTTAAATAACCTAGAAAGGTTGATATGCCATAAAACCCAATAAACCAAACTTAAAATATCTTAAATCATGAAAATAATAATTTTTTCTCGAAAACGTTGTGCAGAAAAAAAAAGTTTATGAGAATTTAAGTATTTGGGGACTAAGATCTTTTGTTGGTTTAATTGGTTGTTAAGGTTCTTTGTGAGTTGGGGTTTTTAAGAAATGACATCTATTTATCTTGCCCAGTCGGCAGGGGCTGTAGAACACACCGACTGCACTTTTGCACAGGGGTAAGACCCCCACCAACGAGTGTCCTGATATATGACACTAAACAATCTGATGGTGAGTTTCCAGTGATGCTAGAGCTTTGGGGAATGCGGAGCACCCCTTCATTGCCATTGCTCCCAGGTCCACTCTGGCTCGAAATGGTTGCACCTGATAGGGCCCTATCTATGGGTTAAATAGAACTAACGGCATACTTATGCTAAACTGAATTGTTTCTATTAGAACTGTTTGCCTAAACTGAATTGCTTGAAATAGAAATGTTTTTTTACAAATAAACTGTACTTACATTTACATTGCGTGCTTATGTTAAACCGAATTGTTTGAAATGGATCAGTTTTTGAAATTTTACTTAAAATAAACTGAATTGTTTAATATAGAACTGTTTTGACATATAACCGTGTGTAAACAAAATTTGTACGTATACTAAACTGAATTTTCTGAATTAGAACGGTTTGACTAAACTGAATAGCTTGAAATAGAAACGTTTTTGACAATGAAACTCTATACTCATACTAATCTGAATTGTTTGAAATAGAACTGATTATTTGCATAAATGGATTTGGCATTAAATAACCAACAAAGGTTGATATGCCTTAAAACCAACCAACCAACCAACTAACCAACCAACTATTTATCTATATTCATGGGATTCTAGTTTTGATGTTATGTAATTCAGTTATTCAAAAAGAATTCAATATAATGACTGTCCTATCGACAGGCCATGGAATTAGTTGACTGTCTCTTCAAAAATGGACTGTCCTGGATGTAAAACTGAACAGCATCTAATGGTGAGGTTTCCGTTCTCGAGAACTAGGAAGTGTGGAACACTCCTTCATTGCAATTACTCCTAGATTCACTTTGACCGGAAGTAGTTGAACATCTTAGGGTCCCATCTCGGCGTCAAATAGATTTGTTTAAAATTTATTAGCATTGGATAGACTGTGCGAAAGAAAACCCTCAAGAAACAACAACCTAAAAAGTGTAAAAATGTGCGTGAATGAATGTAATTCCCTAACCTCATAAAATAACCCAAGAAGATATCAATTAATGAATCAGTCAATCTAATTGATTGAATATAGCGTCTCTGCTTAAAATCGTGGTCGGTTAAGCGGAAAAAAACCTATAATAGTTTAAGGATTTTGTTATCTGCTTTTAAATATTTCAGTTAAATGGAAGAGACAGTTCTGAGTTTCCAATGACCAGTTTGGATCAACGTCCGAAATTTAAAAGCTAATTACTTTTGCTGCTACAGTTGCAGCTGAAACTTAAAAAGATCCTTATAAAACTATATAGACAAAATTATAGTCTTTATTATTTAATCAAACATACTTAAATGAAGGACTGCTACCCAACTAAACACATACACACACACACACATACACGCAGGCACACACGCACACACACACATACACTTATATATATATATATATAAATGTTGGTGACCGTAGTCGAAGGTGACCCGAAGGTTCCTTTTTAATAGCTACTACACCGATGTGTAGTGGAGGGTGCTACTCCATTCCCTGGATTGCTCCACTTTACTCTTGATCCATACCTTATAATGCTGAGTGTTAAGCAAGGCGGGATGAAGTACTATTTTTGTAAGTATATATATATATATATATACGGATATATATATATATATATATATATATACGAATATATATTTTTGAATATATATTGAAACCATGTTTTTATTTGCATATGTATAAGCTAAATTTATCATAGACCTGCATATACACAAATATATATATATATATATATATATATATATATATATAAAGGAGTTTACTATCACATGTGTGCCAGATATAGATCTACACGTTTTTATTGATATGTACACTTGTATCAACTCCTATTCCTGTGTAAAAGCTTTGGCGTTTGTCCCTTCAATTTTGGCTTCTGAAATCTGTCTAAAGGATTGGCCAAGCGCGCTACGCCAATACAATAGATCATATCCCGACTTTCACGGCTACCGGACATTTTCAGTCCAAAAACTGACAGCTTTTTGAACTGGACCCAATACAAGCGCCATCCATCAGCCATCTGTCTAGGTTTCACCTGCCCCTACACCAAACGCCACCTATGGCTAGTTTCCAGAGGAAACCGGCATGGCTTCTCCAGTCCAACAACGCCATCTGGCTATACGACCCAACCCAAGACAGATCAGCGCTCTGTCGGTAGATCGAACGACCAGATATCTATATATATATATATATATAGAGAGAGAGAGAGAGAGAGAAATGTTAACTGACTGACAGTTGTTAATGAAGACAGGTAGATAGATAGGTAGGTAGATACTGATAGGTAGATAAATAGATTGATAGATATGAACAGACTGAGTTATATTAAAAGAGAGACTGATAGATATAAACATACTGAAAGATATATATATATATATATATATATAGATATCCACAGACTGAAATAGATGGTAGATAGATCTAAATATATCTAACACAGATAGATAGATAGATATGAACAGATTGATATAGACAGATATCAGTTTCAATGTCTTAGTTTAGTGGCATATCAACCTTCAAGAGTTATTCAATGCCAAAGACATCCTTTTCGAAGAACAGTGGTGGTAATATTTAACTCATAGCTAGGAGAATAAGAGAGTTCATATCTTTCCCAAGGGTATAAGTCAGAAAGTGTAAGTAATAGGGCAACTGGACTTTGAACTACGTTGTCTCAGTCTAGCAATTTACCCACTACCCTGCAGGGGTTCCCAACTCATAGATAGATCGGATCAGACTGGTAAAGATTCATATAAACATAGATGGATAAATTTTAATCGGTAAATATTAAAATCATGAATGTTCTTCATTTTACAACTCATTTTATCTCGGTGTTTAACGACAGTGTATGGTTTTCACTGCTTCACATGGTGTGTTAGGAGAGTGCTCAATATCTGTGATTGAGCTATTATATAATAATAGATGAATAAGTATTAGTCTTTATATATATTTAATAGCATGGATGCATATCAGCGACCCTAGGTTTTATTCTGTCCTCATACGACAATCATCAAGTCGAGAAAGAAAGATTTTGGAGAAATAAAAAAAAAATCGTCTGAATTTCTTAATTTTTTTTCGATTTCTCGAAATTCTTTCTTTCTCTGCCTGATGATTATCGTTTAAAGAGGGCATGAAACTAGTGGTCACAGATAATTATCTCGCGGGAGATAGTGTATCGGCCGAGTGAAGAAGAAGAAGAAGCTTCAGTTGAGGTTTGTGATTTTTATGCTTCCCGGCTGTTTTTCAATTCGGTTTTAAATGTAAAATTCAACATTTATATATATATATATATATATATATATATATATATATATAAACTAATATATATTCATTCATTATTATTATATATATATATATATTATTTTTCTTTTATATAAAGGTTCAGTCTCTCCTGCATACGTTCACACACAAACACACACACAAACTTAAACACGTATATACAGATGTGCATAAAACACAGACACACACACACAGACACACACAGACACACACACACATATATATATATATATATATATATATATATATATATGCACGTTCAATAAAATAATAAAGCGCTCGGGACAATTTTGGTAAATTTATCGACCAATCCCAATCTAAAACCTTGACACGTATCAGGAAACTTGAAAGGATCTTAATAAAATTATAGAGACAAAATGTGTCTTTATTATTTAATGAAACGTGCTTAAATGAAAGAATGCAGCTTAACCACACACACACACACACACACACGTATATATACATATATACTTATATATATAGATATATAGATAGATACGAGGGTGGTGTTCTCCATCTGACCAAGAAAGAAATTTCTTTTCTTTTTATTTCATAAAAATTTATTTTTTGTGTTGCTGTTGTTGAAAAATGTAATCAACTGGGCAAACGATTTGTTAAGTGCATAATAAATTTTTATCAAAGGAATAATATATATTGTTGTTGAAAAAATGAATTTAGCTAAGTAACGATTGTTTTCGATTCGTCGTGATTTTCAGATAAGAGATTGTTTACTTTTCGTTCCAGTCAATTGTTCCAATGATTGATCCATGTTACGTGTCCTTTCAAAGACCAACAAAACGAAGACAATGTTTATAAGAATATATATATATATAGTCATCCACTGACAGACTGTTTCGTTCTATCAGAACTCTTCAGTGTGGCTAGACACGCAGGACGCTCGAAGCCGGGATCGAAACCCGTCCAACTTTACCTTAGACTGTGTTTCTGACCACTCGTCCCCCAAGCGGACCACGTTGGCTAAGGGAATTTTAAGGTATTTTTATTTTTAGAAACAGCAGCAGCAGCCTTTGTTTACATTTTTTTATACCCTATCGGCTATCAGAGTGCTCAATTCTTTCGAAGAGCTTTGCATTACGCTAGCGGCGGCCGGCAATTCCTTCGCCAGAGAGCTCAACCGCCATGGGGGAGCAATATATATATATATATATATATATATATATATATATCCCAGGTCAAGGCATACCAAAGACTTAAAAAATGATACTTGATACTTCCTTGCTTAACTCTCTGCATCAAGGATAAAGTGAAGCAATCAAGGGAAAGGAGTAGCGGTGTCCCCTACACCTTGGTGCATTAGCTTTTAAAAAGGGACCCTTTGGGTCACCCTCGACTACTGTCGGCAACTTTTTCTTACTTGACCAGCTCATTGGCCAAGAGGTTAGAGTGTTCGCCTAATGGCCTGATGGACTGGGGTTCAATCCTAGGTTGAGTCATACCAAAGGCTCAATAATGGTACTTGATGCCTCCTTGCTTAACACTCAGCCTTATAAGGTACGTATCAATGGTAAAGTGGAGCAATCCACTGAAAGAAGTAGAACCCCCCCTTACACCTCGGAGTAGTAGTTATTGAAAAGGGAGCCTTCGGGTCACCCTAGATTATGGTCGCCAACTATATATATATATTGAAATGAGTAGGTCCAAGAAGAGATTTATGTTTTTTTTAGGGTTTATTTATTTATTCATTTCGTTCTTACATACGTGTATATATCCAGTTTGTCGTTTTCGTCAGAGAACATATATGGCACAAAGACTTGTTAATGGGGTACTCACTGAGACTTGAACTCACTTCTATTTGCAGTTTGAATGATATTCAGTTGGTTATAGGTTTTTATGAAGGTCACACCTTTCTTTTTCATAGAGTATGTTTACCTTAGTCTGTTCCCTCCCTAATTGGTCTTTGATATTTGATATGTTTTTGTCGTTGTGTGTGTGTGTGTGTGTGTAAGTGTGTGAGAGTGGTTTTGGATTTCATTACAGTTTTTTTTTATTCTTCTTTGTGTGTGTAGGTGTGTGTGTGTGTGTGTGTGAGTGCTTGCGTCTTGAGACTTGTGAGCATGTGTGTGTGCGTGTGTGTGTGTGTGGTAGTGTGGTTTGAAATTTACTGGGAAATATTTTTACTAACAATTTTTGTGTGTGTATATACGAGATGCAGTCCCATATGATCAATAACAAATACAAACCTCTTCGTGGACCTACCCTTTTAAAAATATTTCTTTTTCTCTTTGGACCTACAACAAAAATTATATATATATATATATAGTGCATAATTAAGCAGCAGATTTTCATGTAGACATATCTTATTGAAAATGGCCGAAAAGGATTTAGTATTTTGCTTTTTTATTTGCCGAACCATATCTTAAAAGTCGTTGTCAGTGTTATCCACATACGGGTACTTTCGACTATCTACGGTCATTGTCGAAGACAATAGTTCTTTTGTGTTGTAAAATGCTAACATCTTTAAGTAATTAAGCAATTCAATTAGTTAATAAGTCAATTCGTTTTTTAAATGTTAAATTTTAAATTTTAAACCGAATTGAAAAACAGCCGGGAAGCATAAAAATCACAAACCTCAACTGAAGCTTCTCCTTCTCCTTCACTCGGCCGATACACTATGTCGCGCGAGATCAATTTTCTTTCTTTCTATCTCTAATTTGGTTGACTGCAAGAAACGGATACTTGCAACAAATTGGTCAGGCTAATAGTTAAAGAGGTATAATTACAATCTCCTCAATAGTGTCGTAATGATAAATCATATATATATATTTATATATATATATATATATATATATGTATATACTAACGAGCTTATGGACGAGTGGGTAGAGTGTTCACCAATGGTCCGGGAGACCTGGGTTCAATCCCAGATCGGGTTATACCAAAGACTTTAAAAATGGTTTTTGATACCCCTTTGCTCAATACTCAGCAATACGTGGTACGTATCAAGGGTAAAGTGGAGCAATCCAGGGAAAGGAGTAGCGCCCTCCCCTACACCTCGGTGTAGTAGCTATTGAAAAGGTAGCCTTCGGGTAGCCCTCGACGACGGTCGCCAACTTTTCTTACCTTTTATATATGTATATATATATGTGTGTGTGTGTCAGACCTGACCGATAAAATGATACGCAGTCTCTTCCAGGCAGCGATCGTGTCGATACTGCTGTATGGATGCACCACTTGGACGCTAACAAAACGGCTCGAGAAGATAGACGGCAATTGCACAAGAATTTTGCGAGCAATATTGAACAAGTCCTTGCGGCAACACCCAACAAAGCACCAACTATGCGGCCACCTGCCTCCCATCACGAAAACTATCCAAGGTAGACAAACCAGGACACTGCTGAAGAAGCAGGGACGAGCTCATAAGTGATGTACTCCTATGGACCAACACATATGGCCGAGCAAAAGCAGGACGACCAGCTAGAACATACATACAGCAGCTATGTGAAGATACGGGATGTAGCCCTGAAGATCTGCCAGAGGCGATGAACGATAGGGAAAAGTGGCGAGAGTGGAACAGGGATATCCGTGCTAGCGGCACGACATGATGATGATGATATATTTGTATATATACATACGTATATATATATATATATATATATGTGTACATATATATATATATATGTACATATATATATATATATATATATGAATTGACCTTGTGTCGTATCCTGCTCGTACGTATAGGTGTGGGATATATATATATATATATATATATATATATATATATATATATATATATATATATATATATATATATATATATCCAATCCCTCTGCACGAGCAGAATGAATCACAAAACATGCTTGATATCATATAACTGTGTGCAAGCAAAGAATTTATGGAAAAATAAAAACTGAGATTAAGATAATAATTGCAGCGGAACGTTGAAAATACGAATATTTATCATAACAATCAAATATTTACAGAGGAATCAAATTTTGGCATTAAATATCCCTTAAGGAATTGATATGCCGTTAAACAGAAAACACAATCTAAACCAAATTATTTCCCTCCGCCACTTAGAGAATTCCTTTTTCTTGTATTCTTTCTGCTTTTATTTTTCTTGTCTACCACGATATTCTATTAATCTTTTCATAACATCTTTTCCTTCTCTCTCCCCATATCCATAACATTTCTCACACCGCCACTCTCATGTACTTTCTTACATTCTTTCTATCCCCTTATTTCGTCATTCTCTTAGATAACTATTTTCTTTTTTCCCTCTGCTTTTTCTTTAGCATTTTCTTTTCTTTCTGGTTTCTTTGCAATTTCTTTTTAAATTTTTGTCTCTTCCTCTCGGTAAACAATCCTCTACCCACTTCATTGTCCCTCATTACCATCTTCTTACTTCTAGGAATATATTTCTCTCTTTTTTTTTTTTCGTTTTCCGACTTCCACTTCCGGACGCCATTTTTCGTTTTTCGCGTCTATTTATCATCTGTTCTTCCAGCACTGCCCAGAATCAACAATCAGTACTTAAAACGACTAGCCGAAAGCCAAGTCACACTTCGCCCCAGACACTTGTCAGCGCAGGGCTAGTCACATAGAAGAAACCCAGCAACCAACCTGAATTCTACACAATTCAAGGTTGGTAATCGGGGTAACAGCTTTTGATGTTAATACACAGGCAGATAACACGAAAGGAGAGTGTACTCTATTGCAGAAATCTTATTGTCAGTAATATACTATTATTAGTGATATATGATAAAGAATTGGCTCACGTAGGGTATGTTCACTTAGGATTTTTATTTAGCAGTAAATGAACTAATAACAGATAACATGCAAAACATTTTTTCTTTAATTCTTGAGAATTTTTGCTGCTGTTAAATAACCGATCCCGTACTTTTGGCGGCCAGTTTGAGTTTCTTCACTTTGACATCGTCGATGAGCTCCAACTGATTATAAAAGCTCAGAGTTTTTCGTTGAGACGCCGACGCCACCATCACTAATCGCAATAATCGCAAGCAAACAGTTTTCAGTGGCAAAATTAACAGACAAACTTCTGGCTTAACAGAACAGTGGGTAAAGTGAAAGTGCTGTCCAGTAAACAAGCAACGTCGGCAAAAAAGCAGGCGGCGCTACCCTTAGACACACAAAACAAAATCATAAGGTACTATTTACCCAACCCTCCGCTCGGGCAGGATATGACACAAGGTCAATTTTTAAGCGGAGTTTAACAGGTTTTGAATTCAGAGTTTTCCTTCTCCTAGACTAGTTGCCTCACCAAGGCTGAAGAACCTAGTCCGTCCTACTATTTACCCATAGCTGGTAATAAGGTAAAGGATGTCTCTTACAGATACAGATTGGACACACCGTGTCTCTAGTCAAGATTAAGTCATTGAACTTCACTCTCTCTCTAACTGACCTCTGTTTGACCGATTTACGACATCACACTGTCACTTACTTCAAACGAACTCTCTTATATAGGGGTCGACGGGACCAGAGAAAATCTCTCTTGTTTCTCTTATATCCAGGTCTCTTATATGCGGGTCTAATTTATATACATTAAGACAGGCTCTAATTTGGAATCTTTCTTATATCCGGGTTACACTGTAGCTGAACATTTGGTTTCTTAAAGTATGTCTTAAACAAACTAGATTAGATTATTTAGATTAGTGATATAATTTTTTCCTGCCCAGACAGAACTTCTTAACGAAGAAAAGATAATACTTAGTTGCACCTCGTCTAGCTTTTGTGCAAAACTTAATTCTTTCAGGCATGGATTTCACTATCTTAAAGCATCTATAAGTATTTCCAACTTTCCCGAATAGCAGTTAACAGATCATCTTTGCCCAGTCGGCTAAAGCTGTAGAATACACGATTGCTTTTCTGGCGAGAGATAAAACTCCAACAAATGTCTTGGATATAACTCTAAGCAATCTGATGGTGAGATTCCAGTAATGCTGAAGCTTTGGGGAATGCAGAGTATCCCTTCATTGCCATCGCTCCCTGGTCCATTCTGCTCAGAGTGGTAGCACCTAATAGAGTCGACAATTGGTAAAATAGAGCTAAACTGCGTACTTATACTAAAATGATTTTTCTGAAATAGAACTGTTTTTGTATGCTAAACTGAATTGTTTGAAATTGAACTATTTTGACATTTAAATGAGTGTAAACAAAAAAACTATATTTATACTAAACTGAATTGTTTGAAATAGAACTGTTTATATGTATAAAAATGGATTTGGCATAAAATAACCAACAATGGTTGATATGACTAAAATCAAATCAAACTAGATCTTCTCTGATGGATGAAACCTTTTTATGGACATTGTTTTATAATTTCTACCATAAATTTTCCAGTGGATTTTAATGCAAACTTTTTGATGGCAATGTCAATGATTATTATGCCTCTCTTTGAGAAAAGTTTTAGCCCCATTTGTTCTGTAATGAGTCACATTAACATCTTGAAAAATGACTTTATCAATTCCAAACCAATTTTCTATTGATGTAATGAGAAAATTATCCAAGGTTTCCTTTTAAAAATGCACATTGATTGTTATTGTTATGATTGCTATCTTCCCAGGTATTTTGAAATAAGATGCAGTCCTATAAGATGAATAACTGGGGAAATTAACTTATTTTATTCAGAAAATGATCCGGGAGACCAGGGTTCAATCACAAATCGAGTCATACCAAAGACTTAAAAAAATGGTACTTAATACTTCCTTGCTTAACATTAGGTATTATAAGGTACGTATCAAGGGTAAAGTAGAGCAATCTAGGGAAAGGAATAGCGCCCTCCCCTACACCTCGGTTTAGTAGCTACTGAAAAGAGAGTCTTCGGGTCGTCCTCCACTGCAGTCGCCAACTTATTCAAATGGTCATCGTTCTGGTATTATTTAAACGGCACCAGACTTTTGCCAATTCAGATTCAATCGACTTTGGGTTGTGTCTGGGTTAATCGAGAAACCGCAGTGGATAACTTAACTCAAATAATAAATATCCGTCGTTCAGAAACATATATATATACATATATATATATATATGTATATATGCATATATATGTGTGTGTGTGTGTATGTGTGTGAGGGGGGAGGTACTGGTTTGAATTTTATGTGAATAGATAAAATAATTTTTGTAGAAGTACACTTGTCAGACTTATTACATTTAAATACTCACCAACCTCCAAACACCTATGTGTGCTTGTGTGAGAAAGGGCTCAATTAAGCACTATTATCATCATCATCATGTCGTGCCGCTAGCACGGATATCCCTGACCCTCTCTCGCCACTTCTCCCAATCATTCATCGCCTCTGACAGGTCTTCTGGGCTACATCCCGTATCCTCACATAGCTGCTCTATGTATGTTCGAGCTGGTCGTCCTGCTTTTGCTTGGCCATATGCGGGTGTCCATAGGAGTACATCACTGATGAGCTCGTCCTTGCTTCTCCAGCAGTGTCCTGCGTGTCTGGCTCGTCTAACTTGGATAGTTTTCGTGGTGGGAGGCAAGTGGTCGTACAGCTGGTGTCTTGTGGAGTGTTGCCGCCAGGACTTGTTCAATATTGCCCTCAACATACTTGTGTAATTGCCGTCTAGCTTCTTCTTCGGCCGTTTAGTTAGCGTCCAAGTAGTGCATCCATATAGCAATATCGATATGACCGCTGCCTGGAAGAAACTACGTTTCATTTTATCGGTCAGGTCTGATTTCCATATGAT
>OY757906.1:12381044-12513544 GCA_963585895.1 Sepioteuthis lessoniana
GTTTACACACAGTTAAATGATCGAACAGTTCTATATCAAGCAATTCAGTTTAGCATAAGTCATTTGTTTGCACTCAGTTTATATATCAAACAGTTCTCTTTGACCCATAGATAGGACCCTACCACTCCGGGCCAGAGTAAACCTGAGAACAATGGCAATGAAGGGCTACTCCGCATTCCCCAAAACTCCAACTTTCTTGGTGCCTCATCATTAGATTGTTTAATGCCATATCCAGGACACTCATTAGGGGTGGTCGGTAAATTCTACATCCCCAGTAGACTGGGCTAATTCCAAGTTAGAACGCCCTAGTTGTGCCAAAAATCTGCATGACAACCATTAACTTTTACCAGGGCTCGAACCTTAACTGTTGCTACTGATCTAAATATACCAAGGAGGTAATTGCTTAGTTATCGAAGGTACAGAAATAATAATAAAGAGTGGTCAATGAGGATCGATCTCACTATATTAACAATAGTCGGCAAGGCTGTGTAACCTCTCTGAAACTGGTAGACAAATTCACCTACCTAGGAAGCAGTGTCTCATCAACCGAAAAAAAAAGACATCGACACACGGCTAACGAAGGCATGGACAGATATCGATAGGCTATCGATCATATGGAAATCAGACCTGACCGATAAAATGAAACGCAGTTTCTTCCATGCAGCGGTCGTATCGATACTGCTGTATGGATGCACTAATTGGACGCTAACAAAACGGCTGGAGAAGAAGCTGGACGGCAATTACACAAGAATGCTGCGAGCAATATTGAACAAGTCCTGGCGGCAACACCCGACAAAGCACCAACTATACGGCCACCTACCCCCCATGACGAAAACTATCCAAGTTAGACGAACCAGACTTGCAGGACACTGCTGGAGAAGCAGGGGCGAGCTCATAAGTGATGTACTCCAATGGACTCCCACATATGGCCGAGCAAAAGCAAGACGAGCAGCTCGAACATACATACAGTAGCTGTGTGAAGATACGGAATGTAGCCCTGAAGACCTGCTAGAGGCGATGAACGATAGGGAGAAGTGGCGAGAGAGGGTCAGGGATATCCGTGCCAGCGGCACGACATCATCATGATGAAGATGAGGCTGTGTAAAAAGGTAAGCTGCAAGTATATATTTACCCAACCCCATCCAGACGAGTAGGGCACAATGCAATATGAATTTTTTAAATGGAATAAAACAGGATTGAATTCAGAGTTTTCATTCTTCAACGGTTGCCATACCAAGGTTAAAGAACCCACTTTTCCCCTTACACTTACCCATAGCTGAAGAGTTTTGAATTAATGATTTTCTTAAGGGTATTAATACTATATGAAATGCAAACAGTCTTGTGTAAGTTACCAGTAGACAACCGGATGTGCAGGTTTAATCTGCACGTCTGTTTGACTAAGAGCATAAAACGCGAGGAGGGGGACGAGATTATTGACATCATTGAGGACCACATGTGACGAGACTTAAGATTTTTTCAAGAAACAGTCACAGAGAAGACAACAAAGAAACAACCCCGTATTTTGCATCCTCTCTAAAGTTGGAACTAATATCATGTTCCAAGATATCCGATCCGGTGTCGAGCCTTAAAGAAACTGATCCAACAAATATAACTATCTAATTATAAGCATGCTGACACTGAACTATACATCTCTGGAACTCGTAAGAAAAATGAAAGTTTTATAAATTTTTAACAGTGCTTCTGTATTTACTGCTATCTACCCTCCACACCTATCTATCTATCTATCTATCACTGAAAGATAATTATTAAACATCTGTTTATAATTATAAGCGGCATAAGTTATTTCGCATGGACAATTGGTTTCCCTAAGTAAAGAGAGATACACGCTCACTTGGAACCGCCACGAATTGTCATCTTAGATCAGACGAGAGAAAGTACTACAAACTGGATGCTGGAAGAGAGAAAAGAGCCAAGAGAGAAAGCCAAATTCGCCAGAAAGAAAGAAAGAAAGAAAGAGAGGGGGCAGACAGAGAGTGAGAGAGCGAGAGAGAGAGAGAGAAAGAGAGAGAGAGAGAGAGATGGTTAAAACTGACACAAAGAAGAAAAAGAAGGAAAAAGTGAATAAAACGCTGAATCATCTCGTGTACAAAAAGAAAAAAGAAAAAGAAAAAAAAAGAAAAAAAGAAAAAGAAAAACAAATAAAAAAGAAAAAGAAAGAAGAAATGGTGAAAGAAAAATAGGTAGGATATGAAATTTTTTTTTTTCCGCGGAATTTATTCTTCCTCCACTTTCATTTTTTGTGCTTCTTTTCACTCTTAAAAGGGTTTCAGTCGATCTATGTTTCTGTGCTTTACATCCACTACCATCCTGAAATCTCGAATACCGAGAAAAGAAGACAAGAAGCCTTGTCCTATTTGAAAATAAGCTCGTTTTTTAATGACGGGAACAAATACACATATATATATATATATATATATGTATATATAATGACACAATTGCTTGAGATGGTATCTGTAATAAATCAGTCACAAGACTGCAGTCAGATGTTGACTCCAACAAGGTGCATGTTTTACCACCTTTTTATCGACGAATAACAACGGTACAACCTGTACTTCCGTTTTCCTTTCACAATGATGGAACTAATACTTTCACTTTTTTAAAACTCAAGAACGAAATTAAAAGACACACACACACACACACACACACACACACACACGCACACACACACGCACACATGTATATTTCAGTTTAATTAAATATATATATATATATATATATATATATATATATATATATATATATATATGTATTATTCAGTCCAGTTAAACTGGAGTCTGGAATGATTCCGTCAGGACAAAAGTCATTCAACTATGCACATTTAAATTTTCCTGGTAAAGTGCTCAATGTAACAGACATCACAGAGCAATAATTTCTTAAAGAAAAACAAAAACCGGTCACATTAGGATTATAAATTATAAA
Organism: Sepioteuthis lessoniana; assembly: GCA_963585895.1. NCBI lineage: Eukaryota > Metazoa > Mollusca > Cephalopoda > Myopsida > Loliginidae > Sepioteuthis > Sepioteuthis lessoniana. The sequence goes on from OY757906.1 coordinate 12,383,985, forward strand.
TTCATAGACAAATATCATAGAAAATGTTTAATTAATCAAAAAATAGGATTAATATGAGATTTGAGGTGAAATGAATAAAATAAAAAAATTAGATCTGAAGAGGTCCTGTTATTTTTGGTGTTATTGATTCATATCAATACTCATAACAGGATTGAAATGAATTTATAATCCTAATGTAACCGGTTTATATATATATATATATATATATATATATATATATATATATATATATATATATATAAACCGGTTACATTAGGATTATAAATTCATTTCAATTCATTTATTCAATATATATATATATATATATATATATATATATATTATAAAATGAAGAAAGAAAATACGATTCAGTATTTTCTTTGGGATACCCACCTTTTCAAAAATCTTCCTCGGTGAATCTCTTTAAACGTTATCGAAAGCCTCTGTCAAGTTTGTGAAAGCTGCATAAAGTTCCTTGCCATGGTCTCTAACTTTCTCCTGCAGTTGACGGAGGTCAAATATTTCCTGAACAGAACTGCGACCTGCTCTAAAATTGCATTGACTTTCAAGAAAGATGAATTTCTGCAGGAATGCCATCCTTTCCGGCTTTCGAAGAATTGCCTCATAGCAGATGTAGTTTCTATTATTGAAAATTCCTTAACGAGGGGCCTTTGAGGGATTTTATCAATAGTTGAATTGTCCACTGAGAATGATCAATTCAAAACGTTTTCAAAGTGCTCCGCCCTGAATCTGATAACGTCCTTTCTGTCAGGATTTTACCATCTAGAGACTCAATTAAGGGGGTGCATCTTTTTTAAAACTCTTTAAGCCCTTTCCATTGGTACTTTTATTTCTTCTGAACCGTCACTCCGGTTTACTGGTTTGGAGATGGCGATCAAATGACAAGGTAAATCTAGGCTCAAGAACTCAGGGCTCAAAGGTTTAACTACGTAAAAAATGTCAGTATGAGAGGTGTCAGCTGAGTATTAATAATTGATTGATTGATTGATTTTAACGGTACGTCAACCCGTCTAAGGTTATTTTATGCCGTGAAGTTAGGGAATTGTGTTCATTATTTAAATGATATTTAAAAAATATATAAATCTTTAGTGTAATCGTTTTTTGAGATCGGTTGTGTTACTTCGTTAAATGGCATATCAACCTTCTTGGGTTTTTTAAAAACCAAAGTCATTATTTTAGAAAAACAGTCGTGGTACTATCGAACAAGTAGCTGGGGGATAAATGAATTGATACCTTTCCAAAGAGCATTAGTCTGAAAGTGAATGTAATAGCGTGACTAGAGATCGAACTTTCTTACTACGATGTTGTAGTCCTACACGTTTGCCACTACGCCTCTGGGACCACGCTTGTTTCTTGAGTTATATGATATCAAGTATTTCTAATTGATACAAATAATTTGCTTGGCTAGTCGGTTGGGGCTGTAGAATACAACGGCTGCACCTCTGCAAAGGGGTAAGACCCCGCCAATGAGTGTCCTGGATATGAAACTAAACAGTCTGATGGTGAGGTCCCAGTAATGTTGGGGTTTGGGGATTACGAAGCACCCCTTCATTGCCATTGCTCCCAGGTCAACTCTAGCCTAGCATGGTAGCACTTGATAGGGTCCTATCTATGGGTTGAATAGAACTAACGGCATACTTATGCTAAACTAAATTGTTTGATTAAACTGAGTTGGTTGAAATAGAAATGTTTTTGACAATTAAACCGTACTTACATTTAAACTGCGTGCTTATGCTAAACTGAATTATTTGAAATGAAACTGTTTTTGACATTAAAACTGTACTTACACTAAACTGAATTGTTATATATAACTGTTTGAATAAACTGAATAGTTTGAAATAGAAATGATTTTGACAATTAAACTGTGTAGTCATGCTAAACTGAATTGTTTGAAATAGAACTGATTATTTATATAAAAATGGATTTGGCGTTAAATAACCTACAAAGGTTGATATGCCATAAAATCCAACCAAACCAAACCAAATAATTTGCATATAATTATATGGTTTTAAGTATTCCTCTTCTATTCTTATAATCATATGGTTTCAAGTAATTATCATTATTATTTAATAACAGACTTTTCTTTGTACACAGTAAAGTGGTTTCAGGTAACGACTAATAAGAGTTTGTAAACAATCATATCTTCAAGTAACTATTCCTAATACAAATAATTTACAGTAATAAGATATCAAGAATTACCGGGGAAAGTTCCCGTGATGGAGTGCATAAAGTGCTGAACTGGGATAAACCCTGCTGAGTTCGAACTCTATACGCGCTATTTCCTCTATCTTCGGATTAATACGCAAGGAATAGTATGAAAAGCCCGATTCCCACGGCTATGGGTTAAATTATATCACTGCTGTTTTTCAACATGGAAAGCCATGAACCTTCTTATCCCTTCAGCTATGAGTTAAGTAGTAGCACTATTATTCTTGCACAAGGATATGTTTGGCATTAAATAACCTACGAAGGTTGATATGTCATTAAACAATGTGGAACCCTAATAGGTATAAACACTCCGAGTGGATCTAGGAGTAATAGTTATGAAGTAGTGTTTCATACTCTCTAGATTTCCGGAACTGAAGCCTCATCATCTGATGCAGTTTATTGCCAGGCATTTTTTGATTAATGTAAATTGAACGATTAGTAAACCATTTTGCTAATCATTTTGGTAAGTGGGATCATACCTTTCCCAAGGGGATTTGTCCGAAAGTGAACTTAATAGCGCGACTGGAGTACGAACTCGCTTACGACGATTCCGCAATCCAGCGCTTTAACCATTACACCACGAGGACAGCCACAGAGAGAGAGAGAGAGAGAGAGAGAGAGAGAGAGAGAGAGAGTTGGGGGTATGGCATTAAATAACCTATAAATTGAACGATTTGTATTTGATAGCAATGCTTGAACTTATTTAACTGAATTATTCATGGTAGATAGCAATACTTGAAACCATTTTGCAGGGTGCTAACCAATGAGGTCTGGCTCATTTTAAATGTTACCAACAAAGTATTCGCTAATAAAACACATACACACACACACACACATATATATATATATATTGAGAGAGAGGGGGGGGAGAGAGATGGTTGATTGGTTTCTTTGTTTAATGGCATATAAACCTTCGTGGGTTATCTAATGCCAAAGCTATCCTTTTAGAAGAACAACAGTGATGATATTTAACCCATAGCTGGGAGGATAAGGGGGTTCATACATTTCCCAAGGGGATTTGTCCGAAAGTAAACTTGATAGCGCGACTGGAGTACAAACTCGCTTACTACGATTCCGCAATCCAGCGCTTTAACCATTACACCACGAGGACAGCCACAGAGAGAGAGAGAGAGAGAGAGAGAGAGAGAGAGAGAGAGAGAGAGAGAGAGATGGTTGGTTTCTTTGTTTAACGACATATCAACGTTCGTGGGTTATTTAATGCCCAAGCTATCCTTTTAGATGAACAGCAGTAATGCTATTTAACACATAGCTGGTAGGATAAGGGGGTTCATACCTTTCCCAAGGGTATTTGTCCGAAAGTGAACTTTTTATTTAAAGATCATTCTGATTTTTGGTTTTCTTTGGTTTATGGCATATCAACCATTGTTGCTTATGTAATGCCAAATCTTATTCATAGATTTATCTTAAATATAGGATTTGTAAACGCATTTTACTCATACGAGTAACATTTTTAAATGAGCTTGAGCTTTCTTTAAATACTTTCAAGTATTCCTATCTAATAGAAATAATTCGATTTACTATTAATCATACGGGGCGGAACGATAAAATTGTCGCCTTAGAAAAGCCGACATGATTCCATTTCAGTTTAATGAAATCCGGTTTTCTTTTTTTTTGTCGCAGACTATCTAGTAGTTGGCCAGTTGTGTACAAATCCCTAGAGCGATAGGAGCCTTCTATCATGTCAGAAAGTGACACAATGTTCAACGAGCGAGATCGGAGATGCGCCGCTGTACAAATCATGCTCTCTACCGATCCAAGTTATAACAACAGGACCATTGCCAGCACCCTCAGAATGCAAATCTGGATTGCCACAAATAACAGGGACGTGCCCAGGGTGATGAAAACAAAGTTTCCGGCTACGGTTATGATCTTTGGTCTGGTTTAAAATGAGGACCACATCATGCCACCTCACATCTTCAAAGTCGGCTTGAAAGTCAACACCAAAGTGTACCTAGATGTGCTGGAGAGTGTGGTGATCCCCTGATGCAATCAGGTGGCCGGTGGCAGACCCTGGGTATGGCAGCCAGACTCGGCGCCGGCCCACAAGTCCAAAGAGACCCAGGCTTGCCTTCAGAAGGAGTGCTATTACTTTGTACCCTTTTCTCAATGGCCCCCTCTTCCCCCGACCTGAACCCACTGGACTACTTCGTTTGGTCATACGTCGAGAACATCACCAACATGACCTCCCACAACACTAAAGCCAGCCTTATCGTCACCATATGCCGAATATTCACCGAGCTCCCACCGGCGCTTGTGGAAAAGCATGCTTCTAGTTCCGGATCCGTATCGAGGCGGTGATTGAGGCTGAAGGCAGCTACATTGAATATATGTCAGCTCTACTACATAATCAAATTACCTGAATTGATTTTTTCAATAAAAGTTTCAAAATAAAGCTGTAGTGTTGTTTTCTTTAGGATGACAATTTTATCGTTCCACCCTGTTTGTGGAGACGGTGATGTGCTATTTAACCCACATTATGGTATTCAACTTTCCTATTCGTGTACACACAGTTAAATGCTTCCAGTACTTGCTATCTAATCCCAGGTCGTGTCATACCGAAGACTTTAAAAATGGTACTTGATAGCTACTTGCTTAACACTCAGTAATATAAGGTACGTATCAAGGGAAAAGTGAAGCAATCCAGGGAAAGGAGTAGCGCCCTCCCCTACACCTTGGTGTAGTAGCTATCTAAAAGGGAGCCTTCTGGTCGCCCTCGACTGCGGTCGCCAACAACAACTATCAGTAACAATGTAACTAATCATCAGTTATTTGTTTACACACAGTTCAAGGATCAAACAGTTCTATTTCAAACAATTCAATTTCCCATAAGTCATTCGTTTGCCCTCAATTTAAATGGTTCACAATTTTATTTGACCCATTGACAGCACCCAATCAGGTGGCACCTCTCTGGTTACTGAAGGGGTACTTTATATTTCCCAGAGCTTCACTGCTTGGGGCCTCGCGATCAGATGGTTTAATGTCATATGAAGGACTCTCGTTGGAAGAGTCTTACCCTTTTACAGAGATGCAGTCTGTGTATTCTACAGTCTACTGCCCCAGCCCCGACTAACTGAGTTGAAATCATTCTGAGGGCAAATGAATTTATTTCAGAACAACAGGTTTTAGAGGGAAAGTTTCTGTAAACGAGTAATTGATTCGTGACTCTTGCGTCCTTGCTTTTAATACTCTAAAAGATATTCAGACAATAGTAAATAGCTTTTATCGACTAGACGTTTTTACGATAGCAATGTACTGGACAGATGTCGGTTAAACAATTATGGTGTAAAATATGTTACATTATGGCAGAGGTTGGATGTTGCTATTTGGTTTAAATAAATAAACTAATATATCAGTCACCTCGTACACACAAACAAAATAAAAAACAAATTCCATGCAGTGTAGCGGCCATTTTTTGAAATTCATGCGGGACAGAAAATTTTGACGAAGCTTTTCATGTAGTGAATGTAATATTACGGACAGGCGCCGTCATTAAATTGCAGCGGTCTCAAGGTTAAAGAACATTCGAGCAAATCAGCTGTCATCAGTCATTGGGTACAAAGGTCTGATTAACAAAAATGTCACGAACCTCGCTCGTGCAGGCAGAGTGACCTGTAGAGTTCAAGCATGATTTTAATATAATCACGCGTGAACTTTCACGTGTTGCACTACAGTTCCACTGATGATCATCGAACCTTCGAATTAATCCATCAAATTGCTACATAAGAAAATCAAGTAGCGAGATTTTAGCAGTTCAAGACAGGTTTTCAAACAGGTTTCAACAGAGGCGCACGCCCCGACCCATGTCATACCTCAGCCTTTCATAGCAACCCGACTGATATGATAAGTATCAACAGGCCGACGATAACAACGCTGCCGTCATCACCAAGAAGAGGAAGGTGAACCTTTTCTACGTACGCAGAGCTGAAGTCCTCGGAGAGAAAGAGTGATACAGAAAGAAGACGTTTGATAGCGATAAAAAAAAGAGAAGGCGAGGAAGAACGCTATTGAACAAAACTTTTTTGCTACAGTCCGCTGTAATCCCCAAGAATAAAAGCGACTACTATTTTCTTCCTTGAGATTCAAGTTTTGAGTGTTTCTTATCTGCGAATTCATTTCTTTTAGACACAACGTTTTAATAATTTTTTGGTCCTATACTATATAAAGAGATACCTGTCGGAGTGGAGACATTTTAATGACTGACATGATTTGACCGTCAGAGAGGACAGTCAACCACCATAGTGCGTGTTTGAGTGAAAAAGGGTGTATCTGACCATCGACCCGGACAGTCATAAAATTTTGATCTTTCAAATCGAAGCGTCTTGTTGGTATCGAATTGAGCCACATAAATATCAAATTGCCAGTATCTCTCTTCTTTTCTCCTTCTCCAAAAAAGCAATCATATTTTGATTAATTATCGACGGACAAATATCAAAAGTAAAATTGAAATTCTCGCTTCGATTTTGATAAGTCGTAATATGACAAATAATGCATCTTGCATTTTGAAAAACGTCCTTAACCTGCTTGCTTCTCGGGAAACCAAAAGACGAACGACTATTCAATCATCCATTGCAGAAAAGTCAGATAATGAACAATTTTCCTAAAACCCCTCTCCCACCATAGCAGTCTGAAGTGTCTATCACACATACACAATCCTCTGACCACAAGACATACGGCCATTTAACTTGGTTGCTACAACAGTACAGAAATCGTACGGTGCCCACACAAAATAGTTCAGAATAGTTTTAAGAGGACTCCCCGTGGCATAGTCGCTAAAGCATTTGACTACGACATCAGAGGAAGTGAATTTAAACATCATCACCTATTACATTAACTTTTAGAGCAATGCCCATGAAAAAGACATCAACTTCCTCATTCCCCAGTTATCTGCTAAATAATTACATAACAATTATTCTACAAAACGCGTGTTTGACATTAAATAACTCATGAAGGTTGATATGCCATTAAAAAAAGAAACCAAATCATTATCTCCAACATTTGTATCAATCATAGATCATCATCATCATCATGTCGGATATCCCTGACCCTCTCTCGCCATTTCTCCCTATTGTTCATCGCCTCTGACAGGTCTTCAGGGCTACATCCCGTATCCTCACATAGCTGCTGTATGTATCACTTATGAGCTCGTCCCTGCTTCTCCAGCTGTGTCCTGCATGTCTTGTTCGTCTAACTTGGATAGTTTTCGTCATGGGAGGTAGGTGGCCGTATAGTTGGTGCTTTGTCGGGTGTTGCCCCCAGGACTTGTTCAGCATTGCTCGCAGCATTCTTGTGTAATTGCCGTCTAGCTTTTTCTCCAGCCGTTTTGTTATCGTCCAAGTAGTGCATCCATATAGCAGTGTCGATACGACCGCTGCTTGTAAGAAACTGCGTTTTATTTTATCTGTCAGGTCTGATTTCCATATGATCGATAGCTTATTGATAGCTGTCCATGCCTTCATTAGCTGCGTGTCGATGTCTTTTTCGGTTGATGAAACACTGCTTCCTAGGTAGGTGAACTTGTCTATTAGTTTCAGAGAGCTTCCGTCTAGTGTGGAAATGTCGCCTGTTTGATTAAAATCAATCATAGATAGGACCCTAATATATTCTGCTTTTTTGATTCAGAATAGATCTGATGGGTAATGGCAGAGATGAAGTGACTCTTCACTACATATAGTTTGAGAACTATAGTCTCGCCACCGGACGTTGTTAAGTAACATTTCCGGGACATGCACAGAAAGTACTTCTACGATTAGAATACATTAGTATTTTTTCCTTTTAAGTAATTTTTTATGTCTTTAGGTTAGTTAATTGGTTGATGTTTTATATATTTTGTGAGTTATTTAATGTCATATCCTGTATATATATATATATATATATATATATATATATTGACAAAATGTGTCTTCATTATTTAATCAAACATGCTTAAATGAAGGACTCTTTCCAACTACACACACACTCACACGCATATATATATATTTTTTTGTTAATCCTTTCGAATTGCTGTATTGATCTTATGATATTCGGTGGGAATTGGTTGATAAATCTTCCATAATTAGTTATTTCCCAATTACTTTCTGCCTGACTTTGGGCCATCATCAGGGAAATATTTATTACAAAAGTTATGTAACTTTTGTATGTACATTACTACTTTGTAAGAAGAGTGTTTGTACTGTTATATTGTGTGGCGTTTACTTTTCGAATTTGTTTCTATCAATAGCGTCAGTAGCTAAAGACATTTAAGTACATTAGCACTGGTTTTAAAATTAAGGTGTAGAGGAAGGTACTACTCCATTCCCTGGATTTCTCTACTTTACCCTTGAAACGTATCTTATGATGCTGAGCGTTAAGCAAGGAGGTATCAAGTATCATTTTTTGAGTATTTGGTATGACTTGACCTGAGATTGAACCTCAGTCTCCCAGGCCATTGGCGAACACTCTACCACTAGGCCAATGGGCCGGTAACCCCTTAAAAATGAAAATTCAAGGTATGACAATAAACTGCACCTGATGATCAGGAGAAGCGTGGAGTACTTCTTCATTGCCATTACTCTCAGGTCTACTCTGATCTGGAGTGGTAGTAGCATCTGTTAGAGTCACATCGATAGGTCAAACGGACCTATTTAGAATTATTGGTATTTGATAGGAGCCTATACAAAATAGATTGATGAATAAATAAACATCTAAGAAGCAACTAAACAAAATTGTTAATAAAAAGCTATAATGAATTCAATTCCTTTAGGTCTAGGTATACTATAATCCTAGACAGGTTGAAATGCTGTTAAAATGAATCCATCAGTATCTACTGTTTCAATGTAACCATTCATACGGGAACCACGGATCGTGTTATGGTTAGCAAAGTAGACTAGCAAACTTTCAGGAGTGAGTTCGAGTCTCATAAGGAGCCCCATTCATACGGCTTTGTGCAAGGACAAAGCAAAAAGCTGGGGAAATTGTTGGGTAATCGCCCATCTCGAAACCGAACAAGGTTATCGCTGCTTCACAGTTTGGAGTTCAAAAGTTTTATTTTGTTTTATACATAGGACTTCAATTACATACAATACTTTCATATGACTTCAATTGCATTCACTACTTTCATATAAATTCAATTTCATACAATATTTTTATATAACTTCAATTGCATAGAGTAATTGCTGTTACTAATTTGTCAGCCATCAAAATACTTGACTGGGTTATCCTTGCTTAGCTTCTGTGATCTCACCCATCACATGACTTGATCCTAAGTGTTTATTGTTACAACATATTGCACAAAAAGACAAGCGGGTGAGACATCAAAATATATGAAACAAAACAAAAAAAGAAATGGAAAAAGCACTTTGGTCGGCCTGGGTAAAATCAAATTGATCTAAAATAACTACACTGAGTAAATGGAAGGGCGGGTCGAGTTTTTCAAATTTAAGAGGCGTTGATTTCTCCGTTCTTGTCGTTCCTATTCCGTCACTGATCTGGGGGGTGTTATTTGACAGTGTGAGAGAAGCAGGGGGACTACTCGCTCTACCGTCAAAAATGATTTGAGACTTTCCATGTGCATCCACTTGAGAATCGCACCATTTCACACACACACACACACCGCTGCAGCAGATTCCACTTCAAATGTTCTACTCTTATTCGTTACAGGGATCCCTGCACACAAAATAATTTCACGTCTGTGTGTGGAGATAGATAGATAGATAGATAGATAGATAGATAGATAAAGCGAGGAAGAGAGTTTGCATGAGTAAAAAAAAAGAGCAAATGTTAAAAATGCTGAGATGCATCAGTTTTATATCTATCAATGTGTGTGTGTGTGTGTGTGTGTGTGTGTGTGTTTACTCAACCCCTTCATTAGGAGCAAGATAGAACACAAGGTCAATTCTATTTAAAGGGGAGAACAGCCAGATTCAGATTTCCCATTCTTGGCGGGTTGGCGTACTAAATCTAAAGAATTCACTCTCCTTTAGTGAACACACACACACACACACACACACACACATATATATATATATATATTATGAGAGTGTTGGTCGTCAGTAAATCACTATGTGGTTATGTGTCAAACCAAATATGGAGAGTGCTCAATATCTAGGTTAGAGCTATTATAATAAAAATGATAATAGATAAATATATTTGATATAAAAATGAATCTATATAATTATTATCATATATGTAGTCATCCACAGACAAACTGTTTCGTAACTTTTCAACATTGCAAGACTAGCGAGATGCTTCAAGCTAAGATCGAAACCCGACATTCTTTTCGGTAGAGCGATAACATAACCTCACAGCTAGCAGCAAATCCAACGAAAGCTCGACAATTTTACATATATATGTACTAACTTCCGTTAGTTTTTATTTTACACTATCGGTGACCGAAGAGCGCAATTCATTCAAAGAGCTTTGTGTGTGGGTGTGTGTGTGTGTGGAGAAAGTGAGGAATAATAGTTTGTATAACTAAGAAATGGTTATTTGGGTTTTCCGACATATCATATGTCTCTACACGCACTTTCTCTTGAGAGTGCTTTCGTCAAAGATAAATTTGACAATTATTGATAAGATTCTAAATAATTCAATAGTACTTTGCTTATATATTCAAGGCTCTCTTTGCGTATTATTTGATGTCGTAGGTAAATGGAATCGGTGACCCGAGTTCGAATCCAGGATGAAGCCGTTTGTATTTCACTTCCTGTTTAATGCCCTTGAATAAGGCATGAACCCATCAATAGGGATTCAAATGACTTCCATACTAAAAAAAAATGCTAATTTTTGTGCGAAAAAATAGGCTCGAAAACCTGTAATTTTGACACCTGAAATTTTTGCTTTTATTACATTTAATTTGCTGCGAAAAATTTTAAGGATCAAAACCAAGAAATATTTTAGAAATTTTTTCCTTTCAAAATTTCTTTGCTAATTGGAATAGAATAAATAAATCATCAACTTTTTGTGTATAATTTCGACTCTTTCTAAATGGTATAAATAAGTAAGTATGGATTTGTCTACGCTTACTCAACTAACAGTAAGTAATGAATTATTACTTACTTAAATACTTTTCGATTTATTTCTTTTGAGCGAAAATCTACAATTTTTTCTTTCAAGAATGCATTTCATTTCAATTCGTTTAGTTTTTCTTTAATCAAACGAATGTTCTTTATATTCATACTTGCGTTATCAGTAGCAGTTTACATACGTGGTGCCTTCAATAAGTTTTCCAGACAGTAAGCTGTGGAACATGATAGTTGGTGTACAAGGAACACTCTCAACAAGCAAGGGAAAGAGGCTGGCAGAATTGGAAATCAGAGGAAGAATCGAGACCATACAGGCCACAGCATTGTTGTGATCAGCTAGAATAGTGAGTAAAGTCCAGGAAACCTTAAGAGACTTGCTGTCATGCTGACTCAAGTGAAAGACCGCCAGCTGACGCTGTTACGTAAGAAGTAAAATAATTTTGATATGTATTGTACGTAAATCTTGTATTTTGATCATCTTTCAAATAAAAATATAACTTTGCCTTTGTGTAAAAGATATTCTTCTTTGAACCCTTTATCTACTGAGTGTATCGGCGGGGTATCCATCTCCTTCACAACACGGCATGGAGTCTGAAAATCATAATCTGCTTTGTTTCCATGCAATAACATTAGAAACAACATGATACTTCATCTAAGAAATTATACAGACAGAGTTTTGTTGAAGATAGGTATAGCAAACTTTTTAAGTAAAAATTGTACTGTAATATTTCAATATATATATATATATATATATATATATATAAGTGGTGCCTTCAATAAGTTTCCAGACTTTTTTCGTGCAGGCATTTAAAATTGTCGAAGACTCTTGAGAATTCACTATGTTATTGCTATACATCTTATGAGATGACTGACCATTTTTTATGATTTCACATTCAAATGAACAGCTACAGCAGGAATTCGAATACACCCTACTAAAGCCTGATTGTCACAGCTGGCGAATTTCAAAAATGCAATCTGGATGTGGGGCCACTTTAGAAGAACGAGATGCAATAAAATTGTGTTTTAAACTTGGAAAAAATACCACAGAAACGGATGGAATGCTTCAGACTGCTTTTAGAGCATCTTGCATGAATCGAGCATTAGCTTTTGAGTGGCATAAGAGACTCAAGGAAACCAGGGATGATGAGAGGTGTGGGAGGAGTAAGGAAGTCAATACACCTGAGTTGATTGGCCAAAGGGTTAGGGTTACTATGTTGAGGTTTTAATGGAGTTCAGGAAGAGATTCCGTCGGAAGAGGCCAGCACTCTTCAAATCTGGTTAGTGGCATTTCCACCTGGACAATGCACCAATCCACAACTCCATCCTTGTCACAGACTATTTGACTAAGATGGGCATCAAGACAGTTTCTCACCCTCCCTATAGTCCAGACCCTGCTCCCTGTGACTTTTGGTTATTCCCTAAGCTCAGAGGCTGTCTTTATGAGACAATTAAGGAGATGAAAGAGGCTGTGGCGAAGGTCATTGACACGCTCACACAAGAGGATTTCGATGGGGCCTTGCCGAAGTTGTTGGAACGGTACAACAAGTGCATTGCAGCCGGAGATTACTTCGAAGGGGACTAGAGTTTCATATATGTACTATCAATAAAAGTGCCCATACGAAAAAAGTCTGGAAACTTATTTAATGATCCTCATATATATATATATATATATATATGTATATATGTACTTGTATATATAGTTGGAATTAGTGGGTAAGAGGTTAAACAGCAAAAATACGCTCTCCTATTTTTGTTCAGGATTGTTGTCAATGACGGATGATTATATTTTGCATCGGTTAAGGTTGTTATTTGATTTTTTAAAGAAGAAGTAACCCGAAGGACATTTCGGAATTTAGTTACTGATCTGCAGACAAAGGTCCGTAAGAGTGAACTTCCTTGCAATCTTTTGCTCCTACGCGATAAATACTTTTCAGACAAAGCATTATAGGTTTGGTTTCTTTATTTGATGGCATATCAACCTTTGTAGGTTATTCAATGCCAAAGCCATTCTCCAAGAAGAACAGTAGTGGTACTATTTAACCCATAGCTGGGAGGATAAGGGGGTTCATACCTTTCCCAAGGGTATTTGCTGAAAGTGAATTGTAATAGCGCGACTAGAATTCGAACTCACTACGGTTTCGTAGTCCATCGCTTTAACCATTACACCATGAGTATACCCCAACAAAGCATTTTAACATCTGCAATTAATCACTTTGAAGGTGGTTTAACAAAAAACCAAAACGTGAGATATTATTATATATGAAAAAATTCATCCTCTGAATATTGTTTTTTCATATTTTCATATTTTCTTATCTATTTTCATTTTTCTCGAATATATATATATATATATATATATATATAGAACACAAAATTAGAAGGGACTGACCAGTAGATTAATTCCACTCCTGTTTCTTAATCGTTCTAATATATAACATGTTAACCCCCTCCGCTCACTCCTATGAACGAAAGAATTTGTAACTTTATAATTTGATTTCCACTTTATGTTTTTTATCTTTATTTTCTGATTTTTTGATTTTATTTTTTTAATTACCTCATTTTATCTTCTGAATACGAACTGTAACTCCTCATTCGCATCTCTGCGACAAGACAGAGCATGTAACAGAGTCATCTGACGAGACGGAGAATATACCAACAATATTCTCCGCCGAAATAAATTTATTATGACGGCTTAACCGAGTTTGAGTCTCCATTTAATTGTACTATATATATATATATATATATAAGTGTGTGTGTGTGTGTGTGTGCGTGTGTGTGTGTGTGTCAATATATGTCTCCCTCCTTGTGGTTTGAGCACTCTTGTGGTGAATTTACCGGCTGCCACATAGGGTGTAATGCAATAGTTCTCACGAATTGAGCATTCAAGGTAGCCGATAACGTATATGTAAAATGTATACGTCAAAGATTCCTCCAATTACAGTGAGAATGCCAATGGCTCAGGGTAAAATATCTGACAAGCGTAAAGTCAGTCAGGTTTCGATCCCAGCTTGAAGTTCTCGCGTGTCTAGACACATTGAAGAGTTGTGATTCAACGAAACAGTCTGTCTGTGGATGACAATATATATATATATATATATATATCATCATCAAGGAGTGGTAATTATTCTGACTTTTTCTCGTCATCCGTCCTTATTGACCATGGCTCTAGGTAAGTGTTCTAGATGGCTATCATTTTCTGCACACATGTATATATATAAACCATAACCGTGTATAAAGGTTAAGGATTGAACCTGCAGCCTCCATATGATTGTCACTTAAAAGATCAGAGAACCAATGCCTATAACTGTATCCTGCAGGACAGTTCAGACTGAATTTTTCGAACTTATAAACTTATATGTTCTTACATTACTATGAATTATTACTATTATGCATGTTTTTTTTTTTTTTTACCTGAGCTCATATTACGATTTTTTCTTTTTTTTCTAACTTTTTTTTTTATTATTGGTTCCCATATTGTATTCATCTCTATACTTGGTTCACTTAACAGGTCACTGTAGCCCAACATTTGTGCTGATTCTTCTAATTCTCCAATGTTCTCTATCAATTATTTTCTTGTTTCCAATTATTGTTAACGGAATCAGAGCAAGCGACCCCCGCCCCTGGATTAAATAAAAAACGTGATTCGAAATTCCGTGTAGGCTCCCGAGTTTGACAAAAAGTACATGAAGAAGGCCGATGGACATATCAGCTGATACGTTATGAATATAACAATAAAGATGAAGATAATAATCCGAAAACCTTGAATGATAAAAATCATCAAGCTTCATCTCTGAAGTTCAGACCACTAAACCAAAATGGTGTCTACGTTTTAATCACTGGCCTCTAATTTGAGATATTACATCGAGTGCTCCATTTTTATGGCCTTGTGCAAGATAGATACGAATAGCTGTCATCAGGACATGACGGGGAGGCTGATTTGAGAAAATGGGGAGAGGGTGAAACTACTTGACAACACTTTTATTTCCCATTTTGTCTCTACGCTAAAAAGAATGTCAGACTGAATTGCGAATTGGTGCAGCTAAACCGACATTTCCATAACACTTAACCAACAGCTGCTTGTCGTTCGAGAGAATATTTTTTTAAAGAATCGACGAAGGGACAACATTCTGGGAAATGTGGGCGCCATGTGTGCACTAAAAGACATGTCTTAAGCTCTGTTTGCGATTGTTGCATTGCTATTGACGGAGAAGAGACAAAAACGTAAAAAAAAGGTAGAATCAGATGTTAACTTGGATCATATAACGAAACGTTCAAGATAGGAGACCAAGCGAGCGAGCGAGAGAGAGAGAGAGAGAGAGAGAGAGTTGGATAAAGAGATAAGAAGAAAGGATTACTTGGAGGGAGAAAGAATAGTAAGACAAGAATTCTGGGAAAATTAAGTAAGCGTTAAATAGGCTGATGGCAGAGAGAGAGAGAGAGAGAGAGAGAGAGAGAAAGAGAAAGAGTGTGAGAGAGACAGAGACAGGGAGAAAGAGAGAGAGAGGGAAAGAGAGAAAGAGACAGAAAGAGAGAGACAGACAGACAGACAGACAGAAATAGAGACAGAGAGAAAGAGAGGGAAGGAGAGAGAGAGAGAAAGAGAGGGAGAGAGGGGGGAGACAAAGTTGGATAAAGAGATAAAAAGAGCGCTTGAATAGAGAGGATTACTTGGAGGTGGGAAAGAATAGTGAGACAAGAATTCTTGGAAAGTTGAGTAAGCGTTAAACAGGCTGATGGCAGAGAGGGAGAGAGAGAGGGAGAGGGAGAGAGGGAGATGAAAAGAGAAAGAAACTGAGAGAGAGAGAGGGAGAGAGGGAGATGAAAAGAGAAAGAAACTGAGAGAGAGAGAGAGAGAGAGAGAGAGAGAGATTTCAAATGAGAACCAGACGACATATTTTTATTTCCTAATAAGTTCCATCCTTCCCTGATTGGACAGTCTTGATTCTAATTGTGATTGCTGATTGACCGAACAACTGACGACTTCCCGAAATTTGGAAAGACAGAATAATAAAGAAACATGCTAAAGCGTTTTACATACACACACACGGAGAGAAAGAGAGAGAGAGAGAGAGAGAGAGAGAGAGAGAGAATGTGGTATTGATTTTAAATCAGAGGGCAAAGAGACTGAGATAGAATGCGAGTTACCGAGAGAGTGATATTAATTTTGATTTAGAGGTTTGTAAGGCAGAGAGAGAGAGAGAGAGAGCGAGAGAGATTTGTAATTAGATGTTCATAAGGTAGAGAAAGAAAGAGAGAGATACTGAGAGAAAGTGTGTGTGTGACTTTTCCATCTGCCCCCATCAAATGCGGCGCCCGTAACGCACAAATTCGTCTGGCCTCAGCGAGCCTCGAAAGTCGACCCTTGCCGTTCGGGGTCTAGTTCTCAACTCTACTAACTGACTTTTTTCAAAATCCACAAAATCCTCTGCGCACGCTTCCGGTGCATGACGTCATTCACACCCCCAAGTCCTATCTGGGATTTTTATTTTGACATCTCTGAATGACACATCCTCCCCGCGCGCGCGTGAACACCTGCACTCATGTTGTACCTAACTAACCCATGTGCTGAGCCGAAAGGTTCAAAGCCTAACTAAACCCAAAGGCAAGATATATAAAACGAAATCCCTCGGCCATTATATTACAGTGATTCAGTTTCTCTCTTTCCCTTTTTTAGCCACGTCCAGGTCTTCCCGAGTGAGATTTCGTCAGTTTCTTGAAATTATAATCATAATAATTTTATTTGTATTTCTTTGACCTTTTTTGTAGCTTTTTTTCTCGGTGACTATCGACAGTCATTCTACGACTGGGATTTAATAGAGAAAAATACGAGTAAGCTTTTAACGCGATTCGAACTCGCATCCTTTGGGAACCTGACTTAATATTATATCTGCCTTAAATTGGCAACTGTCTCAGCGATTAATTTACGAGGGACATCGCGTAGAGTCATTCAAATCTTACCATATTGCTCGCAATTGCACCCTCTAATTTCGAGTAACGCTATCTATTTCCATACACCTGTCGCATTAATATTAATATTATTCATTTGTCTAAATTTGGGATAAAACTTTTTTTTTATCATTTTATGTATTCAGACGACTGTCTTCATCTTTATTGTTCTATTATCAACGTTTCGGCCGATGTGTCCTTCGGCCTTCTTCTGTTGATTCATGTCGAACTCTTGAGCTTACATGGAACTTCGAATCAAACCCTTTAATCTACGGAATAGATTGTTCAAATTCCATAAACCATAGCCGAATATAAGTATTAAGCTATATACAATAGCTTAATACTTTGTATTCCTTGTTTTGTTTTGTTTTAATTTAAAGAAAAAAAAATTATACCAGTTGTCAGGATTGAACATGCAAACTTTAAAACAACTAAGGATACTTACTATAGCTTAACACTTGTATCCGGTTATGATTAAAGGAATAAGAACAATCTGCACCCACCCACGGGGATTAAATATAGAGTTCGGTTCGAGTTCGACATAAAACGCTTGAAGAAGGCCGAAGGAAACATAGGCTGAAACGTTAGTCATATATTTTCGCTTGCCTTTGTGGTAATGAGCTTAGGTAAAGCACAAATACTTCTCTTCTCTTCTCTTCACCAGCCATTGTAAATCGGACAGACTGGTAGGTTTAGCGTTGGTAACCTAGGAAGCAGTGTCTCATCAACCGAAAAAGACATCGACACGTGGCTAACGAACTCATGGACAGCTATCGATAGACTATCAATCATATGGAAATCAGACGTGAATGAAACGCCGTTCTTCCAGGCAGCGGTCGTATCGATACTGCTGTATGGATGCACTACTTTGACGCTAACTAAAAGGCTGGAGAAGAAGCTAGACGGCAATTACAGAAGAATATTGAACAAGTCCTGGTGGCAACACCCCACAAGGCACCACCTATACGGCCACCTGCCTCCCATCGCGAAAGCTATCAAAGTTAGACGAACCAGACATGTAGGACACTGCTCGAGAAGCAGGGACAAGCTCATAAGTGATGTACTCCTATGGACCCGCACATATGGCCGAGCAAAAGCAGGACGACCAGCACGAACATACATACAGCAGCTATGTGAGGATACGGGAT
Source organism: Sepioteuthis lessoniana (assembly GCA_963585895.1). NCBI lineage: Eukaryota > Metazoa > Mollusca > Cephalopoda > Myopsida > Loliginidae > Sepioteuthis > Sepioteuthis lessoniana. Next base: position 12,402,304 of record OY757906.1, read on the forward strand.
GTATGCCCGAAGACCTACCGTAGGCGATGAACGATAGGGAGGAGTGGCGAGAGATATCCGTGCTATCGACATGACATGATGATGATGATGAAGGGCAAATAGACCAGGTGATGAACATTTCTGCGCTTAAACCAACTATTAGACCATGAATCGTTTCTTGCCACGGGTACCATGCAACTCAGTACAACCTTTACCATGTTACCTAGAGCGGTGATGGTCACCACCAAGAAATCCACTTATTGACTCGAGATATGACATAAAGGGGAATTACTCGGTATGTTACACTCATGACCTAAAAAGAAAGGTTTTACGATATAAGAATAAGAATGAGACACGAATTGTGCCTCCATAAAAAAAAAAATCATCTGTGTTCGTATTTACCCAGCCCTTCCGACACGGGCGGAGTGGGACACGAGGTCAATTTTAAGACGATGGTTTGGTTTGGTTTGGTTTGGTTGGTTTTATAGGCATATCAACCTTTGTAGGTTATTTAACGCCAAATCCATTTTTATGTAAATCACTTCTATTTAAAACAACCAACTGAGTAACCAACCAGTTCTTCAGAACTGGAACTTCACTATTAGATACACTTGGGATACTGATAAGGTAAAAACTTATTTCCTTTTACTTACAATATATCAATACTTTGGAAAAAATAATGTTTATATCATTTGTTTGTATATGGTTATATTGTTTGGTTTGGTTTGGTTTGGTTTGTTTGGTTTTATGGCATATCAACCTTTGTAGGTTATTTAACGCCAAATCCATTTTTATGTAAATAATCTGTTCTATTGAAAACAGTTCAGTTTAGCATAAGTACACAGTTTGTCAAAAACATTTCCATTTCAAACTATTCAAGCAGTTATATGTAATAATTCAGTTAAGTGTAAATACAGTTTTAATGTAAAAAAACAGTTCTATTTGAAATAATTCAGTTAAGCATAAGCGCGCAGTTTAAGTGTAAGTACGGTTTAATTGTCAAAAACGTTTCTATTTCAAGCTATTCAGTTTACTCAATTCATTTTAGCATAAGTATGCTGTTAGTTCTATTTAACCCATAGATAGGGCCCTATCAGATGCTACCACTCCGGGCCAGAGTGGACCTGGGAGTGATAGCAATGAAGGGGTACTCCGCATTCCCCAAAGCTCCAGCACAGCTGGAACCTCACCATCAGATTGTTTAGTGTCATATCCAGGACACTCGTTAGTGGGGGGGGGTCTTACCCCTCTGCAGAGGTGCAGTCAGTGTATTCTACAGCCCCAGCTGACTGGGCAAAATTTTAAGACGAGTAAAACTGGTTTGGATCAAACCATTGTAGGTTATTTAATACCAAATCCATTTTCATACATATAAACTGTTCTATTTCAAATTATTCAGTTTAACATAAATACACAGTTTGAATGTCAAAAATATTTCCACTTCAAACAATTCAGTTGAGCATAAGTATACAATTTCAATGTCAAAACAGTTCTATTTCAAACAGTTCAGTTTAGCATTAGTATGCAGTTTTATTTCTATATAACAATGTTTGCTTAGCCAAGGCTAAAGAACCCGATCTGCTCTATTTATCCATAGTTGGGGTTAGAACGGATGGATCTAAGCCTTTTCCAAAGATATCAGCGCAAACTGGATTTGAACTTGAGTCGCAGATTTCATTTCCGATAGTAATTGCCCTTAAGTTAAACGCACCTCCAGTGTTAGGAGTCCTGTGGTTCCCCTTTTTAACTGAACTGTTGGGCTCTCGTGTCATAGAAAATCCTTTTTTTATCTCTAGATTTGATTTAATTTCATTAATTTTCTTATATCGCGATTCTTATTCCGCAATCTCGAATATGTAATCTGGTTTGGAAATGAAGTATAATTTTCAGTAAAGATTTGAACACGCATTGTTTATCTTTGAAAGTTAGTTTTACCGATTGGGATACAAAAGCCACCAATTGTAGTTGTGAAGATTTAACCATATATCGGGGTCCTCGTGGTGTAATGGTTAAAGCGATGGACTGCGGAATCGTAGTAAGCGAGTTCGTATTCCAGTTGCGCTATTAAGTTCACTTTCGGGCAAATACCCCTGGGAAAGCTATGAACCCCCTTATCTTCCCTGCTATGGGTTAAATAGTACCACTACTGTTCTTCTAGGAGAATGGCTTTGGCATTAAATAACCTACAAAAGTTGACATGCCATTAAAACAAAGAAGCCAAACCTTAACCATGTATCTACATTTCCTTATTTCCCAAAAAACAAAGAAAACGTCCAAGTATGAGGTTTAGTTTCTTTTTTTAATGGCATATCAACCTTAGTGGTTTATTCAATGCCAAAACCATCCTCGAAGAAGTAGTAGGTTGGTTGGTTGTTTTGCTTTATGGCGTATCAACCTTTTTAGGTCATTTAACATCGAATTAATTCATTTTGGTTTGGTTTGGTTTGGTTTGGTTTTTATGGCATATTAACCATTGTTGGTTATTTAATGTTAAATTCATTTCATACATATAAAGTGTTCTATTTCAAACAATTCAGTTTAACACAAGTACACAGTTTAAGTATCAAAAGGGTTCTATTCCTAACAATTCCGTTTAGCATAAGCACACTGTTTAGTTCTATTTGACTCATAGAGAGAACCCCATCTGATACGACCACTCTGGGCCAGAGTGGACCAGAGATCGATGGCAATGAAGATGTACTTCGTATTCCCCAAAGCTACAGCAGTACTGAAGCCTCACTATCAGATTGTTTTGTGTCATATTCAGGACACTCGATGGGAGAGTCTTACTCCTCCATAGACATGCAGTCGGTGTATTCTGCTGTCCAAGTCGACTGGGCTATGTGATTCTATATATATAACTATAGCCTGTAAAATTATATATAAGAGGATCGTTTGTTTAAATGTTTTCTTCCCCATTATGTAAGAGACTATATTTCAGTGTGAGTGGCCGGTTCGCCAAATGGGTAGAGTGTTCGCCAATGGCCCGGGAGACCGGGGTTCCATCCCAGGTTGAGTCATACCAAAGACTCAAAAAAGGTTCTTGATACCACCTTGCTTAATACTCAGTATAATAAGGTACGTATCAAGAGTAGGGTGAAGCAATTGAGGGAAAGGAGAAGCGCCCTCCTCTACACACCGGTGAAGTAGCTATTGAAAAAGGAGCCTTCAGGGCGCCCTCGAATACGATTACCAACTTTACTTTAATTTGTGATCAGATAGGGAGCAAGGCAGCCAGGGTTACGCTTCATCGCTTAAACGATGAAGCAACTGAACTGAAAAGATAAAATCTCAAAGATTAAGAATATTAGTACAGATCTCAATACACTTATTCGTTATTTCCAAACGATGGAAAGACGACCTGGAAATCTTTAAAAAATGCACTCCTCCGTGTATATATATATATATATATATATATATATATATATATATATGAATGATTTTAACGGCATATCAACTCGTCAAGGGTTATCTTATATCTTGAAGATAGTGAACTGCATTCAGCGTACATTCATTTTTATGTGGAGCCTTCAATAAGTTTCTAGACTTTTTTTTGTACAGGTATTTAAAATTCACTATGTTATTGCTATACATCTTATTAGATGACTGACCAATTTTTATGATTTCAGGTTCAAATGAACAACTACAGCAGCAATTGAAATTCACCCTACTAAAGCCTGATTGTCACAGCTGGCGAATTTCAAAAATGCAATCTGGATGTGAGGACACTTTAGAAGAACGATATGCAATAAAATTGTGTTTTAAACATGGAAAAAACGCTGCCACAGAAATATATGGAATACTTCAGATTGCTTTTGCAGCATCTTGCATGAATCGAGCATCCGTTTTTGAGTGGCATAAGAGATTCAGGGAAAGCAGGGAGTCTGTGGGGGATGGTAAGAGGTGTGGGAAGAGTAAGGAAGTCAATAGACCAGAGTTGATTGGCCCAAGGGTTACGGTTAGGGTTACTATGTTGAGGTTTTAAGGGAGTTCAGGAAGAGATTCCTATGGAAGAGGCCAGCGCTTTTCAAATCGGGTCAGTGCCATTTCCAGCAGGACAATACACCAGTCCACAACTCCATCCTTGTTACAGACTATTTGACCAAGATCGACATCAAGACAGTTCCTCAGCCTCCCTATAATTCAGACCTTGCTCCCTGTGACTTTTGGTTATTTCCTAAGCTCAGAGGCTGTCGTTATGAGACAATTGAGGAGATGAAAGAGGCTATGACGAAGGTCATTGGCGCGCTCACATAAGAGGACTTCGATGGGGCCTTGCCGAATTTTTTGGAACGGTACAACAAGTGCATTGCAGCCGGTGGAGATTACTTCGAAGGGGACTAGAGTCTCTTGTGTGTACTATCAATGAAAGTGTCCATACGAAAAAAAGCCTGGAAACTTATTTAATGACCCTCGTACATTTTTATCTTTTTCTTTATAGTTTTTTTCGCCCACTTGTGCAATATCAAGTATTTCTATTTTAATGCAAGTAATCTGCAAACAGTTGTATGGTTTCAAGTATTCCAACCTAATACTACTAATTATATGCTTTCAAGTAATTATTTCTAGTTAATAATTGTCAGTTGTTTATAAAAAGAACAATAATATACAAGACACAACAAAATACTGCTGAAGATTGTTGTAATAGAGACGAAAAGATCAATCACAGTATAAGCGAATGCAGTAAATTAGCACAAAGAGATTATAAGATTTGACACGACTGGGAGGTCAAGATGATCCTCGGAGAATTGAGTAAAAAATTGAAGTTCGACCATTATGCCAAGTGGTATTTGCACAGCCCAGAATCCGTCCTTGAATATGAAACAGAAAATTCTCTGTGGTTTTGAGATACTAACGGATCACCTAATCCCAGTCTGACAACCTGACCTAATGACAGTTCACAACAACAAGAAAAAAGAGAACCTGACCTAATGACAGTTCACAACAACAAGAAAAAAGAGAACCTGACCTAATGACAGTTCACAAAAAACAAGAAAAAAGAGAACCTGACCTAATGACAGTTCACAACAACAAGAAAAAAGAGAACCTGGCAAATTGTTGAGTTTGCCATTCTGGTGGGCCATATGGTAAAACTGAAAGAAAGCGAAAAAGGAGATAAGTACCAAAACCTTGCCAGTGAACTGAAAATGGCTGCGATAACAATTATAATTTGTGCATTCGGTACGGTCACTAAAAAGGATTGGGCAAGGGACTGGAGGATTTGGAAATGAGAGGACAAGAAGAGGACAGCCAAACTACAGCATTATTGAGATCAGGCAGAATACTGAGCGGAGTCCTGGAAAACCATAAGTTAACACTGTTGAGAAAAACTCTCAAAAGACAAAATAATAATCCTTAATAAACAATTATAATTTTTTAAAGTAACTAATCCTAATCCCAGCGTATGGCATCAAGTATTTCAATCAAATACGAATAATTTTCAAATAGATCTACTTGACTCATAAATGGGGCTTTAAGAAGTAATATTACTCAGGGGTATAGTGGACCTGGGAGTAATGACAATGAATGTGTACTCCGCATTTGCTAGAGCTGGAGCCTCACCATCAAATGAAGTTTAGAGTTCTACCCAGTTCATGTCTTTTTAGAGTTTTTACTCCTCTGATGGTACAGGACGTCTCCAAATAAATACAAACCATTAATATGATAATGATTTATTACTGAGAAAAGAAATTCCATGTCAGCTGGTGTGAGATTATGCTTGATCTGTATTTTGAGTCTATACTTGATCTGGATTCTGGATACAGCTGAAGATCCTTCTTCAACATTCTTAGCAAAGATCCACGTTCTTGAGAACGTCTTCGGGGGGACTTTTTCGGATTCCTTCAGCATCCACATTGTCTGGACATCTTTGCAGTCAACTTTCTGCCAGATCTAAGATTTTCTGCCTTCTTGTTGAGGTTGTTTACTGACCATGTAGCTTGAAGTTTCTGTACCCAACGATAAATTTGGCTTTTCTGGGGATAATTGTTAACGTTAAACTTCAAGCCGAATTTTGCTTGCGCAGTTTTGAATGATTTTGTCTCCAAATAAGTCGTGACGCAAAATATTTTTCCTCTGTTGTCCAAGACATTTTTATAGTATGCTATTTTCAAATCTGAAACAAAGAAGAACACATTATTATTCGTAGAGTTATTAGCAGTCACATGGTTTCCATCGATATTGAGACACCCTATAAAAAATTTCGTACAGGCTGCAAGAACCTTGACAATCAGCCAAGGTCAGGTAAGCCTATAATAGTAGATTCCGAGGGCGTCCTCCAAGCCCTAGATGCGAATCAGGTGAGTAGCAGAGGTGTCGTCCTAGTGTAATGGTTAAAGCGATGAACTGCAGAAACGTGGTAAAGCGAGTTCGAACTCAAGTCGCGCTATAGCGTTCACTTTTTGGCAAATACTCTTGGGAAAGGTATGAACCCCCTTATCCTCCAAGCTATGGGTTAAATAGTACCACTACTGTTCTTCTAGGAGAATGGCTTTGGCATTAAATAACCTACAAGGGTTAATATGCCATTAAACAAAGAAACCAAACCAAACTGCTGAGTAGCACTGAGAGTACCAAGCCAGTCTAGAAATTTGCAGATCGGTGAGGTTCGTTATCTTAAAAAAGGAAATAGAAGTCGCCGAATTATTGCAAAACTATTGACTTACCCAAGCAAAAAAAAAAAAACAAACAAAAAACGAATAATAATTGACTAGGTTCTATCGAAGAAATTTTGGCATTATTAAAAACAATCCTAGTTTGAATTTGGTATCTATGAAGCTTAGGGTAGTTAGCTGTGAATTGAAGTATTTTTAACAGAAAGATAGGTAAGGCGACGCCCGGGAAAAAATTGTCGGTAAACAAACGTATGTGATTGATGAACGTATTACGGACGTGGTGTATGTGGTTGAAGATAACCAGGTTGTTGGGGTGAGGGGAAAATCTACGAGTACCCCAGGGAAAGAGCGAAGAGAATCGGATTGAAATCTGAAAAGGAAACTCCTGAGACGCTTGCAAGGATTTGCAAAGGAAGAAGTAATGGTGGGTCTTGAGGATGAGTTGCGGGAATAAATATGCAGATTTTAGCAGGTGTTTGTCCGGGAGCTTTTCTCTTGAAACGTACATCTTTATATGTATCTATGATACATATATTTGAGAAAGAACGATATATATATATATATATATATATATATATATATATATATATATATGTGGTAAGAAAAAATTTGCTAGTGTTTTTTTTTTAAAAAAAAGGATGTAAAATGAAAACTAGCAAAACACAATAAAAATTAAGTAAATAAATAAAAATTCTTAAAATAAACGGGGAAAATTTTCTTAAAACTTTAGAAAAACTAAAGAAGTATTAAAATAAAACAAAACAACTTTTAAAAATGTCTAAAACAAAACAAAAAGAAATTCCTCATATCAATATTTTGTTTTACTCTCAGTTTAGCATCATCATCATCTCTCTCTCTCTATCTCTTTCTCTCTCGTTCCCTTTCTCACTTTCTCTTTCTCTTTCTCTCTCTCTCCCACTCCCTCTCTCCTTTTCTCTCCCTCTCTCCCTCCGCCTATCTATCTATCTATCTATCTATCTATCTATCTATTCTTCTTTCTAAACATCTGAGACGCACTCTCTTTCATATATATATATATATATATATATATATATATATATATATATATATATATATATTCTTTTGATTCATTTGAGATTCTCTCTCTCTCTCTATATATATATATATATATATATATATATATATACTTCTTCATCCGATACGTCTGAGACATTCTCTTTCTCTCTCTCCATCTCTTTCTCTTCATTCATCATCTACCTATTTCTCTCTCTCTCTCTCTCTATATATATATATATATATACATATGTCCTTTCTTCTCGTATATGTCTAAAACTTTCTCTCTAAGTGTCTATGTCTCAGCTTCCCTATCTATCTATTTATCTATCTATCGATCTATCGTCTTCCTTTTCCTATACATATGAAACGCTCTCTCTCTCTTTCTCTTTTAATTTCTTGTTATAACTTTCTGTTACACATATTCTCTTTCCGTTTTCTTTCTTTTCTTGTCTTTATCAACATTCATAATTTATTTCATATATCTTCTTTTTCTTTCTCTCATGTTCAGTTTGGTATCTATCTCTCACTATGTATTTTCTTTCACCTTTCTTACGAGTACTCACTCTCTCTCACAAATACATATACTCTCTTTCACTCCTTCTGTTTTTCTTTATGCTGAATTAGCAACATTTTCTTACTTTCTTTCTTTCTTTATTTCTTTATTTCTTTATTTAATTATTTAATTATTTGACCAAATCTATCTATCTATCTATCTATCTATCTATCTATCTAGTTTTAATCTATCTATCTATCTATCTATCTACACTGGTTTTTGCTTTTTCCTTTTCATGTAGTTTTTTGCTCTTTTCCTCGCATTTCTCTGGACTTCTTCTACTTATCTTCGTTCTTTCTTTCTTTATTTTTTTCTCTTACACACACACACACACACACACACACACACACACACACACACACACACACACACACACACACTTCTTCACTCTCCCTCTACCGTATCAGATATTTTTTAAAGCCTTACAGTTTGGAACTCCCATATAAACAACAAAAACAAAAATAAAATATCTAAAATTTTTCCAATTATTTTTTCTGGAACTGATCTCTCTCTGTGTCTCTGTCTGTCTGTCTCTCTGTCTCTCTGTCTCTCTCTCTATATATATATATGTATATGTATGTATTGATGACGTCTAAGGAAACAATACTATTAAAGCCACACAACCTACTCCCACCAACGTCTCATGGCACCATCCAAATCTGATTATCATTTTGTTTGTTTTTCTTTGCATTTAGTTCCACAGGAATCTGGATCTTAGCCAAGTTTCTAGCTCCTTTCAGCGAATAGAAAGAAGTTCGATTTGTCAACCTTTGAAGTACAATTTCTTTCTTCTCTGAAAGAATTCCTCTCACATAAATAAAAGTATAAATCCCAATCGGAATTCCCTGATCGTACGAAAGGGTTACCGCTAAGACAATTCTTTAAATATATGCTTTGATTTTCACGTTCAAGAATTATAAAAAGAAAGGGACAAAATGAATTGGGGGGTAAAAGCATCGGGAAGGAGGTATGCAAATGGGTCTAGATTTATCATTTTTTTTTATTGTATTAATCTTTTCTCTTGGGAGTCCCGGTGGCATTCTTTCTTTCTTTCTTTCTGTCTGTAAACCAGCTATTTTTAAAATTAATACAAACTTAGGAAAATCACTTCAGATAATATTGATGACAAAACTGTATACTTTATAATGATCTGTCCTTGTGTGTGTGAGTGTGCGTGTATGAGCATGCGTGTGGGTATTGACGGAAAATAAAACTTCAACACTTTGAAAGACGATTCTGATTTTAACTTAGGATAAAATATTTATGAAGGTTTGACAATATTAATACACGTCAGGTTTTGAAATCTGAAAACGTATTGATCTGTATATTTTCCGAACTCCAGCTAAAATAACTATTATTTAATCTTGAATAAACTGAAATACATATTTTGGGTGTTATTTACTTTGTCTCTCTGTCTCTATCTCTGTCTGTCTGTCTCTCTCTGTCTCAATATATATATATATATATATATATATATATATATATATATATATATATATATATGAATCAACGAAACCATTTTATTGAACTAGTTTAAAATAATAAATCTAAACTTAAGGGACCCTTTCGTCTGGCGGGTTTTCAGTTGTCACACCGGAATCGTTTGAAAGTGAAATTTATTAACGAGTAGGGTAATATATGTGAGTCTTATCTGTGGGTCAAATAGAACTGTTTGACATTTAAACTGAGTGCAAACAAATGATTTTTGCTAAACTGAATTGTTTAATCATTTAACTCTGTGTAAATAAAAGAGTGATGTTTAATTGAATTGTTAGTGATACATAACAATATTTAGAGCCATTTAATGCAGTTGACTTACGTTTAAAAAAAAACACACACACACACACATTGTCATCCACAGACAGACTGTTTCGTTCTATCAGAACTCTTCAGTGTGGCTAGACATGCAGGACGCTCGAAGCCGGGATCGAAACCCGTCCAACTTTACGATAGACTAAGGTTTCAGATCACACGGCTACAAGCGGACCACGTTGGATAAGGGAATTTTAAGGTATTTTTATTTTTAGCAACAGCAGCAGCAGCCTTTGTTTACATTTTTTTATACCCTATCGGCTACCAGAGTGCTCAATTCTTACGAAGAGCTTTGCATTACGCTAGGGGCGGCCGACAATTCCTTCGCCAGAGTGCTCAACCCCCATGGGGGAGCGTATATATTGTCATCCACAGACAGACTGTTTCTTTCTATAGGATACATGTATAAACCGGATTTAGCATTAAATAACTTACAATAGTATATATGCTACAAAACCAAACCAAACCAAACCTGATAGAGTCCTACCTATGGGTCAAATAGAACTACTTGACATTTAAACTCTGTGCAAACAAATGACATGCCTAATTGAATTGTTTGAAATAGAACTGTTTGATCATTTAACAGTGTAAAAAAATGACTGATGTTTAATTGAATTGTTGGTAATACATAGCAATACTTAGAATCATATAACTGCGTGCAAGAAATAAGCTTAGGCTATCGTGAAAACGCTATGAACAAAATGTTTTTATAAAGAATATATACTGGATATATATGCATAAAGAGGATTTAGCGTTAAATAACCTTCATGGGTTATTTAAAGCCAAAGTCATCCTTGAAGAAGAAAAGAAGTGGTATTCATATTTACCAACGCCTCCGCTCGGGCAGGATATGACACAAGGACAATTTTTTAAGCGGAGTTTAACAGGTTTGAATTCAGAGTTTTCCTTCTCCTAGACTAGTTGCCTCACCAAGGCTAAAGAACCCAGTCTGCCCTACTATTTACCCATAGGCGGAGGGAGAATAATTGGATTCATACCTTTCCCAAGGGTATTAGTACAATGTGAAATGCAGTCAGTCTCGCCCAGGATTTGAACTCGCGTCGGCGTGTCCATTTCTTACGATTACATTACACCACGGGCGCCTCCTTAGAAAAGAAGTGGGATTGATGTGTCCGGTAAAGACACAGGGCGCAGAGGATAAAGTATTTGGTTGGAAATTGCTTCTATATGAAATCATCTAGAGGTTGCAGGTTCAATCCCAACAACAGGCAAGAATTAAAAGGAATACTTACGTACTATAACTTAACACTAGTACCTAGTCATGATGAATAGAATTGGAACAGTCTACCAGTATAGTTCTAATAAAGGTTTCACTTCGATATTCTATAGGGGGGGTGTCCCGAGTTCGAGATGATACTCCTGAAGAAGGCCGAACGATCTATCAGTCGAATCGTTGTGAGTATAACAATAAAGGAGAGGTCAACAGAGTCATTTAGGATTTAAATTCTTGTAGCCGAGTCAATTTCTACGTCTTTAACCCCTACGCCACGAAGTACTCCACACACACACACACACACACACACACACACACACATATATATATATATATATATATATATATATATATATATAGGAGAGTGTCAGAGCAAGAGAGTAAAACTGAGGCAGTAATAGAGAGAGCGAAGGAAGCAAAGAGAGAGAGAGAGAGAGAATGAGAAAGAGGCGGAAGGAGAGTGAAAGCGACAGAGAGAGAAAGAGAGAATGTGTGTGTGTGGGGGGGAGAAAAGAACTTCTGAAAAGTATGTATTAGTTTAATTCTTTAGATTTATTCTTAAATTTATACAACCCGAAAATTTGTCATTCAATTTTGGTCTATGATTTTTGGTCACCATGGAATTTAGGAGGATATATGATGATAATGATGAAAACAAATTTTGTTGGAAGAGCTTTGGCCTATCGACACTGATGTGATGAAACAATAAGTTGATAATTAAAAAAATGAAAAATATAAACAATACGAGGAAAAACTCGAAGATTGTCATGGCAATGCTACTGGAACTCTTTAGATTAGTTCTCCAAAATAATTACATTTTATCCACCTATTAGAAACTAGACTCACCTGCCAATAAATTATCAGTGCTTACATCACTTGAATTTGCCAATGAATAAGAAAAGAATTTGTTATTCCCAATATCCTTTCAAATTAAGGATTCGACCTGGGTACCTCACGTGGTATAATGGTTAACAAGCTAGATTAGCCTACCGTTCTTTGAGAGTTCGATTCTTACTGGGTGTCACATACTTCTGGCCTTGTGTCACATCCACGATAAACTTAGTAAATAACTTAAGTTTTATTATGATCAAACATATCTAAAAGTGATTAACACCATCTCCCAAGAACTGGCTATTCCAGTTTCTATAATGTCCAACGAAATTAAGAAACGGTCCAAGCGTATAATATTGACTTGCGGTCAAGTGACATTGAAAGCACCAGTTCCAGACATGATTACCAAAGTTAAGCAACAATGAGCCTATTCAGATCTAAAATGAGTGACTGCTTAGTAACAGCTCGTTGAGGTAACCATATGAGACAAATGTGCTTGATTAGGAAAAAAACATTATAGTAGAGGCTCAATTAGTGATGATCGAACCCTCTACTCTTGTAATGATTGATTGGTTTTAACGGCATGTCAACCTGTTTAGGGGTGTCTTATGCCTTGATGTCAGAGAATCGCATACATTGTACATTCATATTTTTGTGAAATTGTGTCTAAGAGCTTTTTTTTTCACATAATTATATAATATCAGGTATTCCTATTCGTGTGGTGGCTGGAAGAATGTTATTTGGAATCGTTTTAACGAAATGATATCGCTGGCTTATTGATATGCATATTTGCACACACACACACACACACACACACACACAAATGTGCTATGTAAATGTGACCATACGGAACACATAGAGAAGGAATATAATCAGTGACCAGCAGTAGTATCGTTTATACCCGTCGTCGCGTTCCCAACCCCACTTATTAGGATATTGGACTCCCATCTTAGTAATCCATGTCATCTATCTGTATCCCATCCCCTTGTTTTTTTGGTCCAATTAGTGTAGCTCCATTCCCTTTGGGGACATCATCCGGCTTGTTTCCGGCCTTAAAATACAGGAACTCAGTCGGCCTTCCAACTTTAGATGATGGGGAGCAACCAAGTGGGGTTTCCCCTTTGGTTCTCAAACATCATTTTCTTTATTTTTTTCTCCCATCCCCTTCTTCAATTTATCATTCATTATAATCATTCTACAAAAAACACAATATCATTTCATTTCAGAGTTTTAAGTAGGTTTTCACAGAGAGATTATGGTATTTTACGTGTATGTTTCCAGCTTGTTGTTTTCTTCAGAGAACATATATGGCACAAGGCCTTGTTAATGGGGTACTCAGTGAGACTTGAACTCACTCGTTTTTGCAGTTTGAATGATTTTCAGTTGGTTATGGATTTATCACATTTAAAAAGATGTTCTTTTGATTAAGACTATAATAATGTGCTATACGGAATTTTCCCTATTCTTTTTTGTTGGCTTCAATTTAACTGTTTTCGAAAAATGTAGGTAAAAAATCAATATATAAAATTTCCTCTGAAAATAACCTTCATTTTTCTCTTGAGTCATGACAACATCTGGTTGAAATAGAACACTATTACAACGACTGTTCTATCACGAATAGACTTTGACGTTGTGTTATGTTTAACAAGATATCTATGCAAATTAATTACTGCTGAGTAGTGAATTTACTGCTCACTAAATGTCTCATAACGTAACGGTTATCGTAGGAAATAGATTTGGCGGCCTATGTTCAAATCCTGGACGAGTTTGTTAACGATTCCTTTCGAGTCACTTTCTTTGGAAAGGCATGAATTCATATACCCCCTAATCGATGTGTAAATAGTAGGGCAGACTGTGTTCTTTAGTCTTATTATTTATTTGTAACACCTCTTTGGGTATTTTTTCTTTTTGCAGTGTTCTCGAATCAACCTTACAAATAAATCTTTGCACAGAATATGTACACAATTGATACAATATCTATATAAAAATCAAATTCTATAATGTAATTCATCTGATCGTTCTCAAAAATTCCCGAAAATGTTTTTTTACCATAATTCCTGAAATGATCGAATTTTTTTTTATCTTGTTGCTGTTTTTTTTTATCTGATTAGACATTTTGTTTTAAAAATATATAACACTGATCTAATTCGTTAGTAAATGTAAATTTTGAAATCTGCCTTGGCAGTAATTTTCCAATTTGAAGAGAAATATTGAAAAATAAAGAAGTTTACTATGATTAGAAATTCCATTAATCATTTTGAAATTTTCAATTAGATCATCTTTGATTCTTCTATCTTGTAAAGAGAGTTGGCCACCCGATGGCTCCATTTTTAATAGCTGAGGTGTTACTCCTTTCCATGGATTACTCCACCTACCCTTGATATATACCTTATAATGCCGAGTGTTGAGGAAGGAGGCATGAAAGTGTCCTCACGTCCAGATTGCAGTTTTGAAATTCACCAGCTGTGACAATCAGGCTTTAGTAGGGTGTATTCCAATTGCTGCTGTAGCTGTTCATTTGAACCTGAAATCATAAAAATTGGCCAGTCATCTCATAAGATATATAGCAATAACATAGTGAATTTTCAAGAGTCTATGAAAATTTTTAATACCTATACAAAAAAACTACCTAGCGTTAAATCCTATCCATCGGGCATGGGTGAGGTATTTTCGTTAATAGATTCACTCAGTCAAAGTGTAATGGGTAACAAGCTTGTATCGCGGACGATTTTTTACTGTGTGGCGAGTTTAGTCTTCTGAACTCCTATACTTGTAGCTCTGGGCTAGATCGAAATTACATGGAGGTTTTATACAGAGGGTACACCTCGGAGGCATTTAATAGAAGGCAATAAAAAAGATATTTAGAAAATCTTGCTGATCAATATGTAGTAATTTAGATACTCATAAAATACCTTATATTTGCACTCTAGATCTAAATGTTATATAATTAAGGAATGATTGTTTTATATTAATCATTTTTCGTTTATTATATTTTATCATTCAGTTTGGTTAGGCTTTGAACTATTCGGTTCTTAGTTCAGCATTGGGTACAGTTTACGCTCGAGCTCCAATGATATGACAATCACAATTGTCATAATAAACCCCAGATAGGAAATGGTGCTGGGGTGTGAATGACGTCAGGCCCGGAAACGATGGTCCTGAGAATTTGAAGATTTTGAAAAAGAGTCAGTTGGAAGGTTGACATTGGGCCATGTAGGCAGACAGTTGAAGTTGGGGTCCGTCCATGATATTGAGAAATTGAGATTGGACCTCGAGATGTACTGAGCGTTGGGGTGTTGTTAGCATTGTATGATTACGAAAAACTTTTAAGAATTGTCTCTCACCTCGTGTCGAAGAACCAAACTCAGAAGTTAATAATAAAACGTTCGTACCTGAACAAAAGAGTCCGCCTGTGTTTTTGCGTATACTTGTATGTGTACTGTTGTTATTGGTATAATTATGATTATCGTGGGTATACAACATAAACTTAGTTATTTTCAAGGTGGTGTAATGGTTATCGTCGTAGGAATTGGACACGGCGACACGAGTTCAAATCCTAGACGAAATTGATTGCATTTCACATAGCACTAATACTCTTGGGAAAAGTATGAATCCAGTAATCCTCCCTCCAGCTATGGGTAAATAGTAGGGCAGACTAGGTTCTTCAGCCTTGGTGAGGCAACTAGTCTAGGAGAAGGAAAACTCTGAATTCAAACCTCATAAACTCCGCATAAAAATTGACCTTGTGTCATATCCTGCTCGAGCGGAGGGGTTGGTAAATATTGTTAACAAGCGAGGCGAGATCATCATCATCTTCATCATCAAGACTCTCTCTCACCATCCATCCCTATCATTCGTCGTTCTCTGCGGGTCTTCTAAGCAGCATCTGTGTCCGAACAGAGCTGATGTTCTTGCTAGTCGGCCAACACCGGCAAGTCCACGTGCAGGTGTCCATTAGAGAATGTCCTTGTTTCTCTGGCTGTGATCGGCATATCATGTTCGTCTTACTTGGATGGTTTGTGAGATGGAAGGTAAGTGGCTGTACATATGCTTTTTTTTGGGGGGGGGGTTGCTTCCAGGATTTGTTCCAGACAACACGCAGCATTCGTGTATAGTTCACATCTAACTTGGTGCATTCATATAGAAATATGGACACAGATATATCTAGGAAGAAATCCTGTTTTTTTATCAGATAAATCGATATACTCTCAATAGTTTTTCTCGCCTTTGGTAGGTGTATTGGGACATCACTTTAAAAAGATGAGATGTTGCTACCGAGGTATGTGAACTGGAGCTTGTCGTTTCGAGTAGAGATGGTTCCTTTTTTAAAAAAACAAACACATGTACTTTGTTTTATTTGCGTTCACGTAGAGGCCAATGCCTCCTGTTGCTTCCTCTAGGCTATGCAATAGGGATTCTGCGTAGGTTGGTGTACTTGCAAAGAGTACTAGATAATCTGCGTAGTCCGCATCTTTTATAATTTCTGCAGGATATCGTCTGCTTCTTGTCTTTATTTCAATGTGAAACCATTTTCTTTTATGGACGTCCAAAGTACGTATTCTAGACAGGGTATGAACTGATATGGTGGTAATGTATTTCTTTGTAAGACTGCTGCGACTATGTCGAAAATATTGGTCTCTTCATATGGTCAGCGATCCATTGTTTTCGTGTTTTTCTAAAGCATTACTGTAACAGAAACCGTTTCTTTGCTTGTTGTATTTGCTCTATTTTTCTTCTATGCATGGAATTGAATGTCTTGGAGGAATCTACGAACAGCAGTGTTACCTCGAGACTTTTTGCTCGTACTCCTTCAGTGATTTGAATGATTGTCAGAATCTTTGAGGTTGTGGAGCGATTTTTTCGAAAGCTATTTTGATTTTTTCAAAGAATTTTCTTGATTTCAGATTGGATACGATTGAGAAACAGGGCATAATAAACCTTAGCTGCAATAGCAGTGAGATTTCAAGGTCACTTTTCATGAGGAAGGGATTGATTATCTATTTCCCTAATATATTTTGTTTATAGGCTGCGCTGCATAATCAGAGAAGTATGTTGTCAAATGTTCTTGTCTTCTACACCTCAGGTTGTATTTCGTCGAGGCCTGCAGCTTTCCTATTCTTTTTTTTTTCGATACTGCGTCAAGTTGTTCCTCTGTCAACTGTCCTCGTTTGATGTCTTGTTGGCTATTATTTATTTTTGGATGAGTTTGTCAGTGATTTCATGAGGGTTTTGTCCAGATTCTTGAAATGTTCTTACTACTTCAGATGTCTTTCTTCTTGGCAGGCAGCTTTTTGTCTTACTCTTGATGTGCTCTTCCTTACGTTCACTTCATCTACTGCCTGCCATGTTATAATTGATTCTCTATCTTCTGTTTATTTTCTAATTTTCTTTATTTGGCCATGAAAGTTTTTTCTTTACTTCTTTTGTTTTGTGTTGGTTAGTTCTTTCTGGAATTTCCTGAGTTGGCATTTGTTGGGTTTTAAGAAGCATTCATAAACCTTGTATGGCGGCATTGACGGAGTTCCCCACGCAGATACCGAGACCAATGATTGTATTTTAAGTCTAGTTCTCGATGGTAATGTCTATGTTCTTGCTCGAATCTAATGTCTATATTGTATTCGGCTGCAGATGCTGCAAGTTCGAGTAGCAAGTTGCTAACCATTGCTAGTGAACTCGATTCTCGATCATGCTACAAGAATGTCGTAAAATCTAAGTAAAAAGTAGTTATAAAAATAGAAATAATGTATAATGAAATGAAATGAAAAGAATAAAAACGCGAACGGAATAAAATTTTGAATGAGACAAAAATGCACTGGTATAAAGAATGAAAAATTGAAGAAATGTCACAAGAAAAAAAGCAATAGGAATTATTTTAAGAATAAAAAATCTTAAAATATTTTGTTTAAACAAAAGAAATAATAAAAAAGAAGTTATTCCTTTCAAAAACCTATAAAAAAAACGAAACAAAAAAAAAACCAAACAAACAAAAAAAAAACAAAGCCAAAAAATAATAACGCATCCAAACACTTAAAAAATTATTTTGCGTTTTCTGTCTGTCTTTCAACAGAAGCAGAGAAGAATTAGATTAAAAAAAAAAACAGAACAAAACAAAAAAACGCACAGTTCTTCAGACTATGACGTGGAACATTCTTTTGTCTCAAAAAGTCTAACAGGACTTCGTAAAAATATCATTGATCATAGCAAAACAGAGTCAAACATCAAAGTTTTTTTCCTAAATTTCAATTTAAAAAAAAACACAATTCTATTTTTTATTAGTCGCGTCAAAGTTGAATCTTCTGAACCATTATGCGTAAGTAAAAAATAAAACTTTGCTACCCTAATATTAATAAAGATAAAGAAAATATACAAAACTGTATTTAATTAGAATAATTGCATAAGAAAAAAATATGCTTCTCTCTCTCTCTCTCTCTCTCTCTCTCTCTCTCTCTCTCTCTGGATAATGTTGGTATAACGAATACATTTTATGTGTAATATATTTGTGTGCGTTTTGATAGATGGGTATTGAAATTTTTAATTATACTATACGTGTCAATTTGTTTGTACAACATATTTGAACGTAATTACATTTGTACACACACACACACACACACACACACACACACACACACACACACACACACACACACACACACACACACACACATATATATATATATATTAGACCTGATGATTGCAAAGAGGAGAAATTGATAGTCACCAGGTGGCTTTGACTTTGTGTTTACGTATCCGATATATATATATATATATATATATATATATATGGAGAGACAGGGAGGGAGAGACAGAGACTCTGTGTGCACGTTATCCTGAGATCTATATATGACCAATCACTGATATTGGGCCCTCTTTATTTATGTAAATGATACATATATGTATATATATATATATATATATATATATATATATATGTAAATAATATATATATATATATGTGGGGGGTGTATGTGAGTGTGTGTGTGAGAGAGAGAGAGAGAGAGAGAGAGAGAGAGAGAAGTTTGGTCAAAAAGTTTTGAGCTTCATCCAGATTTTAGATTTGTCGCACACATCCCGATTTTGTATTGGCCTCACTGGCACAGAAATTAAGATTAAAATTTGGATTAGTTTTTCAGATTTTATGAGTAGTAGTTTGTGGCAAAAACAAAAATGTTCAGCTGTGGCTATTCTTTTTAGTAAGGCTTAGAACTTTTTGAAAAACCCTCGTGCATCTATCTATCTATCTATCTACATATATATGGAAGAAAATAATGGATAGTAACCCGATAATTTGTGAAGAAAAATTGACAAGTAATCCAAATAGAAAGGGGGGATTTGTAGAGAAACAAAGTCGACACTATAGCAATTCGGTTCTGCTGAACCATCACCAGGGCTGTGAGGGGTTATATTAGTGATGTTAAGTATAGATGGATGAATAAAAGGCTAAAAACATATAAAAATTTGGAAAAGTTGTATAACAAGAAAAGTTGGCTGTTTATGACAAGAAAAATTGGCCGTTTGATCAATGAATCAGCGTTCGTTTCTTTAAAATACGTCACCTGATATTAGAAACATTGTGCAGAAGACGTCTATAACCAACTTTACACTAGAAAAATCACACCTACCTGAACGTCCAGCGTTGTTCATTCATCTCAACATTTTCTTGGATTACATTAGTCTGTGCCTTGAAGCTTATATTCATATTTTAGGATTTTCCGAGGCATATACATTAATATATAAAATAAATAAATAAATAAAGATTTGTATGATTTGAATTTCGTCGAAAACGAGGAATGATTCGAAATCTCTCGATGAACTAACAGAACGTGGATTCTGAAAACAACAAAAAACAACAAAAAACCAAAACAGCTTATATAAAATTCCCAATGCGCCCCCCGCAAACAAACCCCTAAAAAAATGACGAAATAACTAGTGCCCACCCCCAAGTCGTAGACCTTCCCAAATTATATATAAATTCATTAGTAACTAAACAGTAAAGCAGAACAGGAGGGATGAAGAAATCGCTTGTGCCATCAGAAAATTAGTTTCAATACTGGTTAGTATAATGTCTTTAAGTCCTTCGAATTTAAAATGCCGAAAATTTCACAAAATTGTATGCTGTTTTATTCTTTGAAAAATGCTGCTTGAACTATGTGTTTTAAATGTAAAGACACTTTTACCGTAAATCCAAATTGATTATATGACTCTGGTCAAATGTGTCAGTGTACACGGCAAAAGGTTTCGAATCTTTTCTAAAAGCTTTGAATTCTCACAGTCCCCCCCCATATTAGTTTAGAAAAAAAACCCCAAAAAACAGCCAAAGTAAAAGTCCCAATGCCACAAAAAAAAACGCAAGTTAGTGTAAGTATCAGAAGACAGGTGAAAATATACCAAAACCTCTTACTAATATACATTAATCCTGGAATTTAACTAAGTTAAAACTTAAGGGAAATGAAAGCCCCCCCTTTTTTAACGTACACATGGGAAACAGCATGATGGACGTAAGGGTATTTGAATAAACCCATTGACGGCCAAACGCATTGCCTAACTTGGTCCTGGACGTGTGAGTCTTGCGGCTTAACGCTCAAGATTGTCAGTTCGATCGGGGAACTACTGCTGGTCATCTATAAGAGTGGCTTCAATAGATGAGAATAAAAACAGCCATCGAAAGATAATCATGACCCACACTCAAACCACATACATAAACCGCATCGCTCTTCGCGCGGGTAAAAAAGGGGTGCGTCCTGCTGAGGTTGGAGCCCTGGCCTCAGTGTTCGAAAAATCAGCTACAGAGCTCAAACAACAAAAACTACTAAAATGCAAACAAACAATACAAATAGCGACATTTAACGTTTGAACCTTAAATAGAATAGATCAACTACCAGAGCTGACTGCATTGGCCGTAGAACATAAGATAGACATAATATGCATACAAGAACACCGATACACGCACACCGAAGATATCAAATATCACGAAACTGGCAATGGATGGACGCTAGCCACTGTATCAGCATGGTAAAATTCTGTCAATGCCACAGTAGGAGAGGTAGGAATTCTTATAGGACCTAGAGCGTTAAAAACACTTAATAGCATTGAGAGAATGCTAGGATGATGGCAGCTACGTTTAATGGCAACCCCAGAGCAACAATCATCTCCGGCTACAGCTCTACCAATGTTAGTGAAGAAACTGAACTAGTCACCTTCTACGATGAGCTATCCTCTCTAGTGCGTAGCATTCTGAAACACAACGTGCTAGTCATTAGCAGAGATATGAATGCTCAAATCGGGAAAAACGGTAACAACAAATACAGCCTACAAAACGCGTCAAATAGGAATGGACAACATCTAACAGATTTCATGATAGAAAATAGATTAACATGCCTCAATACAAACTATCAAGAAAGGGAGGGAAAACTATGGACATACACGTACGTGAACAATAGTAAAGCTCAGATAGACTACGTCCTTATAAACAAGAAATGGAAAAATAGTGCAATCAATTGCGAGGCATACTTCTCTTTCGAGGGTATGTCTTCCGATCACCGAATAGTCACGGCAAAAATACGACTAAGCCTACTAAAAAACGCCACACGAACAGCGACCACCAAACACTGTGACTGGGCCCTTCTCAACAACAGAGATATAAGAGATAAATATGTATTAAAATTGAGAAACAGATTCGAGACACTACAAGAGAAGACAGAAAAAGGTACCCCAAATGACAAATATGAGAATTTCGTCAACGCGCACCTCGAGGCGGCAGCGAAGTGTATTCCAACAAAACCTAAAACTAAATATAGAGTCCCATCGGAAACGTTAAAGGTGAGAGAAAAATGTGCACACCAGAAAACAGCCTCCAAAAGCTATCGGAAGAACCCAACAAACACAAATGCCCGGAAACTAAAAAAGGCACAATATCAATGAGCAGGCATATATCTAAAGGAACAGACAGAATACATACAAAATCAGATAGATAAAATTAGAGACTCAGTGGAAGATAGGAAATTTAGGATAGCCTGGCAAACAATAAACGAAGTGAGTAGAAGGAAGAACACAGCCAAAACAAAATTGAAAGCTGCAAACCAACAGGAAAGAATAAAACTGTGGAAACAGCATTTCGAAAATCTACAAGGAAACCCACCGAAAGTTGCGCATGAACCAATCACCAGAATTATTAGTAAGCGATTAGACATTAAACTAGGACCGTTCACTCAAGAAGAACTCGACTCGGTTCTAAGAAAAATTAAAAATCGGAAAGCTGCAGGGTTGGACGAGATACCCCCCGAAGTATGGAAGACCAGACAATTCGATGACATACTGCTCCGACACTGCAACGCAGTCTATAATCAAAATCCGATCGACAGATGGATGAAGGGATGCATCCTCCCCTTCCCTAAAAAGGGTGACCTCGGATTAGCCAAGAACTACTGAGGTATAACTCTTACATCCATAGCAGCCAAAATGTACAATGCCCTACTACGAAACCGCACAGAACCCAAAATCGACAACATCCTTAGGAAGAAACAAAATGGCTTCCGAAGAAATAGATCCACGACCTTACAAATATTGACCATCCGTAGAATCCTTGAAGGCGTACGGGCAAAAAACCTACAAGCGACATTACTATTTGTCAACTTTACCAAGGCCTTCGATTCCATTCACAGTGGGAAGATGGAACAAATCTTTCTAGCATATGGCCTACCAAAAGAAACCGTAGCAGCAATAACGATTCTCTATAGAAACACCAAAGTGAAAGTACGATCACCGGATGGAGACACAGAATACTTCGACATTGTAGCAGGAGTACTACAAGGGGACACGCTAGCCCCATACGTCTTTATCGTCTGTCTAGACTACGTGCTTAGAACATCGATTGATAAAATCAGAGAGAACGGCTTCGAGCTGACAAAGAAAAGAAGCAGAAGGTACCCCGCAAAAACAATAACCGACGCCGACTACATCCCGATACTGGAAAATACACCCAACCATACCGAAACACTACTGCATAGTTTGGAACGAGCCGCCTCCATGTCAATGCACACGAAACAGAATATATGTGTTATAATCAAACAGGGGACATCTCCACACTAGACGGAACCTCTCTGAAACTGGTTGACAAATTCACGTACCTAGAAAGCAGTGTCTCATCAACCGAAAAAGACATCGACACACGGCTAACGAACGCATGGACAGCTATCGATAGGCTATCGATTATATAGAAATCAGACCTGACCGATAAAATGAAACGCAGTTTCTTCCAGGCAGCGGTCGTATCGATACTGCTGTATGGATGCACTACTTTGACGCTAACAAAACGGCTGGATAAGCTAGACGGCAATTACACAAGAATTTTGCGAGTAATATTGAACAAGTCCTGGCGGCAACACCCCACAAGGCACCAACTATACGGCCACCTACCTCCCATCACGAAAACTATTCAAGCTAGACGAACCAGACACGCAGGACACAGCTGGAGAAGCAGGGACGAGCTCATAAGTGATGTACTCCTATGGACCCCCACATATGCCCGGGCAAAAGCAGGACGGCCAGCTCGAACATACATACAGCAGCTATGTGAGGATACGGGATGTAGCCCTGAAGACCTACCAGAGGCGATGAACGATAGGGAGAAGTGGCGAAAGAGGGTCAGGGATATCCGTGCTGACGGCACGACATGATGATGATGATGATGATATATCTTACTACTCTCTTTGAATATTTTCCCCTTGGCAGATAAATCCCTTATTCTCAATTTTACTGCTTTGGGGACTTGTTTAATTATGTTCTTCGGGTGATTCGAGTTTGCATTAATATAGGAAGGGTACTGGTCAGTTTTTAGAAAAGGTTTATATATGTTATTCGAAAGGTTTCGTGTCCCATCCAGGAAATTGACTATCTTATTATTTGATGAAACTTCTATTTTGAATCCTAAAAACTTAAATGCCCTTATAATCTTCTGTTGTATGTGTGAGATATTTGGGCCATTACTATTTGGGATATATATTATCCCATCATCATGATATAAACCCATCTCTTACGGGCTGTTATATATATATATATATATATATATATATATATATATATATATATATATATATATATAAATGTGCGTGTATACGTCAAAAAATATGTGGAAACATATAGGTCTAAAACTATAGATATATATATATATATATATATATATATTCATAAAGCGAGAGAGTGAGAGAGAGAGAGAGAGAGAGAGAGTAAAGTAAAAAAAAATGTCCAGAGAATCATTAATTATTTGAAGACGACCATTTGAATAAATAAAAATGACTGAAGAAATATAAACAAGGAAATGAGCAAACAGTGAAAAACATTCAACGCCATGTTTATTTTCTTTTTGGATAAATCCTAAACTTCTTGAAATTATTTTTATTTTTTATAAATGGGTGGATCTTCCTCTTCACCTACCACAGTCAATTCTTTCAGCTCTGCCCACAATTCACAATACCCGCAAGGAAATAAACATCTACCTACCACTCCTCAAATATCTCTGTGCTGCAATTTTCAATAAACAACTGCACAGTTTTTACTGCTTCTATGCATGACAAATATGTGCATTTTAGAATTTTAGAAAATTATATGCGTTCTTTCGCTAATGTCAGTTAATTAATTTGAATAAATTCATTTCCTTTTTGTTTAAAGTTGTAAATACGAAATTAAGAATATTAGTTACCAAAAGAAAAAGAAAAAACTTTAGTTTTAAGAAAAGTTCAGTAGATTTTTATTATATCTTGACAGATGAAATTATACCTAGGATGAAATTAATCACAGATGATTCTTGTGTGTACATGTTTATTTTTTATCAGTTAATGGTTAAAATTAAAAAGGTTCAGAATAAGGGCTTTCATTCATTTTTTGTTGATTTTAAAGGCATATCAAGCCGTCAAGGATTGTTTTATTCCTAAGTGTTAGGGAATCGCATTCATTTTACAGTTATATTTGTGTGCAGTTTTTTTCTTTTTTTTTTTTTATTGTAGGCGTATTTTTATCAGTTATTAATGATTTTTAAACGGATTAATTTTGACTTATAGATAAGACCCGAACCGCTACTACGACTCCGAGTGGAACTGGGAGTAATGGCAATAGAGGGGTTCACCTTACTCCGTAGATCTCTAGAATTGGAACTTCATCAGATGCAGTTTAGGGTGCCTATACTTAGTTTAGGGTGCCTATGCAGTTTAGGGTGCCTATTTGGGGGGAAGAGGGAAGAATACTGTTAACGTTTACCGTCGGCAGATTTTTATTATATCTTGACAGATGGAATTATACCAAGGATGAAATTAATCATAGATAATGAGTTTTCTATCTTGTCTGTGCATGTTTATTTTTTCTGTTAGTTAAGGGTTAATCTTTTAAACGGTGTATCAACTTATTATGGGTTATTTAATACCATAATTTTTTTTCATTTGAAAAAGTTTTATGTCATCATAAATATATTTTCAAGGTTCTGTTGCATTTTCAAAATTTCACAAATTTCATTTGTCTATGAGTATTTGTCGACATACAGTAAAATGGTTCCACGTATTTTTGTAATAATCTCCTGATAGATCTAGTTGACCCATTGATGGGGCCCTAACAGATATAACCACTATGGTTAACTGATTGATTCTAATGGTACGGGGAACCGTCAAGAGTTATTTTATGACAAGAGATTAGGGAATCGTTGTACATTCATATACATATAGTTTGGACGCTGTTATATGGTATCAAGTACACCTGATATAAACAATTTACACATATATCTATTTACACGTATATATATATATATATATATATATATATATATATATATAAACGAAGCTCCTAAAAACAGGTCTAATTAGACTGGAAAACTTTAAATCATACAACTCTGTGTAAATCATTTATATTAGGTGTACTTGATACCAAATAACAGCGTCCAAACTACACACACACACACACACACACACACACACACACACATATATATATATATATATATATATAAAATGAAACGCAGTTTCTTCCAGGCAGCGGTTGTGTCGATACTGCTATATGGATGCACCACATGGACGCTTACGAAGCGGCTGGAAAGGAGGCTGGACGGAAATTATACAAGAATGTTGAGAGCAGTATTAAACAAGTCCTGGCGACAACACCCCACGAGACTCCAACTATACGGACACTTGCCCCCCATCACAAAAACTATACAAGTTCGACGAACCAGACACGCAGGACACTGCTGGAGAAGCAAGGACGAGCTCATAAGCGATGTACTCCTGTGGACCCCCACACATGGATGTGCAAGAGTGGGACGACCAGCACGAACCTACATACAGCAGCTGTGTGAGGACACGGGATGTAACCCTGAAGACCTGCCGGAGGCGATGAATGATAGGGAGAAATGGCGAGAGACGGTCAGGGATATCCGCGCAGGCGGCGCGACATGATGATGATGATATATATATCAGAGTCCAGTCACTTGAAGAGTGCATCTGGTACTATGTAACCTAGTAATAACTGCTGATATGTATTGTTCAATATTATTTTCATATACTAATTAAACCGGGCCATTGGCCTAATGAGTAGAGTGTTCGCCAAGAGTCCGGGAGACCGGGGTTCAATCTCCAGATTGATTCATATCAAAGACTCAAAATAGTACGTGATGCCGCCTTGCTTATCACTCATCATTATAAGGTAAGGATCAAGGGTAAAGTAGAGCAATCCAGGGAATGGAGTAGCGTCCTTCCCTACATCTCGTTGTGGCAGCTATTAAAAAGAGAGCCTTTGGTTCACTGTCGACCAAGGTCGCCAACGTTAATTTTTAATTGAGCCATTGGATTTTAATGAATTCAACTGATTTGGTTTCAAAAAGCTTCTCAGTGATATAGAAATATATTTGCAGCTTTCCATCTTAATTTTTTTTTAATATGGATACTTTTTCTTCTTTCTTTTTCCAAAGATTTTTCGTTTTTCTTTCTTTCTTTATCTTACCGATATTTATCCCAGGATCCTGTTTCTTTGGGATTTTTTCATTTTATTTTTCTCTCTCCTCTTTTTTCTCTCTCTCTCTCTTCCCCCCTCTCTCTCAGTACCTCTTTTTATTTTTCTTTCTCAATATTTTCAATGCATATCTATCTATCTATCTATCTATCTATCTCAGTCTGTACGTATCTATCAATCTATCTATCACTGTTGGTTTATATGCATCAGTCTATCAGTCTGTCTGCCTGTTCATCCCAGTTGATTCATATCTATCTATCTATCTATCTATCTATCTATCTAAAGAAGAAAGAAAGAAAGAAAGAAAGAAAGAAAGAAAGAAAAATTTTTAAAAATAATCCAAAGAGAAGAATTTAATATAAAAGAAACTCAACGCTATAACGTTTCGGTTCAAATGAACCATCATCAGGACATGAACGGATGTTATCAAATGATGTTCAATCACCGATGGATTGTTTTTGAAAATACAATACAAGGAGGAAATATGTATACAGAGAAAGGGGTAACCGTTTAATCAATATATTAAAAAATACATCGGTGATTTAATGTCATTCATCCGCCTAAGTCCTGATGATGGTTCATTAGAACCGAAACGTTATAGCGTGGAGTTTCTTTTATCTTAAATTCTTCTCTTTGGATTATCTTGTTTTTCAATTTTTCTCTATATTGTCGTAATCATTTCCATTATTTACTTCCATATATATATATTTATATATATTATGTTATCGGTGCATGAAAATTTATATCAACAAATGAATAATGAAATCATTGGTAAAAGGGGAAACTATTTTAAAACAATAAAACAGCGAGGGCCCTTTCGTCCGGCACTTGTCAAACTTAGTCACTAGAAAAATGATTAAAAACGGGGTGTAAATTTAATAATTGGATTGAAGGGACAGGGTGAAAAAAAATTCAAGTCATCCCAGTCTCCAACACTTCCTCAAAAATATTTAAAATATGACTGCTTAACTGTCTGCATAGAGGGGGGCAATTTATAGAGATATAAATCGCCTCTAAGATGTTAAGATGAATTTTGTCTCTGGCCCTATGCAGAACAGAAAAGCAGTCATCTTCATAGCTAGTCCTGCAACTATTTAGGGTAAGCAAACGTTCGCCAATGGCCGAACCCATAGCCTAGGAATGCCCGGATATTTATCGGCCTTTTGTTGAAATAACTCTGGGTACATGCTGTCTAATTCTCACTTCGAG
This sequence comes from Sepioteuthis lessoniana, assembly GCA_963585895.1. Lineage (NCBI taxonomy): Eukaryota > Metazoa > Mollusca > Cephalopoda > Myopsida > Loliginidae > Sepioteuthis > Sepioteuthis lessoniana. The sequence continues at coordinate 12,430,535 of OY757906.1, forward strand.
GCATTGAGAAATCCTGCCTATATATCGAACTACATCAACATATATATATATATATATATATATATATATACGTGCGTGTGTGTGTGTGCACGCGTGTGCATGTGTATATTGCTTCTATGTACGTTATTATTTGTATATAATGATTAAACCAAAGTATTTCAGGTTGTCAGTTTTATAATTTTGTTGGCCATTACGTTACAATATTGAAGAAATTAATAAACAAATAAATCAATTATCACATAGTAACTGTCAAACGCGACGCAAAATCTTATAAAAAAATTAAGTTTATTACATATCTACAAAATGAACCCCATTTCAGAGTTTTATGAGTCAGGTATTTTCCTTTATAATTCGTTTTAAATCTTGCATATCAAACTCAGTAATTAACATGAATATCTATACAATGTACAAAGCAGAAGGTCTTGGAATTTGAACTGAGAATGTAACGCAATTTACCTCTGCAGGCATAAAAGGGCAGTATTAGAAAGGGAGATAATCTCTTTCAACTGAATGAAAATAATCATCTACTTTATTCTAAACAATAATAAAACCCAGAATATATATATATATATATATATATATATATATATATATATATATATTATTTATATATATATATATATATATATATATATATATATATATATATATATATATATGTATATATATATATTTAATTGATGGAATATAGATTGCCACCCAGGCTTTCATGGAGTTTTTTTGCAAAACAACAATCTTCTGGCAGTTAAGAAGATGGAATGAATCGAAAGGATTTTCGATTCATTCCATCTTCTTAACTGCCTGATGGTAGTTGTTTTGCAAAAAATTCCATGAAACCCAGTTTCACAGTCTATATTCCATCAATCAACTATATATATATCTAATATATATTTATTTATTATTATTATATAGTAGCTCTATCCTAGATATTGAGCACTCTCCATATTATATTGCACTTGTTTTGACTCATACCCACAAAGTGATTTAGTGACAACCAACACTCTTATAATATATATATATATATATATGAAAAAAGGGATAAGATAAAGAAAAATATTATTTTTCTATTTATACCCACACACACACATATATATATATATAGAGAGAGAGAGAGAGGAGTCAAACGTTTTGCTATATTTTGGTATGCGTATATCACTTAACCAAAGAAGTTCAAGCCATGACAGGTACCCGCTATGGCTGGTAGTATCACGGTAGTTGGTACGCTGACATGTTGTGCTTTGCTTCACTCAGTGTATGATTTCATTTGAAAGCTGTACAAATAAACTTTACACTGTGGAAGCAAACAAAAATAGACGTTGATTGAAAGACGAATGGGAAGTTGATCACAGTCTCGTAACCAGGTGGTTGAAGAAATGTTTGCTTGGGTTGCAAGAACCTCGACGATCAAGCAATGTCAGGTAGGTTTAAAACCGTGGATTCTGAGGCTGTGCTTTGAACCATACAGACAAATCTGGTAAGTAGCTCTAGGAGAGTATCAGGAGAACTCGGCGTTTCATTGTCCAATGTGGTTCATCACATTCATCATCATCATCTTGTCGTGTCATCGGCACGGATATCCCTGACCCTTTCTCGTCACCCCTCCCTATCGTTCATCGCTTCCGGCAGGTCCTGAGGGCTACACCCCGTATCCTCACAGAGCCGCTGTATGTACGTTCGAGCTGGTCACCCTGATTTTGCTCGGCCATGTGAAGGCGTTTTTGTGATGGGTGGCCGGTGGCCTTACAGCTGCTGCTTTGTGGAGTGTTGCCTCCAGGAAAAAAATCACATTCGTGATCTCAACCAAAACACCCATAGCTGCCGAATTGTTCCTCACCTTATCTAGATATTGCAAAACTTTTGACTCAACCTAGTATTTTATTCTAAATGATAACTACTAGGATGTATGGATGTATTTTGAGGGTTGACTCTGGGTTCATCATACAGTAAAATTGTTATTAAAATCGGCTCGTAAACCATTACAAGAGTGCCCCATACTTCTGGTCTTGTGGAAATTTACTTAGCTTTTTGCTTAGATGTGGCACAAAGCCATATGAAAGGGGCACCCAATGAGACTCGACCTCACTCGTGTAGGTTTGCTAGTTGAGCTTGCTAACCATTACACCACCAGAGGCTTTAACTAAGCTATGCTGAGTAAATAACAATATTGTCGGCCTTGTTAATCTTGGGCATCCCAGGTTAATATGTGTAGATATAGGTTAGACAACGCAAGAAATACACTCTAAAAATAATTCAAGTCTAACACCACTTTAAAAATATTCCGATGAAAAAAAAAAATTGAAGCGTTTTACGAAAAGCTTAAGATTAGAGATAGAGGTAAATTCAATACAAAAGAAAGATAAAAATTACGAATGGAAGGGAGGAAAATTTGGAATCAAACATAAATGAAAGGGTTAATAAAGTTCCCCTGCAAATAGATAATTTGTCAACAATGGCTTTGGAAACACGTGAAATAGAAAAACAAAAACTAAAATAGACTTCGTAATAACTTATCAAGTTTAAAACGTAACATTCTTTTACGAAGTTGATATAAAAAGTAACATTGAACTCAAGCTTATAAGATTCAAATAAGATTTTGATCGATTAAGAAATTGATTTTAACAAAATGTCAATCCGTCGAGAATTATTTCCTTCCTAAGTTTAGAAAACTGCAATCATTGTACGTTCATTTTTTCATTTTTCAAACATGTAAACTCCGGAATTATAATAGAAAAATCCTCAACCATAAAACACTGAAATAGGGTTATTTTATAGATAAATAATAGATTCGGAGTTTTGTCTTTTTCTAGGTTTGACAGATGCTACATTATTACTGTTTCGTAAGTTTGTTTATTTATTTCTTCAATTATTTTTTCTTCCTAAAAGCAATCCAGTTTTCTTTTCCAATTTCCAGAAACTCGGCCTGTAGGTAATGAAAGATGGCTGAAATTTAATTAAAACACAAAATAACACGAAAATCATTCACAGATGCACGCAGAAATAAAGGCCGTTATAGTGAATATAATTTTGCACAATTTAGTGCATATGATCTTTTATAACAATGAGAAAACTTTTTTTTAATCAGATATTTATTTGAAGAATCACGTTGTTGGGAATATCGTTTAATTCGACAGCTTTGGGGAATCAGAATTCGAGGACATCTTCAAAATAATGAAAAAGGCTTCAAGATATAAAAACCAGTGCCATGATTCACACCGAAGAGATGCCACAAGTCTTGGGGATATCTGCATCAGATATTCTTCGACAAAACTCAAAAATCCAATTCCTATGAACTGGGAGCTACCGAGAAATACACATCTTGGATTTTACCCTCAATTCGGACCCAAAGAAATATCCAAGAATATGTCAAAATGATTGTATGAGGTTGATTTAAAAGTTCCCAGGGTATTTTTTAACAATGTTAAGAATATCTTAGAAATGTCTTTGAAATTTACGCTGCTAGTGCAATTATTCAACTGTAGAAGATCATTTAAAAAGGTGCAAAAACACAAGTTTCTGTTAATGCTCAGGACAGAAATGGTTCGTCGAACTGTTTACATCACGGAAGATAGAATCGGAGAGACGTGAAAACATCTGTTCTCCTCTCCCAGTTATGGTTAAAATGGTGGAAAATACTGGATTTACTAGCGTTCGTTGCTAATCAGTCTAAGAGAAAGACGATACTGAATTCAATGCTAAGAATATCTTAGAAACATATTTGGATTTTATGCAGAATTTTATTTGTCAACTTCCGTCATATGCAGGATGTAACACTAAGTCAATTTTTAAGCGGAGTAAATCTGGTTGGAATTGAAGATTTTACAACTCCTAGACTTGGTGCATCACCAAAGCAATAGAACCCAGCCTACCCTACGTTTTACTTATAGCTGGAGTATTGTATATTGACTTGAAAACTCCTTTGACGTCTGTCGACAAAGTGGCGGAAATCGAACTCTGGTTGAACGAAGATAACAGGAAATGCACCTGGTACCTAAAGTAAAAAAGACGCTGCTGTTCTCGGCGGAAATGCTGGGTAGATTTTGTGAGTGGCATGCTAGAAGGTGACGTCTCTTTGTGCATTGTGTTGGCGACAGGCTGGAGGAGGTGTGACAAGAATTTGCGTGGGTTACATGCTAGAAGGAAGCGTGTCCATGTGCATCGTGTTGGTGGCAGGCTCAAGGAGGGGTAACCACGAGTAGTTGCGTGGGTGACATACCGGATAGAAGCGTGGCTGCATTAATTGCGTGGGAGTCCGGGATGTTATATAACCAGGAAGAATTTGATCTAAAGGAGAGGAAGCTTACCGAAGATCCGTACCCGTCAGCTCCCTATGTCCATTTCAAACGTCTTCGACCCTCTCTTTTGTTCAACTCTCCGTTTAAAACAAAGAAGCATGTGTGTTGTTGTTTTTCTCTGTAATACGAAAGACGTAATTTTTTCTAATAGCTCTTGGTCGAGTCGGCTTGGGCTGAACAATACACCGACTACATCTCTGCAGAGGGGTAAGACTCCCTCCACCGAGTGTCATGTGGCCCAGTTGGCTGGGGCAACAGAATACACCGACTGCATCAGTGCAGAGAAGTAAGACCTGTCAACAATTATCCTTCATATGACATTAAACAATCTGATGGTGAGGCTCAAGTAATGCCGGATCTGTGGGGAACGTAGAGTTCCCCTTCATTGCCATCGCTCCCAGATCCAGTCTGCCCCGGATAGGTAGCACCTGTAAGGGTCGTATCTATGGGTCAAATAGAACTGAGTGATATTTAAACTGAGTAAAAACAAATGACTAATAATAAATTGAATAGTTAGAAGTAGAACTGTTTGATCATTTTACTGTGTGTAAACAAATGACTGCTGTTTAATTGAATTGTTAGTGATACATAGCAGTACTTTGAACTATTTCAATTTGTTGACTTATACTAAAGTGACCTGTTTTATCATTTAAATGTGCGTATCTACAAAATGTGTTTACAAATCCTATATATAATATATGTGTTAAAAACTGGATTTGGCATTAAATGACCAACAATGGTTGATATGCCATAAAACTAAACCAAATCAAACCAAACCAAACCAAACCAATCAAATAACTGGTTTTGTTTTGTTTTTGTTTTTTTCTCGTGGGATACGTCTTCGTCCCTCATAGTACTGTAACTTCCGTGGGCTACTGGTAGTATAGCCAGCGTCTGCCGTACTTTTTACCTGTAACTGGAGGAGGAAAGAGTAATTCATGCCTTTCTCCTGAGCATTTGTGAGAAGTGAAATTCAAACAGGTCTGTCGAGGATATGAACTTAGATCACCGATTCCATTTCCAAGGACAATAACCGTTACGCTAAGCGCACTCCTGCTTAATATTACATTAAAATGTTTGTGTGTGTAGATGCATTCACATACATATATGCAAGCAGGTTTATCAGTATTCACATGCCTTGGTGAAAGGTTTTTATTGAAGCCTTTATTCCTGACATTATACAAAATTAAACAAAAGACCTCAAGACGACCATCTTTTCCTCATTTAAATCTATTCTCACAGTCAACATCTTTCAGATTTTGTCAAATCAATTTTGTTTTTTTTTGCTTTGGTCTATTGGGTAGAGTGTTCGCTAATGGTCCTGGAAACTGGAGTTAAATCTTAGGTCGAGTCATACCAAAGGCTCAAAAATGATACTTGATAGCTCCTTGCTTAACACTTGGCATTATACGGTATGTATCAAGAGTAAAGTGGAACAATCCAGGGAAAGGGGTCGCGCCAACTCCTATACCTCGGAGTAGAAGCTATTGAAAAAAGGACCTTCAGGTCGCCCTCGACTACATTCGCCAAAATTTTTTATACCGGCCATTTGCCCAAGTGAGAAGAGTGTTCGTTAATGGCCCGAGAGACCGGAGTTCAATCCCAGTTCGAGTCATACCAAAAATTCAAAAGTGGTACTAGACGCTTTCTAGCTTAACACTCATCATTATAAGGGAGGAAACAAGGGTAAAGTAGAGCAATCGAGGAAAAGGATTAGTGCCTTCCCCTACATTTCGGTGTAGTAGCTAATTAAACGGGAGCCTTCGGGTCACCCACGGCCACGGTCGCCACCTATACTTACTTTAGTGTTTACCAACTGTTGAAACAAATTGCCAAACTCTCAGACATTATCTGTTGATTTTATTCTCTTTCTCTTTTCAAATTATTGCTTGCACATAGTTAACATTTCGATATATCTAAAGATCATTTGGCTAAAGACATTTTACGAAAATAAGCCTTTCAAGATTATTTTAGCAAAATACTGAAGGAGGTTCAATTTGAACGCATTTCTAAACAAGTTTTCAAGTTAGTCAAGAACTTTGAAGCAGATGGCAATTGTGAAGATCGGTGGACAACGGATTCCCCCCCCCATCTGCCCCCACCAGGAAGAATGTGCACGTATTATCAACTGAACGGTGGGCATCTGGGGCATGTGCAAAAGGGTTTCTCTTGACATTTTGGATCAGGTTTGAGGCGAAATAGTTACATATCCTAAAATCTTTTATCGTTTAATTAATATTAGTTTCAATACACTATCATTCATGGTCCTTGAGTCGTTTTGTTTCAAAAGTTGTGAACCACGACATCTTTTATTCATCATAGGAAAAGAGTAATACACATCAACATCATGAGGTGCAAACAGTACCGAATCCTTTGACTCTTTCTCGCCATCTCTTCCTCTTGGCCACCGCTCTTATTAAGTCCTCCAGACAGCACCGAGTTTCCTACAGAGCTAATGAATATAACCTTTTGCTGTTTGGTCAATACTGGTGTGTCTATACGTAGGAGTCGATTAGAAAACGTCATCTATGAGTCTGACTTCACTTCACAAGTAATACTCAGCATGTCTTACTCGTCTTAATTGGTTGTTTATGAGATGGGAGGTAAGTGGTTGTACAACTGTTGTTTTGCAGTGTGCTGCTTTCAGGATTTGTTCAAAACCGCATGCCTCTGTCCTTGTGTAGTTCCTATCTAGCTTTTCTCTCCGAGCGTTTCGTTAGAGCCCATTTAGTGCTACCACAAATTAGTACTGATACAGATGCAACTTGAAAGAATAACTTTTATTTTATCAGAGAGATCAAATTTCCATATGGTCATAAAACTGTCAAAAGCAGTCAATGCTTTACCGATGCAAATGTTGACAACTTTTTCTATAGATAAGATGTTACGGCCGAGACATGTGAACCGGTCTGTGTGTTTACTAAATGGCGTAACACAGTCTTTATGCTTTTGTTTACCTCTGATTGATCGAGTCCTGTACAAAATGAAGCCAAGGAAATATCAGCCCAGGATATTATATTCCAGGATATTTTTATCAATAGAAGGGAAAAAATATACGATTAATTTAAACAATTACCTATTGTATGTTTCAGGAAAATTTCACCAAGTCCGAATGTTCAGCTATTAAAGAATAATGTTTTGGCTCTTATCAGTTATTAGTTTATTTACTGCTAAAAAAAACAAAACAAAAAAAAAAAACAGCCAAAAAAAACAAAAACAAACAAATCCCAAAGTAAATATCCCCTGCGCTAATTCCATAATTTGTGCTTTGAATAGTAGATTCATAGAGACGCTCCTGGCGTAACGGTTATCGTCTAGAGGAAACCGACACAGATCCTGAACATGGCTGTCTGCTTTTTGTATAGCGCTAATAGCCTTTGGAACTTTATGAACCTAATCTTTTTTCTCCATTTATGGGTAAATAGTAGGACATACTAATTTATTCAACCTTGGAATAGCAACTGGTCTAGAACGAAAACTAAATTCAAACCAGTCGTAGACCTGGAGAGGAATAGTCTCCTCCATGCAATTCCTGAAATGCTACATTCCTGACAGACTATATGAGTTGCGCTCCATGACCAAAACCAGGTTACTAGACCGGTAAGTAAGAAGACTTTTTGAAGATCATTCAATTGATGACAAATTCTACTCAGCAGAAAATTTTATTTACTTTCAGATGAAGATTAAAAACTGTTTAGTTCGTTTAAGCAGATTTCATTTACCTTTTGCTTATAACTTGATTTACATTGAAGTGGGTATTTTTTCAGTACATCTGCAACACAGTTTTATTTGGCGGGAAACAAAGCAAGATAATAACCTCGTAAAGGTAGGCATGGAAAATGCAACAAAATGGCCCTCTGTCCTCGAAGAATTACCAGCAAAATTCATTTGTGCTTTGACAGGAAGGGCTGGCCCGTCCATTCTGCGATGATTCGTTGCTTTAGTTTTGTAAATTGTTCTTGTCGAACAAACAAACCGAAACGGTACACAGCCGGTAGAAATGACCGTTTTTCGCGCCGAAGTAATTATTATATTAGAAGAAGAGGGCGGACTGGAGAACTGGTGTAATCTTATATTGAAGTGGAAAAAGAAAAACAGATCGCGTCGCAAACAAAACAGATTCTTCGATATTGAAAGAAAATGGTCGAACATTTTTCAGCTGTTGTGTTGCCACATCAATAGAATGGCATGAAGAAAAAAAAAAAAAGAAAAATGCATAGGATGAGGGAATATGAGACGATAAGAAGAGAGAGAGAGAGAGAGAGAGAGAGAGAGAGAGAGAGAGAGAGAGAGAGAAGTAGGTCGAAGTTAAGGAAAGGATAGAAAAATAAGAGAAAGGACGCGAGAATGAAATAAAAAGAAGGAGAGAAAATAAAAAAAAACGAATTAAGTGTTAAAGGTAAGAATGTTGAAACAGTAAAAGAAGAACGAGGGGGTAGGAGGAAGAAGAGAAATCGAATCAAAGTAATATCTATCTATCTATCTGCATGAGCAGGATGCGACATATGGCCAATTTTTAAGTGGGGTTTAACAGGTTTGAATCCAGAGTTTTCCTTCTCCTAGACTAGTTGCCAAACTAAGGTTAAAAATTCTCTCCTACTATATACCCATAGTTGGCCTGGTACCTTTCTCAAAGGTATTAGCGTTATGTGAAATGCAAATAGCCTCGTCCAGGATTTGAACCCAGGTTACCTTGTCCATTTTCATGACAGCAATCATTACACTATAAGCACCTCTATGTGTGTGTGTGGGTATGAGAGAGAGAGAGAGTATATATATATATATATATATATAGAGAGAGAGAGGGGGGACGGAGAGAGGCTTTATCCATATCTGCACTTGATATAAGTTTGATACAATGCCTCTTTAGAAAATATCAAGCCATTTTGAATACCTCAAGAAACGGTTGTGCAGCCTTTATGTAACAGTGGAACTAGTCAGAGAGGACTTTACTCCGTATGCATAAACAGACGCACTTCCGTGAACCTCTTCAGATTGAAAGTTCCCAACAAAAATCGTCTTTTTGTTCATAATCATGTACACAAAAAACTGAAATGATCAACGAATAAAACCTTCATTTTCTGGTATTCAAGTCACTTTTTCTAACGAGTTTCCCCACTGGTCAAAGTACCTCTTGAAGTCCTGCTCACTGTACAGGTGTAATTCACTTAATGTCTGCTTGCATTGCTGGGACTTAGATCAAGCTGGCAGAGAGAAAGACGAGAAGAGATGACAAGTTGACAGAAAAGAAAAAAGTCGGACATCTGGTCAGAGAAAAAAAAACTTTTTATTTTTGAGAAGCTGAATCTAACGTTTAAATAATTCAATGTAACATCCGAAATAATTTCAATGTGCCACTTAAACAACGTTGAAATTAATCCTTACTTTTATGGGAGCCCAGTAAAGAAAATCAAATAATGTAAGTAATTTTTTTTAGTCGGATGAGGCAAATATTAATGAATAGTGGCAAATACCTATATTCGCATATTGCTATGGATTAAAACCTCGTTTAACACACCCACCAATGATAAACCATTCCAACAAAATAAATTTAGCCCCCAAACTAAGCCAAAATAAACAACACCTCCAAAAAATAAACAAAAATCTCCCTGAAGACGATGAACTGATATAACCAAAAGCGTTTAGGAGTAGAATTTTGGGCAAATTCTATATCAATTTGACACTTATGCAAAGAAACTACCAAGAAAGCTACAAAAATAATAAGATTATATAAAAAGAGTTTCATGGTCTTTAACCAAACGTGTCTGATTTATATAATCATATATTTGGCGGTCATCTTAACTTTGTTATATTGCACACTCAGACGGGGTTATTAAATACACTGACTGCATCTCTGCAGAGGGGTAATCCCACCCTGCAACGAGGATACTGGATATGACCCTAAGCAATCTGATGATGAGGCTCTTGTAATGCAGGAGTTTTGGGGAATGCTGAGTTCCCCTTCATTGGCATCGCTCGCTGGTCCACTCTGGCCTGGAATGGTAGCATCTGATTGGGTCCTATCTATGGGTCAAATAGAACATTGATGTTCAAACTGAGTGCACTCAAATGACTTATGCTAAATTGAGTTGTTTGGAATACCAACCTCTCCACACGAGCAGTTTGCGATATGATGTCAATTTATAAGCCGAATTTAACAGCTTTGAATTCAGTTTCCTTTCTCCTAGACCGATTGCCATACCAAAATTGAAGAAACCTTTCTGCCTTGCTATTAACCCATAGTTGGTGGTATCATTTCGTCTGATATTATCAATATATTTCTGTCTTTGGCTGTGTTCTATATAGTCGTTTCATTATATATATATATATATATATATATATATATATATATATATATATATATATATGTGTGTGTGTGTGTGTGTGTGTGTGTGAGTGTATAAGTGTGCATTTGTATGTATATTTCTTGATTGATTGATTGATCGATTTTAATAGTAATACTTAGAACCATTTAACTTTCTGTAAAAGAATGAGCTTAGGTTCGATAATTTTTTTTTAACAAAATAAGCAAGATTTAGTATTAAATAACCCACAATGGTTGATATACCAAGAAACCAAGCCAAACCAAACTAAACCCTATGGATACAGTCAACGTACTCAAAGCTCGGATGACAGAGTGTGTGTATGGGTACGTAACAATTTGAAGAAAGAGCACATATACCACACTTATCATATTTACCCAAACCCCTCCGCTCGGGGAGGATATGACACAAGGTCAATTTTTTAAGCGGAGTTTAACAGGTTTGAATTCAGAGTTTTCCTTCTCCTAGACTAGTTGCCTCACCAAGGCTGAAGAACCTAGTCTGCCCTACTATTTACCCATAGCTGGAGGGAGAATAATTGGATTCATACCTTTCCCAAGGGTATTAGTGCTATGTGAAATGCAATCAGTCCAGGATTTGAACTCGAATATACCACACTTATCCCAGGAACAATGTTCAGGTACAATGATTTTTTATTTTCAAGAGAGTACAGATACTCAGGTCCCTGGTGGCAGTATCAAATATTGCACAAACTATCTTGTGATACATATGTATACTTTTATATATATACATATTTTTATCCACGGGGACACTGTTTCGCTGTATCACAACTCTTCAGTGTGGCCAGACACGCAAGATCCTTGAAGCTGGGATCAAAACCCTGCGGTGTTCAAGTCGATCTGGCATAAAAATAGACCTCACAATTTTTCTCAAAATTTTTGTTCAAAACTCTGCGTCCGGTATAGGTCGATCTCCAAACATACAGTTGACTTCTAGTTGGGAAAAATCATTCAATCGTACAGTTATTTATTGAGCGCTCCATTAACGCGTATATTTGGCTCAACGCCGTGTTTTAAGTAGGTCCAGACCAGGGCCGTAGCCCAAATACGCCTGGCGGACACCAAAATACCACTGGCCCCATCAGCATTCTCCCGAAGGGGCACCTCAAACGCCAGGTGATAAACCTAGCCCCACGGAAGTTGGTTAGAACGGTAGAGACACGCCACCCTGAGGCTCGAGCAATGGGTCGGTCTCGCCCACGAGACACGACTGCTAGGCGATTCCGGCAGTCATGTCAATCAGTCTTGACCCTCCAACAATCACAAAACACGTCCAATCCCGACTCCACCGTCTACTCAAAAATGGTTGATCAGAAAAGGAGCGTTTTGGGTATAAGTTGTCCTGAGGATAGTCGATTTGATCTATGAACTTTCCCGACATCAGCAGGTACCTCCAGTAAAAATTGGCCAATCAGAGGACTGAAAGCAATTTAAATCAGTCCTCAGATACTCAATTGTTGGTTACAGATTCTACAAGAAAGACGTATCTTTCGTATTACCAACACTGGATTCTTTGAACAAAAGATCAAAATGTAAAACAATTATGGTCATCAATTGTTTATTATTTTATTGATTTGGTAAAATTCTAAGTTAGCTAACGACTTTGAATGTAAGAGTAGTTCCTCGCAAAATGTCAAATGCGTGCACAGGTTGCGATCGGGTTTAACACCTGTCATCAAAATAACGTTGGGGAAGACAGAATATGGATGATAAACAAATCAAAGCTTGACGACTGGCATTGGGAGAATTTGTGACACGTGATGATGACTATTGAAAGTATAATGTAATAATAAAATACAGAATATATAAAAATGAAATACTTTGAAAATTAAGTCAGATGACGTTTGAAATCCAAAGAGAGAAATTGATTTTTGGTCGGCGTGCAGGAGAAACGGGGGTGCGTATGGGCAGTGTAGCTGGAAGCGAGATTCGCTCATTGATCCTTTGAAAATTTTTTCTTTCCTCGTGTTTGTGTTAGATTTCTATGAAATTGGATCAATCTGAATAAGGACTTTCTGTATTCCAAATAAAAGAGTCACCTATTATTTTTTTAAATTTTTAATACACAAGATGATACAAAGATTACAAAGATGGTGATAAGAATTCTCTCACACACCGACACAAACTTGTTTTTACAGGAATTTGATGATTTCTTTGTTTGATGGCATATCAACCTGTGTAGGTTATTTAATGCCAAAGCCATTTTCCTTGAAGAACAGTAGTGGTACAATTTAACCCAAAGCTGGGAGGATAAGGGGGTTCATACCTTTCCCAGTGGTATTTGTCCGAAAGTGAACGTAATAGCGCGACTGGAGTTCGAACTTGCTTACTACGATTCCGCAGTCCATCGCTTTAACCCTTACACCACGAGGACACGCCCCCTGGAATTTGAGTGATACCAAGTCTCTTCAGGCTGTACTTAACGGTACTGTGGTCTGGATGGCTTCGATTCTTCTCTCATCACCAGTTCTCTCAGTCTTTTTTTAAAAAATCCTTTGTGGATCGAATAAAGGGAAACAATTCCATTCATGTTCCATAGCTTTTTCAAGATGCAAGTATCTTTTTTTTTTTTTTTTTCTTCATAATCGGCAAAATTCGCTAGATGAAGCTAGGTTTTGTGAATTGATGCTAGGTCTGGTCTTTGAAGTAATCCATTTGTATCAAAACTTTCAAAGAATCTCTTGAATTTTCTTTCAAGGACAGATTTCTATTTTTTCCCCAGCTTGATTAACTCTCAATGTCTTGCACGATTCCCAGTGGATCATATTTCTGACCCATTCATGCTTATTCCTGTATTCCTTCATTATGTGATTAACCATTTTCTCCCTATCACTTGCTATTCCGTTGCGTATCATCGATTTTTGCTATTCCGTTGCGTATCATCGATTTTTGGCGAAGAAAAAAAAATAGAATGACTTATGTAACACTCGAAAAGGGAGGAAGGTTAACTGATTGAAAGCAAGCACACCAAGTAAGAGGGATTGGCTTTTACTCGTGTAAAGATCTAAGGCAGTTCATAAAGAAATTGCAAAAGATAAAATGACTTAGACAAACAGCCGGCTTCGCGAGAAAAAATGTCTGGATTATTTCTGAAATTGTCTGCTAGGAACAGATTTGTTTGCATTAAAAATGACTAGGAATGTTTGATAAGAGAATCTTAACTGCTTAATATTATTCGGATAAAGAGATTACTTAAAGACTAAAAAAAGTCTGGATCGTTAATGAAATTATCAGAAATGACTGTTTTGTCTATATGAGAAAGTTGGATGGTTGATCGTTTATGAAATTATCAGAAATGACTCTTTTGTCTGTATGAGAAAGTTAGATGGTTGATCGTTTATGAAATTATCAGAAATGTCTGTTTTGCCTGTATTAGAAAGTTGGATGGTTGATTAGTCACTGATTATCTTTGGCACCTTCTTTTGTCGACGTATTTTAAAAATCAGATTCGTCTCGATGAAAAACACAAAACAGCTGTGCCCAGTTCGGGATGAGAGCTAGGTTGAATATATAGAGAGTGGGATGAATAAGGGAATTCTGAGTCCCTGATATTACCAGATATGGATGAGAGATACAATTTAAAGTTGATGGGATTTGAGAGAGTGACCAGTAAAAAGGGGTTGGACATTTCCCCGAATTTGTCAAGAAAACTGGAATAATGGAAAATCGACACGAAAGATAAACAGCCACCATACAGCAGCCAACATCCACGCCGGTTGATCACCGGATTCAATGTAAGCAGGAATGTTTTTTGTTTTACATTTCACCAGTCAATCAGAGAGAGTAGGTGTCACGAAATCGATCAAGAGAGTTAAATCTCCAATGTGTCGATTTGAGAAAATCCATTAACCAGAGACCTTAAGGCTTGACTTACTGGAAGACGGTTTGCAACTGTGATGTACATTCCAGTTTCTCTCGACTAAGACCAAATAGAGCCCAGTCGACTGGAGCTGTAGAATACACCGACTGCATCTCTACAGAGGGGTAAGACTTCCCTGACGAGTGTCCTGATATGACACTAAACAATCTAATTGTGAGGCTCCAATAATACAGGAGCATTGGGTAATGTAGGGTACTCCTATATTGTCACCGCTGGCTAGTCCACTCTGACCCGGAGTGGTAGCATCTGTTAGAATCGTATTTATGGGTCAAGTAAAACTGTTTGACATTTAAACTGTGTACTTTGGCATTTACATTGAGTGCAAATAAATGACTTATTGCTTGAAATAGAACTGTTAGATCATTTAACTGTAAGTAAACAAATGACTGGTGTTTAATTGAATTGTTGGTGATACATAGCAATACTTGGAACCATTTAACTGTGTGCAAACAAAGGATTAATAGTAATATATTATTCGTATTAGATAGAAATAAGTGAAACCATTTAACATTGTGCAAAAATGAGTCCACGTTCGTTCAAGGGTGTTATCTACAAAATGTGTTTAGAAATCATATATTTAATTATATGGAAAAGAATTTGGCATTAAATAACCTACAATGGTCGATAAATAAAACCAAATCTGCAACATACTCACATGCATGCAGAAACATAGTCAACACAATAAAGACGAGCAGACACAGTTCTTTAGAAAAATATACCTCTCACAGTTTATTCGAAATGGTATGAAAGGGTTACGAAAGGGTTATTGTGAGAGAGGTGAGTTGGAGACTGAACAAAGACTGCAACATATTGACCCCCAGCTCTTCTGGCTATAACAGCACTTCTTTCTCGTTCTCCTGGGCTGCTCAACCGGGGGCCCTGAGGGCCCAGACTCTGCTGGGACCTGGTTCTCACTCCTTGAACTACAACAACTGACTCCAAAGTCTGATCTCCAACTCACTCGAACTTCCTGTAGCACTGGGTTATATAATTGTTTGACATCCACCAGCTTTAGTGAGCGTCTCATCTGCACTCAATTTAACCCGTCCACACTCAAGGTTATCCCCAGATATCTTCGACCGGATGCACCTGTTATTTACACAGGTGCATTTCTTATTTGACAGCTCGGACGGGTCGGAGGTCAATATGTTACAAATCAAACCAAATCAAACTAAACTAAGATCAAATGGGAAGGGTTAAAACCGCTGTTTACAATTAACGATATAAACAAAAAAGATGTCATATTTCTAACCTGAATGGACTTGTATGTATCAAGGAGTTATGTACGTTACAAATTGTTGTAAAGTGGCCCGTACCACGTGACTTCCGGTATCGTGGAAGAATAAAAGACGCAGTGTCTCTAAAGCTAGGGAGACAGACGCAGGTGCAGAGACAGAAGAGCTCTGAAGGACGTCAGTCAGTAGTAAGACCAACTTCGGACGTAACACCTACAGCGCGAGACTTATAATATTTGTTGGACTGTACCACTTCAGTTAATAAATAATTAACTCTGTTTCATTGTGTATTGTTTCCTTACCACGATAAAACACAAATGATTTTACCTGAGAGATGCGTAGTTAAGGATTTTACTCTAAGAATACATTGTAAATGTATTCACTAAAGAAATACACTGCAAACGACTACTATACTCATACTTTGTAAATGATTTTATCAAAGAAATTGCAAATGATTTTACTGTTGGTATAATTATAAAGGATTTGAATATAAGCATGCATTTTAAATCATTTTACAACAAAAATGGTGTTACTATAGAAATATATGATGTTACTATAGAAATATATATCACTAATATAGAAATGCATAGCAAACGATTCTACTATTGGGACACTTTGCAAATGATTTTACAAAAGAAATACTTTTAAATTACTTTACTATAGAAATGTACTGGAAGTGACTGTATTATAGTAATACGAATGATTTTACTATTAGGATGCATTGTTAAAAGAAAATGAAAATCTAAAAGAAAAGGTCTTAATAGTGGTCAGATAGTAATGCAATATCATTGACTGAATTTTCTTAAGATTTGTTTTCAGCAACTAGATTCTCAAAGATTTTACTATAAAAATGCTGAGTACATGATTTTACTACACAAATTCATCAGAATGATTTTACTGTTGAAATTAGTTGTTTACTATAGAAAAGAACTTGAAATCACGTAGCAAGATATCACCAATTGAGATCACCAAAGGCTTCTATGACTTACTTTCCATAATTCGTGGTGCTTTAAGAGTTGGTTCCTGTGACTTCCTATAATTTTGGGTACTTTAGGAACTGATTCCTGAGTTGGTTCCTGTGACATTCTTGATGCTTTACGAGTTGGTTCCTGTGACTTTCTTTTCATAACTCTTGATGCTTTATGAGTTGGTTCCTGTGACTTTTTTTTCATAACTCTTGATGCTTTATGAGTTGGTTCCTGTGACTTTCTTTTCATAACTCTTGGTGCTTTAAGTGTTGGTTCCTGTGACTTTCTTACTATAATTCTTGGTACTTTAGAAGTTGATTCCTGAGTTGGTTCCTGTGACATTCTTTCCATAATTGTTGTCGCTTTAGGAGTTGGTTCCTGTGACTTTCTTTCCATAATTCTTGATGCTTTAGGAGTTAGTTCCTGTGACTTTCTTGTCATAACTCTTGATGCTTTAGGATTTGGTTCCTTCATTGGTATGACTACTAAAGAAAAGTTCCCCGTGGCCTAGTGGCAAACGTTACGCCTCATTAAACCGTTATTAATTTAGTTGTGTATGGTATATATCATTTTATTCTGAAATTCGAATTACATTAGCTATAAATTGAATATGCAAATTTTACATATTAGAGATTATATTCATATGAATTCATGATATATTGTGCTATTATAAGATTTTACAAATAAACAGCATACTGTAACTGTCTGACTGGTCACCCGGGTATTGAGACGTATATTCTCTCAGTGCTTTTTTTTAAGAAATTTACCTTTAACAAGACATTTATATAACACTACTTTATATCTTTCTTCATACTTTGTTTAAGAGATAAAAGATGTAGTCTTTTTAAGTCTTCGCTCATAGAATGAAATAAGACATTTATATATACGAGTCTTTATGCCTCCACTTATACTATATTTGTTCTTGGAGTAAGATGTGAAATTTATTTGTTTTGAGAGACGTTGTAACATTTGTTATTTTATTATATCTACCTATCAAATGTTTCAATTGCTTATATCAATTTATCACATCTTTCCTTTCCGTTTATTCAGTGTAAGAGCATCAATGGATATATTATTGTTTTATTGGAACTTGGTGGGTGGGAAACAATTAAACATGTTTCCTAGCACTAAATGAGATTCAATTATAAACGCCCATAAAATTCATCTAAAAGGCCAATACCTTATGTATAGGGCAACCCTTACCACAAAGTAGGCCAATACTTACCCCGTAGGCCTCAATGAGGATAGGCTATGATAACCTTTATCTAAAATGATATGCCATATAAGTACAGTAATAATGCCAATGTCTATACAGTTTATACACAATCATAATGTCTCATTACTCTAATAGTGTGCGGTGCACGGAATTTTTCTCTGGAATCAGAATTACATCAACTATATATGAAACATGTTAATCGTATGAATCTATAATCTATTACGCTATTTTGAAATTGCGTTGATAAACAAAATACCGTAGTTGTTTGGCTGGCTGCCTGAGTGCTGTGATACTCCAGTTTGTGTTTACACTCAGTACATCAGTTCTAAAAGGCGTACGATAAAGCTGTAATATAATACTTAATTTCTATTACCGTTTTATCCTTTTATATTAATTTCTGGGCTAATTTGTTCAATATGTTCACCAAACACTAGTTTATGTTGGTTATATTTGTGTCAGTTTTCTCGAGGTAAGCGGTGTATATCGATTGTAAGAAATGCTATTCAACTGTTTGATCAATCTATGGCAAAGGTTTGCATTTCAGCCCTAACGTATAAGTTAATCACTAGTTTTGTAAAGATTTTTGCAAGCTTAAAAAGTTGTTACGAGGATCATTAAATAAGTTTCCAGACTTTTTTCGTATGGGCACTTTTATTGATAGTACACACATGGAACTCAAGTCCCCCTCGAAGTAATCTCCTCCGGCTGCAATGCACTTGTTGTACTGTTTCAACAACTTCGGCAAGGCCCCATCGAAGTCCTCTTGTGTGAGCGTGTCAATGACCTTCGTCACAGCCTCTTTCATCTCCTCAGTTGTCTCATAACGACAGCCTCTGAGCTTAGGGAATAACCAAAAGTCACAGGGACCAACGTTTGGACTATAGGGAGGCTGAGGAACTGTATTGATGCCCATCTTGGTCAAATAGTCTGTGACAATGATGGAGTTATGGACTGGTGTATTGTCCTGGTGGAAATGCCACAGACCCGATTTGAAGAGTGTTGGCTTCTTCCCTAGGAATCTCTTCCTGAACTCCCTTAAAACCTCAACATAGTAACCCTAACCCTAATCCTTTGACCAATCAACTCTGGTGTTCTGCCTTCCTTACTCCTCCCAAACCACTCATCATCCTTCACAGACTTCCTGCCTTCTTTGAATCTCTTATGCCACTCAAAAAACTGATGCTCGATTCATGCTAGGTGGTCGAAAATCAGTCTGAAGCATTCCATACGTTTCTGTGGCTTTTTTTTTTTCAAGTTTAAAACAGAATTTTATTGCATATTGTTCTTCTAAAGTGTCTGATTGCATTTTTGAAATTCACCAGTTTTGAAAAACAGACTTTTGTAGGGTGTATTCCAATTGCTGCTTTAGCTGTTCATTTGAATCAGAAATCATAAAAATTGGTGAGTCATCTCATAAGATGTATAGCAATAACACACTGACTTTCCAAGTGTCTACGACAATTTTAAATGGCTGTACCAAAAAATCTGGAAACATATTGAAGACACCACGTATTCGCTGCAAATTACGGTAGTTTGAAAATCACCGAAGATTTTAAGAGAACTATCGCAGAAAAGAATGCAATTAAACTTGTACTGTTTCTCAACAGTTTAATTTTGTAGTTCATTTCTTCCTCTTTCTCGCTCACGATATTCACAATTCTGTATTATTCCATAATCATATTTAAACATTTTTTTTCTATATGAACGTCAACCCTTTTGCATGGTTTAAGGGTTTGCAAGCTAGAATAAACAAACCATTTACTTGGTGGTTCTTTCCAATAATGAATAATCTTTTAAAGTTTATGTAGAGTTCAAAATATATGAATTCAAAAGTTAAATTCGTTAGAATAAGAGTAATGGAAAATAACCAATCATTTAATAGACAAGATTTGACCAATGGCTGACCTTTCTAGCAGTTCACTGATTGGTTAGTTCACTCACGAGAACGGATCAGTCAGGTAGAGTTACTTCTTTGTGGAGGTGCCCGCGGTGTAATGGTTATCGTCATAGGAAATGGACACGGCGACACGAGTTCAAATCCTGGACGAGACTGATAGCATTTCCCATAACACTAATACCCTTGGGAAAGGTATGAATCCAATTATTCTCCGTCCAGCTATGAGTAAATTTTTGGGCAGTCTGGGTTCTTCAGCATTGGGGAGGCAACTAGTCTAGGAGAAGGAAAACTCTGAATTCAAACCTGTTAAACTCCGCTTAAAAATTGACCTTATGTCATAACCTGCCCGAGCGGAGGGGTTGGGTAAATATGGTTTGGTAGAGTTAATGAGAGCAGTCCAGTCGCCGTAACAAACGGTCGCCTAAAATAGCAATACCTCCAAAAGTGTGGTTGGCGTGAGAATTAGGGTGAATAAAGACGCTGAAAATCAGACAAAGTTTTTTTGTGTCAATTTATAAGAATAGAAGCGGACAGAGACCAAGATAAACACAAAACACCCGAAGAAGTCCCTGATAGAAGACTAGAGATCCGGTCAAATAGATAGGAATAAGAAAAAGAATAAGGTGTATACAACAGTTCGAGTCTCACTGGGTGCTTCATAAATTAGAATTATATCAGCAGTACCATAGGTAGGCAAATTTTAGTAAATTATTATTCTACCTTTCGACAACCACATTTACAACCCCCGACACAGAAAGATGTGATAAACAGATGAAAAAAAAATTCAGTACATTTTTGTACTTGTAAAATATCCACGTACCTAGTCATTGCCATATTGTGGTATCTGCCTGTCTCGCAAGACTAAGAATTTCCGTCCAGATCTCGGCACTAGCTTGAAGATCCCAATCAACAGATCTCTCTTCTTCGTGATAGCGATGATGTCTAAGACAAGAAGGAGGATGACAGGCATTAGTCTCACCGCAACGATTGTCAAACGGTCCTAGGTGCTTCCCCTTTTAGTTTTGCCTCTGTGACAATTTTACGGTTCTACTGGGTTTGAATTAAGTATCTTTTTTTTCCTGAATCGGTTCACTTTATCAAGGCTAGAAAACCTAATCTATCTACAAATACTACCTACCTACAAATAATGCCTTATATATATATATATATTGTCATCCACAGACAGACTGTTGCGTTATATCACAACTCTTCAGTGTGGCTAGACACGTAGAACGCTTGAAGCCGGGATCGAAACACGCCCAACTTTACGTTAGACTTAGTATCAGACCGCTCGGCCAACAAGCGCACCACGTTGGCTAAGAAATTATAAGGTATTAATCAGCAGCAGCAGCGTTCGTTTGTTTGTTTACATTTTTATACCAGAGTGCTCAATTCGTTCGAAGAGCTTTGCAATATGCGAGCGGCGGCCGAAAATTCCTTCGCGAGACTGCTCAACCCCCCATGGGGTTGCGTATATATTGTCATCCAGACAGACTGTTTCGTTTTATCGGCGCTTTGTAACTGTAAGTTTTACGCCGATTCCATAATCAGACCACGTGGTTCCCACGTGTTGGGTATTCCTTTATATACGGTTCTGTGGGGGCTCAAAGTCAAGGTGAGATTATATCTCAAACTTACCATCATGCCCCATATTACATTATATAAAAGTTTGCTGATTGCACAAGGAAGAAATAAACAGACACCGAGCGCCATTCATTTTATGTGTACGCAATCTCAACTAAATATATACATGATCTCTCGTTGATAGTCAACACTCTTTATTATATATATATATATATATATATGTGTGTGTGTGTGTGTGTGTGTGTGTGTGTGTTTGAAAGAAGCGAGTTATTGCGAATGCATCAACTTTTTATATTTTTAAAAATATTTTGGCAGTGTAGTGTATTTGTAGAGTTTTTTCTTCTCGCAGCAAAAGCCAGCCATACAGCTTTGCCATATCAATAGTAATCGCTTTGTTTTGCAACGAGACGCCTCAACAAACAAACAAGCTAAAAAAAACTCCCTACTAAAAAAAACACACAAAAAAAACAAAAAACAAAAACAAACATTAAATATAAATCAGTAAAAATAACAATACACAGCCAATTTTGCAGCAGAATGGCCGGGAGTTCATCCAATTTCAAATTCTGATAAAAAATGATGAACACATTAATAAAATGAACAATTAAAAAAAGGTTTTAAAAAATAAGCAAACAAACCAACCAAACGAGAACACGTGGACCAATCAATCGTGTCCAGTTTTAATTAAACTGGCTGCCAATCAAAACAAAAGAAATAGTTGCTTGCAAAACTAAGGAAGCATCGAAGTGTAATAATTTTCGTTTTTCGTCAAGCTAATTTTTCAAATGAATGTTGGCTTTTAAGTCGTGGATAATTGCCGCACTTGTGAATCTACAACTGTATATGAAAAGGGTGGCCTTAATGAGGAAAATAGGTGGGTATTTCTAAAAAAATCTTTCAGTACACTAATATTGCCATTTAACAGTGTCGACATTTTGAGCTCGCTGTTATGAAATAATTGATGGATATTTTATTGACTAGAGAGTCTTTCGGCCAAGTCAAGTTTCATCTGTTGTTAAGAATGTAACTATTTCAATCTTGGACATAGACAGCAGTTTAACTTGTTGGGCTAACGTCTCCCAAAGGAATATAAAGATAATTTCTATCTTTATAAATAGTGCCTAACTACACTGATTCATAATTCTCCTCGATTATGAAATCTGGCATAGCTGATCATGTGTAAAGGAAAAAGTAATGCTGATTACCAATCCCCGTAAAAGTAAGTTTGATTAATTAATAGCGATCATCATTGGAAAATTTCACGAGCACTAATTTGTTTAGTCGCTATTTTTTTTTTTTTTTTTTTTTTTTTTTGTTAATACAGTCTCAGCTTAAGCAGGACGTACCTTCTGGTGGAAGCGTTTATCTATTCCCCCAACCTTAATTTTCAAACGAAGAACTACTGGTTTAAATTCAGAGTTTTCCTTCATTTAGACTGGTTACTATACCAAGGTTAAAGAGCTCAATCTGCCTTACTATTTATTCACAAATGGATTTATGACAATTTTTGCGTCAATGCTCTTGGTAGCGGTATAAATATAGCACACAGCTTACATGCATCCAATACAGCGTACGCATGAATACAGGATATAGCTTTCCCCTGGAATTGAACTCGAGTCCCCAAGTACGTTTACTATAATGATAACCACTAGCGTATCATATTTACCCAACCCCTCCGCTCGGGCAGGACATGACACAAGGTCAATTTTTTTAAGCGGAGTTTAACAGGTTTGAATTCAGAGTTTTCCTTCTAGACTAGTTGCTGAAGAACCTAGTCTACCCCTACCATTTACCTATAGCTGGAGGGAGAATAATTGGATTCATACCTTTCCCAAAGGTATTAGTGCTATGTGAAATGCAATCAGTCTCGTCGAGGATTTGAACTCGTGTCGCCGTGTCCATTTCCTACGACGATAATTTTACACCACGGGCACCTCCGATAACCACTAGCGTATACAAAATATATTTGAATAGTGTCAATCTGAAAGTCAAATTGGGTGTTAGAAATCAGTTCGTGTTAGGAGACGTCGAGGAAGGCGGAAGAGACTGAGGCATGTCTGTCATCGATAAGGAAGAATAACTCGAGAGAAAGGAGAAAGCAATGTAATATAAAATCTTTTGAACTTGTAAAGAGATTCGTTGAGCTCCGTTTCTAACTTTCCTTTTACAAAGACGATCACACAACAGCAGAAGAAGCAAGCAGCCCTTCTCCGAGATGGACGTGGATTGTCTCTTCACCGAAAGGCAACGTATTCTAACCATTCTTGTTTAAATTGGCTGGCACTTTGTGTGGACTTGGGTTTGGACATCTCGGTTGACTTAATAGTTAGCCGGAATGTCCTAACCGAAGTCCACACAAAATAATGTTTTAGCCTCTCCAGGCGAAATCTTTCTCCACTGGAATACCTCTTCTGCGATGACACAAATAATATCCGGTGATAGGACAGACCAAAGGAATGTGGATTTATAACCTTTCTAACAATCGTTGCTGGGATTCCAACTCAATTTGCTAACTCTGTTTTTCTTGTCCTTGATTTTTAAGCTAAATCTCACGTCAACGGTGCATTCGGGAATAGTAAACCTTTGACTTCTCAATAACTTGTATGAAGTCCCAGCAGATCTGCACTTTTTATTTTCTTATTATTCCCCGTTTCCCAACTGATATCTAAACATAGCTGGAAATTGAAATGTCATGTATTTGAGACAGGTTTCAACTGGAATAGCGTGTAACGCAATGATTATCATCGATAGTCATTAGCTTGTCTCATAGCGTGACTCTTCCCACTAATGCTTTACTGAAAACGTATGTATTGATCTCTTCTTCTCTCAGAGAATAGTCGGACAGGCTGCGCTTTCTAGCTTTGGTAGGGAAATCGGTGTAAAGGAAGAAAAAACTCTGAACTGAAAATCCGAGGGGTAATGGTCGAAGAATATGTACGCAATTAGCCCGTCCCTCTTTTACAGGCAGAATGTGATACAAAATCAATTTATAAGCCGAGTAAAACTAGTTGGAAATCAAAGTTTCCTTTTTCCTAGACTGGTAGCCATACCAAAGCTAAAGAAGCCAGTTTGCACTACTATTTACCCATTGCTAGTAAGGGACAGAGCAATTCATGCCTTTCCTAAAGGTATTAGCGTGAAGTGAAACTCCATAAGTTTCGTTCAGGATTTGAATTCAGGTTGAAAAATATGTAGCAACACTGGAGCACCATTGCTTAGTTATCAGCTCATCCAAGAAGTGTAGGGCTCATGCCTTTACAGCAATAAACATATCACCAGTGTAGTTAAGGGTCTTCATCAATGTAGAGAAAAGAATACTAGGAGTTCAAAACGGAATTATGAATAAATACATCTTTCTGGGATGTAAAAAAAACTTGAGTATCTATTCATTGAAATTACTCCCAGGTCCACTCTGACCCAGAATGAAAGAACCTGTTAGGGCCTCATCTATGAGTCATATAGATTTCTTAAAGAATTATTCGTATTCCATAAGAGGCTAGAAAAAACAAAAAACAAAAATTTAAAACATCAATATAAAAAATGTAAATATGAGTGTACAATGAACGTGATATCCTAACTCCAAGGCATAAAATAACCTTAAATGGGTTGGCATGCCGTTAAAATCAATCATCTCGCCAGAAAACTGCTTTCATTCAATTGGTTGATGACTATGTGTACGCACGTGAAAGTGTGTGAGAGAGAGAGAGAGAGAGAGAGAGAGAGAGAAAGAGATAGATAGAAGGAGAGAGAGAGAGAGAAAGAGATAGATAGATAGAGAGAGAGAGAGAGAAAGAGAGAGTCAAAGAAAAAACTGATATTTTGGAACCTGTTTCTGGTTTCAAATTAGAAAACCTTCTGGTAACATGGTTTCTTTGTTAATGGCATATCAACGTTCGTGTGTTATTTAATGCTAAAACCTTCCTAATGGAAGAATAGCAGTAGTACTATTTATTTAACCTCTTGCTGGGGGAGATAAAGGGGGCTCATACTTTTCCCAAAGGTATTGTTTCGAAAGTGATCTTAATAGCTCGACTGGAGTTCGAACTCATTTACTTCGAGGGCGATAGTTCGGCACTTTAACCATTTCGCCATGTGTTATATAACATATGACATGGATTTTCGGTTCGTTCCTTGTGACCCCGTGTGCTTTGGCAAGCTGTCACATTTTGATTAGTAAACAGGAAGATGACGGCGCATCAAGTCACTTAGGTCGAACAGTTGTGTAACCGGAAGGAGACCACGTGATGAGAACCACGCAGTCAGAATTGGACAGAGTGCAGAGAATCACAGTCGAGCGAGGGACACGCAGTCGATCAGAGGCGTCTCTGACGAGCTTGCAAGGGGGTGCGAGCGTTGGCACCCCCTGGCTCTTGGAAGAAGATATGGGAAGAAGTCCTCTCCCTGAGTATATGTCTCTCCAACCATCTCTCATACACCACAGAAACATTATCCCTTTCGAGAATAAAGTGTGAGAGATATATTTTTATAAAGATGTGTGTTTCGTTCGTTCATTGAAGTCGTTCATTATCGTTGATTATGTTTCCGTTTGTATACGTGTGAGAGTATACAACACATGGTCACGATGTTAGATACCGTTCAGTCCTCGTTAGTTGAATTATTCCGAATGCAAATTTCGAGGTAAATGTGCATTTTTTTTCTACCCAAACAAATTTGTCCATGTGTCACATTTCACCCTCGTTATGAGGAGTAGATAAATACTATTTCTTGTCTTACCCCTCTGTGGGTTGTAGAGTACGCCGACTGTATCCCCTGCAAAGAGTATGAACCCTAAAAAAGGAGCATGTTTAATACGACAGTAAACTGTAACCAGTTCTGGAACTGTAATCAGTTCTGGAACTCAAGGGAAGGTAGAGACCTCTCTTTGTTGACATTACTCCCAGGTCCACTCTAACCCAGAATAGTAGTAGTTGCTAGAATTCAATCTATTGGTCAAAAAGATTTCTTACAAAATTAATAGTATTAAACAGAAATGTTTGAAATCGTTTTACAACGTGCAAATTATTTGTATCAAATTTCGGCATCAAATAACCTATAAGGAGTTGATATGCCTTTAAAACAAATAAACTAACCCTAACTGTCGTAGGTTACTTCGATAAGAGATTGGTAGCTCATAGATCAGAGAAATTTATGGCATACCCAGCATGGTACCTCAACAATCTACCAGATTATGAACTAATTTGTATTGTTTTGAATAACTTTCAACGAGAAATACATGGGATTTTATTTTCCTTTCTTTTATCTATTTATTCATTCATCTTACAAGAAACGCGTCTATATTACAACATACGATTTTCTTGTTGACTTTCAAGAAATAAACAAATAAAATTCTTAAAAAGATTAACAGATTTTGGAGTTGTTATTAAAATATGACGTCTGCATGCATCATGTTGTGTCAATGCAGAATAATAATAATAATAATAATAATAATAATAATAATAATAATAATAATAATAAAAAGATTATGTCCATACAAATAATTTTAGTACGTCCATCCGTAGAAGAAAAAAAGTATCATTTGGTTTGAAAAGACAGAGTACGTTGTCAAGAAATTGCGCAAAAAATAAAATTAATTTAAATGCAAATATTTTATTTTCTTCATTAAGCCCTAAATTTATAATTAATATATTTAAGCATTAAAAAATGAATTAGCAGCTGGCATAGAGATCATTCGCAATAAAATAGAGACTACATATAAGTACTAGTTGATAGATTCCGTATACATAAGGCTCTGATAAAACCATCTACTGACAAATAATGATTAACAGGTTAATCTCAATTCGGCTGTTGCTGTTAAAGAGAGTTTGGTTTTATTGATCTTGTACCAGACTTTAAGAGCGGTTACTGTTGAGCGATAGCTAACATTTTCGTTTTTCTAGACTATCGTTTTGACCAGCTTGTTGGTTTAAAGTATGCTGAATATATTCCCCTTGCAATAGGTAAGGTGAGGGGAGGTCTTGAGTATAATATTAAACTGCATCTGGTGGTGAGTCTACAGTTCTTGATCTCTGATAGTGAGTAGTAACTCTTCATTGCAATTACTCCCAGATCCACTCCGACTCGGAGTGGTAGTACCTGTTAGGGTCCTAACTATGGATCAAATAGATTTGTTTGTAAATTCTTTGTATTCATTAGGAATACCTTAAGTATTTACCAACCTCACCGCACAAGCAGAATGTGACACAAGCGGAGTTTAACAATTTAACAGTCAGATTTTTCCTTCTTCTAGACTAGTTGCCTAACCAAGGCCGAAGAACCCAGTCTGCTCTACTATTTCCCCATAGCTGGATGAAAAAATAATTGGATTCATACCTTTTCCCAAGGGCATTAGTACTATATGAAATGCGAACAGTCTTATTCAGGATTTTGAAGTCGTGTAACTGTGTGTCTATTTCCTATGACGATAACCCTTACACCTCGAGCATTCTCCAGATCTGATATCATTAACAGCGTAAAAAAAAACAAAACAAAAAAAAAACAAAAAAACGAACTCTTAAGAAAGTACACAAAAAATGAATATACAAGCATACGCAATTCCTTAACCTTTAAGCATCAAATAATCCCAGACTGGTTGACGTGCCATTAAAATCAATCAATCAATTAATCAATGCTAATACATATTTAGTAGATAGCTTTCGGTTTTTTCAAGCTTGTGCTAAACTGAATTAAAGTAAGTAAATATATAAGGCGCTAACTGTAGAGTAGTCGATAACATTTTCGTTTCGCTTGACTATTTTAATAGTAATGAGTTGAATCCTTAAAATTTTAGCCTTGTACCAGATTAAGTCAAACAACGCAAGTAATGTGCCTACTGCTGAGTAATTGCAAGCAGGTTTCTTTTTTTACAACAATTACGAATATGGCGAGTTTTTCTTTTATTGTTGACGACACTATTTTAAATTAATTCATTTTAATGCAACCTTTGAGGTCAACACACAAACAGTGACCAACTTATACTGTTCAATGATTACCACTTAGGCTCACAGACCATTATTAGTGAGTTCGATACTCATTTTTTTACCCACACTTACGAAGTGCATACGATAAGTTTCCAGACTTTTTTCGTATGGGCATTTAAAATAGTCGTAGACTCTTGAAAATTCAGTATGTTATTGCTATACATCTTATGAGATGACTGACCAATTTCTATGATTTCACGTTCAAATCAACACCTACAGTAGGACTTCGAATACACCATACTAAAGCCTGATTGTCACTGCTGGTGAATTTCAAAAATGCAATCTGACACTTTAGAAAAACGATATGCAATAAAATTCTGTTTTAAACTTGGACAAAATGCCACAGAAACATATGGAATGTTTCAGACAGCTTTTGGAGCATCTTGCATGAATCAAACATCAGTTTTTGAGTGGCATAAGAGATTCAAAGAAGGCAAAGAGTCTTTAAGGGATAATGAGAGGTGTGGTAGGAGTAAGGAAGTCAATAGACCAGAGTTAATTGGCCAAAGGGTTAGGGTTAGGGTTACTATGTTGAGGTTTTAAGGGAGTTCAGGAAGAGATTCCAAGGGAAGAGGCCAGTACTCTTCAAATCGGGTCAATGGCATATCCACCAGGACAATGCACCAGTCCACAACTCCATCCTTGTCACAGAGTATTTGAACTAGATTGGCATCAATACAGTTCCTCAGCCTTCCTATAGTCCAAACCTCTCATCATCCTTCACAGACTCCCTGGCTTCCTTGAATCTCTTATGCCACTCAAAAACTGATGCTTGATTTATGCAAGATGGTCGAAAAGCAGTCTGAAGCATTCCATATGTTTCTATGGCATTTTTCCCATGTTTAAAACAGAATTTTATTGCATATCGTTCTTCTAAAGTGTCCTCACGTCCAGATTTCATTTTGAAATTCACCAGCAGTGACAATCGGGCTTTAGTATGGTTTATTCCAATTCTTGGTGTAGCTGTTGATTTGAACCTGAAATCATAAAAATTGGTCAGTCATCTCATAAGATGTATAGCAATACCATACTGAATTTTCAAGAGTCTACGACAATTTTAAATGCCCATATAAAAAAAATTCTGTAAACTTATTGAAAGCCCTATATATATATATATATATATATATATATATATATATATATATTAAAATCAATAGGCAAATGATTTTGAATTGGTTTTCAGGTTTTGATTATTTTGTGTACTTGTGCACTGTACGTGTTTCATAGTTTGTGTCTTTCTCGGAGAATTCTAATAGCTAAGTGGTGGTTTTATTGTAAAGATTGTTTTGATAGTTTGTGATCTTTTTTTTGATTTTAAGGTTTGCGTCAGTGAATACCTCTGATTTCTCTAGATGTTCTTTTTATACGTCTGTGTGTGTGTGTGTGTGTGTGTGTATGTGTGTGTGTGTGTGTGTGAGAGAGAGAGAGAGAGAGAGAGAGAGAAAGAGAGAGTGTGTGTGTGCATATGTAGACATATGATTATATTCACGCTCTCGCACACACACACAAACATATATATAAATTTATAATCCTTTGTGATTGGTTTCGTTGTTTTTTCTGAAAGAAATATATATATATATATATATATATATATATATATATATATATATATATATATACTAGATAGGTTTTGTTTAATATTATTTAGTTCTAGATTTGTGTCTCTGAATGTCCTATCGGAATTAATTGTCCATTAAAACCTCAGGTCAATACAAGTGTTTTTTTATTATATATATATATATATATATATATATATATATATATATATATATATATATATATACATATATTGTATGTGTGTCTGTGTAGACATATATATATATATATATATATATATATATATATATATATATATTATGTATGTGTGTGTGTGTGTGTTTGTGTGTGTATATATATATTATGTACGTGTGTACATATATATATATATATATATATTCTGTGTATGTGTTAGTATGTGTGTATGCCTACGCACGCAGGCATACACATTCCCCGTGTATACACACACCTCTACATATATATATTGTCTCAGGAGGGGGTCACGCCGACCCGAGTTGAATTCCTGGACAAGGCTGTTTACGTTTTTCTTTCACGCTCTAACAAAATGCATGACTCCATCTATTGTCCCACTAGGCTATGACCGTCTTAGCGTAACGGCTATCAGTGTGGGAAATGGAATTGGAGAATTGAATTCAAATGCTAGATGAGGCTGTTGGCATTTCATTTTGTGCTAATCCTCTTTGGAAAGTATTAATCTATCTATTCTCCTTCCAGATTGGGCTCTTTGGTCCTGGTAAGACAACTAGTGCAAGAGAAGGAAAACTGAATTTAAACAAGCTCTATTTGTCTTAAAAATTGATATTGTTGTGCATTCTGAGTTGCTGGTTAAACCACATACGCACACACACACATACACTCAGGCTTATATATATATATATATATATATATATATATATAATTTTCAATCGACAAATGGATGAGTTGCACCATCCGGTGATTTTCGTTGCTTCACATATTGTTATATGATATCTTATATCAACTCTTTTAACAGTTTAAAGACTTGTCAAAAAGTTAAAAAAAATTATTTTCACAAAACCTTTCTTTTGACGTTGATAAAAGTTTGAGACGAGTTAATTTGGTTTGGTTTGTTGGGTTTATGGCATATCACCCCTTGTAGGTTATTTAATGGCAAATCCATTTTTATATAAATTATTAGTTCTATTTCAAACAATTCAGTTTAGCATGAGTATACAGTTTAATTGTTAAAAACATTTTTATTTCAAACTATTCAAGCAGTTATATATAACAACTCAGTTGAGTGTAAGTACAGTTTCAATGTCAAAAACAGTTCAATTTCAAATAATTCAGTTTAGCCTAAGCACGCTATTTAAATGTAAGTACAGTTTAATTGTCAAAAACAATTCTATTTCGTGCTATCCAGTTTAATCAAGCTGTTCTAATTCAGCTAGTATAAGTACAGATTTTGTTTACACACTGTTACATGTAAAAACAGTTCTATGTTAAACAATTCAGTTTAGTGTAAATACAGTTTCAATGTCAAAAACAGTTCTATTTCAAATAATTCAGTTTAGCATAAGCACGCTGTTTAAATGTAAGTACACAGTTTAATTGTGAAAAACATTTCTATTTTAAGCTATTCAGTTTAATCAAACAATTCAGTTTAGCATTAGTATGACGTTAGTTCAATTTAACCCATAGATAGGGCCCTATCAGGTGCTACCATGCCAGGCCAGAGTGAACCTGGGAGCAATGACAATGAAGGAGTGCTCCGTATTTCCCAAGGCCCCAGCATTACTGGGACCTCACCATCAGACTGTTTCGTGTCATATCCAGGACACTTGTTGGGTGGGGGTTCTTAACCCTCTGCTGAGGTGCAGTCAGTGTATTCTACAGCACCCAGCTGACAGGAAGGGGGAGACTATTTGAGAACAATAAAACATAAACGAATCATTCCTCTTTGACATATCAATTTTCTTCATTTTATATAAATGTACGCGTGTGTTTGAGAGGGTTTGCTGAAAAGTTCTTAGGCTAACCAAAATAATCTCATGGAATGTGGCCAAATGAAATGTATTTTTTTAACGTAGTCTCTCTTGCAATCCACACACTTCTTCTATCAGGGTTGCAGGGCTTAGTTCCCTTTGGTAAAAAAGTGATTAACAGCAGATATAATGTCATCATATGAACGTTTCAACCCTTGAATCTTTTGGCCCACCCTTTTATATATATATATATATATATATATATATATATATATATATATATATATATATATAACCGAATATTATTATATCATTTACTAAGCTTAGCTTAGTTTTTGCACAAGGCTAGCACTATGGTACACACAGTGAGAATCAAACTCACTAAGTTATGGTATGAGGAGGCAAATACACGAATTTGATATTTAATTCTTGACTGCTGCTATGAAGACGTGTTTCCAACCGGTGTCAAGGAGACAATCACTAATGGATTAGAAATAGATCCATTTCTCCTCCTCTTCTTCCTCTTCTTTTTCTTCCTCATCTTCTTTTTACTTTTCCTCTTCTTTCCACCTTTTCATCTCCTGCTGCTGCTGCTGCTGCTGCTGCTGCTGCTAGAGCCGACATTTGCGTCAAATGGAGGCAAAATGGGGAAAGCCTCTACGTGTTCAGCTAGGAGAAAATTCTTTTAAATAATTGAGAATTTGATTAGTGTTTATGTAACAGCAAAATAAAAGTGTTTAAATAAAAAGCATACAAAAACACAAAAACAAACTAAATTTTTCGAGAGGGGGGGGGGGCAGCAGAAAAGTGGGGATAAATTTCAACAGTGTTGACCTTATTGATTGCTTCATTATTGAAGGTGAAACGTAATTTGGTGAAAATGGACGCATTTAAATAAAAATGGAAATTTCTGTCGAGATAAAATGTATTTTTGGAAAACTTTTATTGAGAAATGATAAAGAAACCCATTGTTATTCTAAATGCTTTTTTAATGTCATCGAGGGGGAAATTATCAACTAAGTGAAAATTAATTATATTGTTTCTTCTTCTTCTTCTTCTTCTTCTTCTTCTTCTTGGTTGAGTTATTGCTGGGCACCTGATGCAACTCATTTGGGAAATGCCGACGGGATCAAACATTTTTGTGACGACATGTGTCAACTCATACCTCAGAAACGTATGAACTGCTTCAGATTGCTTTTCGACCATCTTGCATGAATCGAGCATCAGTTTTTGAGTGGCATAAGAGATTCAAGGGAGACAGGGAGTTTGTGAGGGATGATGACAGGTGTGGGAGGAGTAAGGAAGTCAATACAGCAGAGTTGATTGGCCAAAGGGTTAGGGTTAGGGTTACTATGTTGAGATTTTAAGGGAGTTCAGCAAGAGATTCCCGGGGAAGAGGCCAGCACTCTTCAAATTGGGTCAGTGGCATTTCTACCAGGACAATGCACCAGTCCACAACTCCATCCTTGTCACTGACTATTTGACCAAGATGGGCATCAAGACAGTTCCTCAGCCTCCCTATAGTCCAGACCTTGATCTATGTAACTTTTGGTTATTCCCTAAGCTCAGAGGCTGTCGTACCTTTACAAGGGGATTTTCAACGGGCTCCCTCTTAACCCCAACACTAATACGTGATATATTCACGAACAAGCAAATGACATTCCGAACGAATTTTTGTATATCAACCGACCATTAATGGGATGGAATCTTTCTTTTTATCTCACACACGTTTTGTCTCCGTTGTTGAGTTACTTCTCACTCATTTCTGGTTAGCGCGAAATATGCTACCCTAAAACGATTCTATTCATGCAAAGTTGATCACTTCTCGTCGTTACTACAACTACCTCTATAGAGCTTGAAGTATTTGAAAATATGTTCAAATATTCATAACAGTCATTCACTTTCAGTTTTTGAGATAAACAATACGATCGCCGTAAGCGATTTTCTGACAGTAAAATTCAATTTAGTTGGAAAATAAAAGATTTATATTAAACTTCTGTTTGATAATATGTAGCCTTAAAAACATTTATTGTTAAATGATTTTTAAAAATACTTATTTAAAAGACCTATTTAAAAAGTAAATATCTAAAAATACCTGTAAAAATTATTAAAGTACCCTGTAAAAAACATCTATTTAAGAATACCTATTTAAAAAAAACATCTTTAAAAATACCAATAAAAAAAATTCTAAAAATACCTATTTAAAAATGCATATTTTAGAATACTTACTTGAAGTATACCTATTAGAAAATACGGATTTATAAAGTACCTATTTACAATACCAATCGAAAACTACCAATAAAACATTTTAAAAATACCTATTTGAAATAACTTTCTAAGAAAGCACATTATTAAAATACCTATTTAATAATATCTATCTAAAACTACATACTTAAAGATACATATTTAAATACATATTTGAATATACCTATTTAAAATACCTATTTAGAATACCTACTTAAATACCTATTTTTAAATACCTAATTAAAGTAACAATTTAAAATACCTATTTAATAATGAATATCTAAAACTACCTATTTAAAATAACTATTTAAAATACCTATTTAAAATACCTATTTAAAACACCTATTTGTAAATACCTAATTAAAATACCTATTTAATAATACCTATCTAAAACTTTAGTCGATTATGGTTAAAACTTATCAAAACCTATTAGTTAGCAAGTACTGCTTCAGTCAGAACCAAGCTTTATTAATCTTTCTATTACGACAATGCTGTAAATTTTTGAAATAATACCTAATCATATCCGCTTTCGTTGTATTAAATTGAATTACATTCCCCTAGAAATAATAAAATCCTTGTATGTTTGGTGTAGAAAAAATTCAAAGTCTTATAATTTTTTTGGTGGGGGCCCTTATATATGAGCAAGACTATATGTATATATACATATGTATAATTTTTGAATGGAGGAATTGATATTATCTTAGAATTACCACGACAAGAAAATCCGGCAAACACCTACAGGTGATAATTGGAACACTGAACAACTTTTTTGACCTTATTAGGTCTCATCAGCAGTGCATACGGTGATCTCCACTATACATATATATATATATATATTTATATATGTATCGAGAGAGAGTGAGCCAGTATTGGAACGCTCCTTTTTATGCAGTCAGATGTCTTTTATTTGGTACTAGGATGGAAGATGTTAGGTTACCTAAGTACCTGTTTTACGAAGAGTTACAGCGTATTTAACGTCCGAGACGCAAAACTAAGGGGTGTTTTAAGGTCATCATCAAAAATAACTTTAGGGCACTTGGTGTCAATTTTGGAGAGAGGGAGCCGATGAGGGAAAATCTACGATGGTTATACAGCATTTGAAGTACGGTTAATCGAACAGTCCATCTTGAAACGAACATTTTGGAAATAGAATTTCACTTTGGCCCCTAACATTTTTCATCCTGAACATATTTGTAACATCTGCAGTCGGCTGAGGCTGTAGAATACACTGACAGTGATTCTGCAGAGAGTTAAGAACCCCCAAAGAATATTCCGTGCATGACGCTAAACCACCAGATTGTCTTGGAACTTTGGGGAATATGGAGTACCCGTTCATTGCCATTACTCATATTACCTCTTTGACCCGAGGTGGTTGTATCTGTTTGAGTCCCATCAAAAAGGTCAAATAAAACTTAACTAATCATTTACTTAACTTGAAACGATTTAACTGTGTGCAAACAAATGTTTAATATTAAATTGAATTATTAGTATAAAATAGCTAAACATAAAATCATTTCACTGTATGCAAACGAATGATTAATATTATACAGAATTATCAGTGTTGAATAACTACTTGAAACCATTTAACTGTAGACAAATAAGCTCTAGCTCGTTTAGAAATAAGGTTACCTACGAACCTTTCGCTAACAAATTATATATATATATATATATATATATATATATATATATATATATATATATATATATATATACATATATATATATCAATTAGATATTCCAATGTAGTCCAAGATTTTTAACGAAACAAAATATGTCTGAACCTCCACCTCTACCACCATTTCCCCTTTTACTTCCCTTCCATTCCTCCTTTTCAAGACCTCCCCCTTCCTCATATTGTCTCTCTCTTTTTTTCTCACTGAAATTAAGTCAAAACCAACTACCTCTACCACCACCACCACCACCACTCAATCCTCCCTTCTCATTCCTTTTCTGTCTTTTTTTTCTTTAGACTTTTCCCTCTTTCACAGAAACATTTATACATTCTTATCTATTTCCTCTTTTGGCAAAACTTTAGAAAAAAAAAACAACTATTTTTTCAGTTGACAAAGTTCTTTTAAATAAAAAAACAAACAAAATTTTCTGTGCTTTTAGTATATTTCCTTTTTCATTTATTTCTCTTTATTTTGTCAGATCAAAAATATCAACCTTTTCTCCATATATATATATATATACATATATAGTAGGTTTACATTAGGTTTACATCAGAAACACATAACAGGATGGAAATAAATTTATAATCCTAAAGTAACCGGTCTTTGGTTTTTCTTAAATATATATATATATATATATATACAAATTTTCCCTTAGGTTTTTGTATTTCGTATTTTTAAACATCCATCGTTGACTTAAAATCCCTAATATCACCCCTCAAGGTCCTGATGATGGTTCAATAGAACCGAAACGCTATAGTGTTGATCTCTCAATAAATCTCTCCTTCCTCTTGGATCGTTGTTATCAATTTTTCTACACACACACATATATATATATATATATATATGTGTGTGTGTGTGTGTGTGTTTAAACAGGATTTGGTATTGAATAACCCTCAAGGATTGATATGCTTTAAAACACAACTAACCAAACCAGAAGGGTCTCTTTGTCAAACATATTGAATCTCATGACCACAAACAACCGCAGGCTGTTTTTACACAAGTCCTTTCTTAGCAGCCATTAAGTAATTCGTGTCAATTATCTCATAAATTATATAGCTTTGCAGCAGTTCTGAGTAGCCATGTAAGAATTCAGGGAGTTAATGTCAATGCTAAAGCTTGTTCTTTCGTTTCGCAAAAGAGCGGTAGGGATTGTAAGTGTGAAGTTTGCCAGAGGAGTCAAATGTATTCGCACTGCTGCTTTTAACGGGATTTTCGTTCTTGCGTAAAGAAGTGTCAGTTTTCATATATATATATATATATATATATATATATTTCACGCTTAATGTATCATTAGAAAGTCTTAATATGATGAATGTAGAATTACTCCCTGATCTATCATGAAAATGTATTGGTCTACAAACAAATAATTACTGAAAATCAAAAGGAAAAGTATTGGACATCGATTTTTTATGGCAGTGATAACTGTTTATTCTCTAGATGTGTGTTAATGTAACAGTATTTCTTTTCAGCCACAATTTAGCACAACTCCTTTCAGCCTATGATACTCCTGGCATCAAACAGCAGGTCAGTACCAAGTTTCTAGCCAATCGTAATTCTTGTTTTATTGTCTATACGCTCTAGATACACACGCATACGTATACGGGCGTATATACGCTAGCACAAGCTAAGACATACACCTCACCTAACCACTCAAACACGTGACCACCCCGTCGACGGTATTTAAAATACGCCGGAGACATTCCCTGAAGAGGTAAAAAAAGGGTCGTCTGGGTTTCATTGATTTTAACGGCATGTAAACTCATTAGGCGTTATTTTATGCCTAGAGGTTAGGAAATCACGTTCATTGTTCATTTATATTTACTTTTTTGTGTCGTTTCTTAGGAGCTTTTTTGCATGCGTTTATATGATATGAAGTATTCTTATCAAATACAAATAATTTACACACAATTGTTGGGTTTCAAACCTTTACATCTAAAACTAATATTTATATGATTTCCAGTAATTATTTCTAATTCATGGTGGTAGTTTTACACACAGTTATATGGTTTCAAGTAACAAATAATAATTCTTAGCGTCAAGTAACAATTCTTTATACAAATAATTTGAACAGAGTTATATAGTTTAAAGTAACTAATTATAATAAACAAAGAATAGACAGTTATAGCCCTAACGTAATTGAACGGCTCATAAAAAATCAAAATTGAAAAAAAAAAATAAGCTGACAGTTTCTGAACGGCCAGACCAAAGCACTTGTGGTAATTAAAAATAACTGGGGAAAATCCCGTGGTTTCAAACCTTCTACGCAGTTGTCGAACCAGCGGAAAACGATGTTCCTCCCGCCGACATCAGACGGAGGGAAGGGGACGACTCGTTTTGGAGAGAGTGACTGCGAGGTGTAAGGAGGTAAAGACAGTCAGTTGTACACTAGCCGCAAAGATGTAAGGAGATGAAAGTTTACGAGCCCTATTTTGAGGGTGGGCTCCAAAGGGGGTGTCTTACATTGGGCGTAACCCAGCAACAATCATGTTAGAACTACAACAGAAAACCAAGAGGAAAATTCAGTGTCAATGTCTGCTCTCTTTCTCATCATGACATGTTGTTTCTCTTTACCCAGCTAACGCGGTCGACTCAATTTTCTTACTCTCTTTTTTTCTTCCGGCGACTACTTACTAATTGTCGTAGTAAATAAAACTTTATATAGTGAACAAAAAAGAGTTTAGTACATTCGTCAACTTTTACCACGGCGGGGTAACAACAGGGTTGTGGAGGTACGGATATTTATTTAGTACCGTTATGCCATAACCGTCTATTCGGTACCGTAGCAGCACCTTAACTTCAAGTAACCTCTCTTGAGACAAATAATTTACAGTTATGCAGCGTCAATTATTCCTGTCAAATATGAATCATTTTTAAAAAGATCTAATCGACCCATAGATAGTATCCTAACATGTAATACTACTCCAGGTCAAATTGATTCTATGAGTAATGACAATGAAAGGATACCCCACACTTACCAGTTATCCAGAATTGGCACCTCACCAACAGATGACATTTAGTATCAAGGCTAGGCTATTTCTTTCTTGGAGAAGGAGTCTCACTCTCTCTTCTGGAGAGCAAAGTTAGCATATTCTGAGCAACGAAGAGGCTGGGTAGATACATACAATAGTAAAATTCTGTGAGTATTTTTTTCCTAATAATTTCTTCACAGTAACGCTTAGTCTTAGGACCCAATGAGGATTGTATTCACTGCAGCATTTACTCTTTGCAGTGGCACGTGGTTAATACCTGAATTGTTAATGGCCTCTTTTCTGCTGACCTTACCAGTGAGCTATTTCTCGTGTTGTGTTTTTAATTGCGAAAGGCTTCTGTTAAAAACGTAATGTGAAAGCCAGTTATTTTGGAACAGCGTTTCGATTTTCATTCTTGCGAGAAACATCTTTCTGACCTTTCCAAACAGATTGGATCTGCTTTTTGGCGCGCAGTTTGTTTGACATTTCGACTAGTTTCAGGTATCGGACCTTCATCAGGAGCACCTGTCCAGCGAAATGTGTGTTGTCTTCCGTTTTCATCTCAAGTTGATTTCCCCTGGAGATCAAATATCGTAACGAGGGAGAAACAAAAATCAAGAAAGAAAAAATAATAACATTATCTTTCATCAGAAAAAGTAAAGAGCAAGATATTAGCCCTCTCATCCCCCTCCAAATAGGAGAAAATAGCTGAGGGGTGTGTCATTACTTACTTAGAAACACAGAATAGAGACGTCCGATGAAATTATTTACTAGGCGTAGCTTAGTCTGGTACAAGACTAAGATAGTGAACAGGATGGAACTTTAACCCTTTCGATTCCAATGTGATATACATGCCTTAAAATATCTATAAATAATTCCAGTTAATTAATATTAAATGCAAGTCAAGTTGTTTGTTACGTAATAAAATTGCGCGTCGTTATTGTCTTAGAAGATGAACATGGCGTTCCGAGTTCAAATCCTGGACAAGGTTGTTTCCATTTCCCTTTGCCAAAGAGAAAGATATGAATAAATCTGTTCTTTCTCCCCAGTTATGAGTTATTAGTAGGCCAGACTGGTTTCCCTTAACCTTTTTTGCGGCAGCCAGTCTAGGAGAAGGAAAACTGTGAATTCATAAAAAAGCGTTAAAAGCATCGGTTGCTGCTATATCCTTCCACTTACTGATCGTCACTTGTGGCAAGATCTTTTAAAACAATTAAAAGATGGATTACCCTCCATTGATAAATGTGATCTCATTGCAAAAGATAAACTGTGCTGTGTTTATTTTGGTTTAATCCCAAGATTAGCATAACCCATGCAAACATATGAAGTATCGCTTTCGAGGATTGAAAAATGGAGAGCTTAATCAATAGGTTCCTAAGGAAATAGTTGGGAGTTCCAAAATCCTTAACAAACGTGGCGTTATACAGTTCATCAACGTAGCTGAAGCTCACAACAAAGTCGCTTGTTGAGAAATTTAAATTTGGTAAAGCACGACTGTTCCAAATGCTGCGTGACTCTGTGGAGCCACTTGTAAAAAGTGCACAACCTGCCATAATAACAGGTCGAAAATGGAACGCGAAATATGCAGTGGAGACGGCAGAATCTTCCTTTAAAATGAAAGAAGTAATCGACTCTGTAGAACCTGGGAGAGCCGGATTTGGTCTTCACCCACAAAAGAGACCACAAAGAATAAACGAAGAATGGTTTCGTAAGAGATTCATCATTTTGAGGAAAGCAGACGTCACGCCATAGCTGTGGCGCAACCCAAACATGGACTACGTGGGAAAACACCAAGGACAGGACTATCACATGGAGCGACATCAAACAAATGAAGCCAAAACAATTAGGTTTCCTCATTAAAGCAGTTTATGACATATTACCTACACCAGTAAATTTAAAACTCTGGGGGTTATGTACATCCAACCTTTGCAAAGCACGTGGGAAGATTGCTAATCTCAAACACGTTTTAACTGAATGTCAGTATTCCCTAAGAAGCTACACGTGGAGACATAATGAAATCTTAGGGATTATTGCTGAGATTGCAAAAATGTGTTGTGAAACTGCCAATAAAATTTCATGTATAAAAAC
Organism: Sepioteuthis lessoniana; assembly: GCA_963585895.1. Classification (NCBI taxonomy): domain Eukaryota; kingdom Metazoa; phylum Mollusca; class Cephalopoda; order Myopsida; family Loliginidae; genus Sepioteuthis; species Sepioteuthis lessoniana. Next base: position 12,471,401 of record OY757906.1, read on the forward strand.
AAGTATACAATTTGTTAAAGAAGGAAACGTTTCGAAAACTCCCAATAGAAATAAGCACAAACCAACATTGCTTGATGGTTGCACGGACAGGAATGTTATTGCTGACGTAGACCGGCAACTCGCTTTTCCAACGTAAATAACATCAACTCGCCAGTGTCTCGTCATTTGGTCAGTTAATTCAAAAAAGTTATCATTGCTAAACTAACGATGCCTTTCGAGACCAACATCGACTGAGCGCATCAGCGGAAATTGGAAAAGTACGAAGGCCTACATGAACAGTGTATTAAGAATGGCTGGTCAACAGACATAATTCCTCTTGAGATTGGATGTCGAGGTTTTATTTTGAACGCAACGTCTACATTTTTAACCAAAATCGGACTTTCACCAGCAAAGAAGAGAGAATATATAAAAAAGATCCAAAACAAGACTGTAACTGCATTTGAACGGATATGGCATTCGTACAGATCAAAAACCATCCAATAAAGTCTGGTAGTATTGTGATATACTGCTGGGGCGCCCTGGGTTGGTTATAATGATGCTTCGGCCCCGACACCATGCCGAGACCCAAGGTCATCATCTGATGAAGACTTTATTGGAAGCAAAACTGCTTTTTGCGGCAGTTCTTGAATATATATATATATATATATATATAAACTTGTGTAAAAGTCGATTAAACTTTTTAGAAGGCATAAGTACATCAGACACTGGGAGGCAAGTGAGGGTATCTGATTAAATCAGAACGAGGCTCCTATATTAGAATGTACTAAGCTTAACTTGGCTCATAGACACAAGTAAAACATTGAGAATTAAACCCACATGTTCTCAATAGCGTACATGACGAAATTTCTAACTCCGATTTGATTATGGAACGTCATATTTTTTTAAGATTTAAAAATTAGATAAAGATGTATGCTCAGCAAATTATGTAGCAATTTCTAAACGTTTAAATTACTTTCTTGGTGAAGTTAAGACAACACAGGGTGAATTAAAAGATAAAAAAAGAAAGCCAGTCTGAATACCTTTTGAATAAAATATTCATTAAGAAACTGATGTGGACCCAAAGTCGGTACACAGAAGGAAAACACAAAACACGGTTTAGAGGTAAGAAAGATATATTCACAAAAGTTACAAAGGATAGTGTCCAGTATTGGTAGTCGTACCTCTAGTACTCTTGTACTACTGCTACTACTACTACTACTAGTACCGCTATTAGGGTATTAGTACGCTAGTAATATAGTGCTGGAAGAGTCCATGGTACAGGTAAGTTTCGGTCTCACAACAGAAACACGGGAATGTGCACGTGCAGCAGCCTTCATAGTATTCGTGCAATTTTTTCTTGTTTCCTAAAGTGAAAATTAATCACCAGCGTAAGAAATTTAAGGACATCAAAATTTAAAAAAACAACAACGTAAGATCACAGCTTTATGCTATATCCTCATTATCTCCCTTTGTCTGACAACCCCACCTGCGTATATCTTCTCACTTTACTTCGTTCTTCAATTGTCCTGTCTATCGCTTTTTTTGTTTCCTGTTGTTCTGAGTTTTTCTCTGCTGGAAAGAAGAATAACCACACGAATACATTTTCATATACTCATCTCACTTTCATTTCTTGCCGAACGGTGAGTCAGGGATAAGAACATAGATGGAGCATTTCAACCGCTCGGGTCGAGCGTTTCTCACTGATTAACTTATTCTGAATATCTACGATCATCCGATGACGTGATCTTTTCGTCCAATAAAAGCCACGTTCACAAATGACCCAAGTTTGATTTGGTTTTGTTTGGTTTTATAGCATATGAACCACTGTAGGTTATTTAATGCCAAATCCTTTTTATACGTATAAATAGTTCTATTTCCAAAAATCCAGTTTAGCCTAAGTACACAGTTTAAAATGTCAAAAACAGTTCTACTTCAAATTATTCAATTTAGTCAACAAAATTAAATGATTCCAAGCTTTGCTATGTACCACAAACAATTCAATTAAATATTAGTCCTTTGTTTCCACACAGTTAAATACCGAAACAGTTCTATTTCCAATAATTCAGTTTAGCATAAGTACACTGGTTAAATGTCAAGAACAGTTCTACTTCAAATTATTCAATTTAGTCAACAAAGTTAAATGTTCCAAAGCATTGCTATGTATCACTAACAGTTCAATTTAACATCAGTCATTTGTTTCCACACAGTTAAATGTCAAAACAGTTCTATTTCTAACAATTCAGTTTAGCATAAGCATACATTTTAGTTCTATTTGACTCATAAATAGGACCCTATCAGATACTACCACTCCGAGTCGGTGTAGACTCGGGAGCAATGGCAATGAAGGGCTACTGCACATTTCCGAAAGATCCATCATTACTGTAGCCTCACCATTAGATTGATTAGTTTCATATCCAGAACACTCGTAGGAGGAGTCTTACCCTTAAGCAGTAATGCAGTCAGTATATTCTACAGACTCAACCGAATGGGTCAAATGACCTCGGGTTCATCATACACAAATAAAAGCAAATGACCCATCATTTTTTTTTACACCGTTTTAGAACATTCTACACTACCTGCCAAATAACAGATTCCGTTAATCAATGATTAAAGAATTGGAAAAGAAGCGTTTAGGAGGTGCTTCGATCAATGGAAAACTCACTGGAATTAGTAAATATTCAGAAAATTATCGTTGACATTGATTATTCCTGTTTTCGTTAGAACGGCTTTATTCTTTATATTTTTTAATTCATCTCGTATATATTATTTATCTAATACATTCAAATTTGCGACTCTTAAACTGAAAAAAGATCTGATTTCATGATTTTATGATAAAGACTCAAAGAATCTGAAGCTTTAAAAAAATAATTGCTGTATAATCTTACTATTACGTGTGAAATTATTATTGTTAAGTGGTTTATGTTATGTAAAGGGAATTTGGGAGATCCTTCGAACAATGAAATACTCGCTGGAATAACTATGTTGAATACTGAAACGATTATTTTGAAGAAGGTAACGTTTCATTCATTGTTCCTTTTTCTCGGAGAAAAAGCAAATTTAGTCTCGAAACTTCTAAATACTGCCTATATATATATATATATATATATACGTGGGGCCTTCAATAAGTTCATAGACTTTTTTCGTACAAGCATTTAAAATTGTCGTTGACTCTTGAAAATTCTGTATGTTATTGCTATTCATCTTATGAGATGACTGACCAATTTTTATCATTTCAGCTTCAAATGAACAGCTACAGCAGGAATTGGAATACACCCTACTAAAGCCTGATTGTCACAGCTGGTGAATTTTAAAAATGCTATCTGCATTTTAGAAGAACGATATGCAATAAAATTCTGTTTTAAACTTGGTAAAAATGATGCCACAAAAACGTATGGAATGCTTCAGACTGCTTTTTGACCATCTTGCATGAATCGAGCATCAGTTTTTGTGTGGCATAAGAGATTCAAGAAAGCCAGGGAGTCTGTGAGGGATGATGAGAGTTGTGAGAGGAGTAAGTAAGTCAATACAACAGAGTTGATTGGCCAAGGGTTAGAGTTAGTGTTTCTATGTTGAGGTTTTAAAGGAGTTCAGGAAGAGGTTCCATTTGAAGAGGCCAGCTCTCTTCAAATCGGGTCAGTGGCATTTCTAGCAGAACAATGCACCAGTCCCAAACTCTATCCTTGTCACAGACTATTTGACCAAAATGGGCATCAAGACATTTTCTCAGCCTCCCGCTAGTCCAGACTTTGCTCCCTGTGACTTTTGGTTATTCCCTAAGCTCAGAGGCTGTCGTTATGAGACAACTGAGGAGATGAAAGAGGCTGTGACTAAGCTCATTGACACGCTCACACAAGAGGACTTCGAGGATCCTTCCAGAAGTTTTTGGAACGGTACAAGTGCATTGCAGCCGGAGGAGATTACTTCGAAGGGGACTAGAGTTTTTTTGGTTTACTATCCATAAAAGTGCTCAAGCGAAAAAAGTCTGGAAACTTATTTAATGATTCTCGTATATGGGGTGGGTGCACAGCAGACATAGGAAGACAGACTAAAATAAAATCTCACACGTATATATATATATATATATACAGAGAGAGAGAGAGATAGACAGACGATTGGTTTGGTTTAATTTCTTTGTTTTATGACATATCAACATTCATGGGTTACTTAATGCTGAAGCCATCCTTGTGGTAGGACATAAGCCCATAGAGTGGGGGGGGGGATCAAGGGGTTTATACCTTTCTCGCGGGTATTATTCGAAAATAAACGAAATAGAAAGACCAGAGTTCGAACTTGCTTACTACGATATGGGAGTCCAGCACGTTAGCCAGTAAGCCACAGGTATCCACCGAGAGGAAAGAAAAAACAAACTGACTGACTGATAGATATATAGATATATAGGAACAAAGTGAGATAGATATTAAACTATATACAATATCAAAGAGGAGTTTTAGAGTTGCTTCGACTCATGCAAAACTCACTGGAATTAGTGTTTTTGAATGCCACGAAGAATATTTTGAAAAAAAGTTAACGCTTAATTCAATGTGCATTTCTGTATTGGTAAATGCAACTCCAGTTTTTGCACTTTCGAACACACTGCGTGTATATATGTGTACATACGTATTTGTGCACACACGAACGCAACAGATATAAAGACAGAGAGAGGGTTAGAGAGACAGCTAGATTAATAGATCGATAGACAGGAAGTGATTGAAAGACTAAGATAATTTGAGAGATAAAAAAAAAGAAAACTAAAGCTGGTCAAATTTCTATACGAGCAATCACCTTGATGGAAAATAGACAATATACTTTGGTTAATATTATCCCAACGCACACACGCACGAGTCCATGTTTTTTTTTTTTTTCCTTTTTTCTCTCTCTCTTCCTTTCTTTCCATATTTTCGTTTCTTTTTTCCCCCATGTGTGCATATAAATCCGCTTTTCAGCTCACCGTACACGCGTCCTCGCATTTGCTTCGTCAATGTGGAGCTCATTTTTAATGTCAGTTTAATTAGCGCGAGATTCCCGTACCAGATGGTGTCAGTCGCAAAGACAAAAGGTGAGAACGTTGCCCACAAATACTCAAAGTAATGAATATAGTGGGTGAAATTGGAGAGAGAGAGAGAGAGAGAGAGAGAGAGAGAGAGAGAGAGAGAAGGGGGGAAGAGAAAGAGAGATGATAAAAAGAGTTCGCTGGAAAATATGGCGGCAATGATGACGAAAGAAAGGGAGAATCTCCGTGGCGTAGTGGTTAACATACTGGACTATGACATCCTTAAAAGCGAGTTCGAGCTACTGTGGTTAGTTAATTGGGTTTTATGGCATACCAATCCTTGCAGATTATTTAATGCTAAGTTCTGCTTATACATATATTAAATATATATGATTTGTAGATAACATTTTGAAATGAGCAAGAGCGATTTTGTTTGCACACAGTTAAATAGTTTGTAGGTAACATTTTTAAACGAATCAGAGCGAATTTGTTTGCACATAGTTAAATGGTTAAATATATTATTTGTAAGTCAATATTTTGTTGGTAATGTTATTTTGAAAAAAAGTCAGAGCTAATTTGTTTGCACACTAGTATTACTTTTGTTTGCACGCAGTTAAATGGATCCAAATATTCTAACACGAATAATTCTATTCAGTATTAATCATTTGTTTGCGCTCAAATGGTTTCAAATATTGCTATTTTATATAAATTGTTTTATTTGCACACAGTTAAATGGTTTTAAATATCGCAATGTAACACTCACAATTCAGCTTAGGCACTCAGATGAAAAAAGTTTCAAGTATTGTAAATCCACACAAATAATTCTATTGCACAACACTCATTCGTTTGCATTCAGTTAAATTGTTCCAAGTAATGTTATGTATTACTAACAATTCAATTAAACAACTGTAATTTATTCACACACTGTTAAATGGCCAAACAGTTATATCTATAACAAATCAATTTAGAATAGGACACTTGTTCGCTCTCAGTTTTAATGTCAAACAGTTCTATTTGACCAATAGGTGATACCACCCCGGGTTAAAGTGGACCTGGGGGTAATGGCAATAAAAAGATGCTAGATATTTCCCAAAGCTCCAGGCATGGTGTTGTATAGCCGTAATACAAATATAAACAGAAACATAATCAAACATAATATACGAACTTCAATGAACGAACGAACACACTTCTTTATAACAATATAATCTCTCATACTTTATTATCGAAAGGGTGATATTTGTTGTGCGTGAGAGATGAGCTGAAGACAGGGACAGACTGCTATATTGACCCAAGTTCTTCGGACCATAGTAGCACTTCGTTCTCATCTTGGCTGGGGTTGCTCAACCGTGAGTCACTGAGGGCCCAAAGCCCTCTGTCTGCCACTGGCTCTCATTTCAGCATCTTGTCTCTAGCTGACTCAAAACGTCTGGGCACCTGGTTATATTATTGCCTAACATCCATCTGCTTCCGCTGTTCTTCCGCTTATTTACACTGTTGCATCTCTTGATTGACGGCTCGGTCGAGGGTCAATATATAACAATGGAGCCTTGCTTTCAGATGATTTAGTGTCATAAATAGGACGTTCGTTAAGGAGGGGGTTTTACCTCTCTGCAGAGATGCAGTCGGTGTATTCTATATCTCAGCAGTTATTACGCACACTTAAGAGCAAATACCCATGGTAAAAGTATAAAGCCCTATATCCCTCCAAGCTATGGATCAAATAGTACCACTACTGTTCTTCTCCAATGGTAGCTTTGCAAATTTACCAAACCCCTCCGCTCGGGCAGGATATGACACAAGGTCAATTTTTAAGCGGAGGTTTGAATTCAGAGTTTTCCTTCTCCTAGACTAGTTGCCTCCCCAACGCTGAAGAACCTAGTCTGCCCTACTATTTACCCATAGCTGGAGGGAGAATAATTGGATTCATACCTTTCCCAAGAGTATTAGTGCTATGAGAAATGCAATCAGTCTTGTCCCGGATTTGAACTCGTGTCGCCGTGTCCATTTCCTACGACGATAACCATTACACCACGAGCACCTCCAATGGCAGCTTCGTCATAAAATAACCCGCGAAACACATGATTGTGCAACTGCAATATGAAGAAGAAAGGAAGGAGAAGGATACAGATAAACGGATTGACAGACAGATAGTTTGATCAAGATAGAAAGATAGAAAGGTACACAAATAGAAATGAGCGAAGTGAGATGAACAGAATATGCTAAATAGATTACGGGATAAATATTAACAGAATGGGTGAGGGTGATATAAATATTCAGGAATAAGACATCATCTTGGCTGGGCCATCAGGCATTCGTGACGGATGGGTTATCGATCAATGGCAGATTCGAGGCCGAAAGGCCCCTAGTTTCAGCTGGGTCACCTTCGGGTGGGTGAGCTGCAACCTTTGTCTCCGATACATGGCCCAAGAACTTGCTGCCTAGTTCAAGCCATAATCCGGCATACGTGCCCGGGCCCAGATTTGGGTTCGTGAAACTGCTTGCCTTATTAGACCCACATTTCACTTAGTGGGTCAATAAGCAGCATAGACCAGCAGGATTCGAGTCTCTACCATCTGTGAGAATCTATGATGCGTCTCCCGTATTAACAACGAGACATCATTAATAAGGATCCCCGATATGTCTTACGTATTTAGAAATAAAGCATTATCTTTGAGGGTTAAAAACTAGTCTCGTGTATTTAGCAACAAGGCCTCATCAGTAAAGGTCTATGTAGCATCTCACGTATTCAACAATGAGACCTAATCGGTGAGGGTCACTGACACGTCTCACGTATTCAGCAACAAGGTATCCTCAGTAAGTGTCCATAAAATAACTGATTTATTCAATAATATAAAATAAGTGAATGATAATTTAACGTAGCTCTCTAATCTTTGCTCGATATCCTTCATTTCGACGGATACTGGAGATAGAAAATGGAGTTGAACGAGGATCGTGGATTTTTTCTTATTTTACATCAACTAATGACTTCTGGTCACATGATAAGGCTAATAGTCACTTGCGGCTTTTATATATATTCCCTGGACATTGTATCCATGGAGACGTGTACGGACTTCATTTTATGATTTGTCATATACTATCTCTCTCTCTCTCTCTCTCTCTCTCTCACCCACCACACACACACACAGAGCTGGTTGTGCTTAAAACTATTTTTCTTGGGTTTTTCCGAGAGGCTTTGATGTAAGAATGGATCTTTCTGATCCAATTTGAAGCGGTAAAAACTGTAGGCTAGATTAATGTGTCCTGGATTTGTTAATTTATGGATCGGCTCTTCTTTTCTTTTTTAATTCTGCTAGCCGATCTCCCTGTAAATATTGGGATCTCCGATCTACTTGTCGCTATCTATGAACATTAATGGGTATGTCCCATTCTGCAAAAATACATTGAACAGTATAGTGAGAGGGTAATATCAAATCGGTGATTACTCGGTCGAGGTTGCCTGACGTTGTGGCCGAGCCTCCTCGAGTCTCAGGGGGCCGTCCCCCCAAGCTTTAACCTTCCTTGGAGAGGCTAGGTTTATTGCCAGGTGACTGAGACGCCTTTTTTTTTGGGAAATGCTGACGAGGCCCGAGGCATTTTTGGAGCCGCCACGGCCAGTTTTATCAGTGAGATGAGTACTGGCGTCCTCAGACCTAGTTCTGCTGATCCTCGTTCTACGAAACTTTTAAAACACAACGTGGGTGCAGAAAGCATTGATAAAGCAAACAGTCGGAAGACACATGTGGTCATCCCAATGATAGGACTACAATGAGTACGAACTTGATTGCGTCGTTTGTGATACGCCATCTCTCTCTCTCTCTCTCTCTCTCTCTCTCTCACACTTCATCCCTCTCTCTCTCTCTCTATCTATCTATCTACCTATCTATCTATCTTTAACATACAGATACTCAAAATGTTGGCTATAAAATATTTTTCAAGTTCTTTTTTGAGAAGCTTTGATAAAATATGAGATCTTTCTCTCAGAGTCTCTGAACATATCTTTAAAGAAATTGAAGAAAAAGAGAAAAGAGATTGTAAAGTAGAGATAGAGAGAGACAGAGAGAGACAGAAGCAGAGAGAATGAAAGAGAGGGGAAGAATAAAAAGAAAGTAGCGAAAGACAAGAGAAAGAAAGAACAACAGAATATATATATATATATATATATATATATATATATATATATATATATATATAAAGAGAGAGGAAAGAAGAAAAGAAGAAAAGAGGGAGAGGATGGACAAAAAAAAAAATGAAAAGAGAAGAGAGAGAGAGAGAGAGAGAGAGAGAGAGAGAGAGAGAGAGGAGAGGAGTGAAGAGAGAAAAGAAAGAGGTAGGATAGAGAATTGAGAGGGGGTAGAATGACGATAGATAAGAGTAAAAGAAGATAGAAGAAAGAGAAATGCTTGAATGAATAAAAAAGAGAAATCTAAAGAGTGGAAAGACTGAAAAAAAAGGAAGATATGAAGAATATAGAGAAAGAAGCGAGAGTGAAGAAGAAGAAGAAGAAGAAGAAGAAGAAGAAGAAGAAGAAGAAGAAGAAGAAGAAGAAGAAGAAGAAGAAGAAGAAGAAGAAGAAGAAGTGTGCAGGTAAAAAAAAAGAAAGCAAAAGACAAAGTGATTGGCTAGAAAATATCAAATCAAAGAAAGGTAGGATAGAAGAAGAGAGAAAGAAACATAGAAATATATATATATATATATATATATATATATATATATATATACAGAGAGAGAGAGAGAGAGAGAGAGAGAGAGAGAAAGTGAGAGAGAGACAGTTTGTGTGTTTGTGTGTGTGTGTGTGTGTGTGTGTGTGTGTGTGTGTGTGAGAGAGAGAGAGAGAGAGAGAGAGAGAGAGAGAGAAAGAAAGAAAGATAAGAGTAAAAAGGTAAAAAAGAGAGAATATGGAGAAGAGATGAGGGCGGATAAAAATAAAAAGAGAAAGACGAAATATAAAAGAAAGAAAGAAAGAAAGAAGGAAAGAAAGATAGATAGATAGATAGAAGAGAACGAATGAGAGAGAGAGAGAGAGAGAGAGAGAGAGAGAGAGAGAGAGAAAGTTGTGAACGAGAGGAGGAGATAAATAATAATTACATGCAAACATCTGAAAAACAACATAAAATCAAAAATTTATTTAAAATAAATAAACAAATAAATAAATAAACGAATAAATAAATAAATGAATAAATAAATAGAACCAATCAAATACATTTATTTCACCCTTTTATCTTTTTTTTTTATTTCCTCTCATTTACCTCTGTCTTTTCTATCTGTTAAACTGTTCTTCCAATATGGCTGATCACCATTTTTTTTCCCGCCTCTGACGACAGTGGCGGTGACAATGGCGGCTCCTTCTTCGTCTACGTGCAGCAATCACTAGCTAATGATGAACGTCCCTCCTCCTTTTACTACCCCTCATCCTTTCTCGTCTCTTGCATCTTTCAACCTTCTGTCAGTCAAGTCAACCCCCACCACGTCACCCAACTTCACACCTGTTGCTTTTGCCTTGCTTAAAAGCCAATAATTGGCTAACCTATCTCCGTTGACCACCTTGGACTCTTCGATAAGGCTTTTCTGTTATTGGTTTTCTTTGATAAACCTCTCGTGTGGATGTCTTTCTGTCGAGGCGGTGTAGAGTGCGGAAGGAGTGAATGGGTGTCATTAGCTTGTTAATTAGAATACGGAGGAGTTAATCATGTCTGAATTTATGCATACAAGGCGTGGTATTGGATGAGATACGCCTGTCTCAGTGTGCGACAAAAATATTTCTAAAACCCTGCATACTTAGCTTGGTTTCCGTATTCAATGACATACCACCCTCTGTGGGTTATTTAAAGCCAAACCCATGTTTGCCGAAGAACTGTAGTGGTACTATTCAATCCCTAGCAGGAAGGGAAAAGGAGGTTCATACCTTTCCCAAGTGAACGCAATACCACGACTAGAGCTCAAACTTGCTTATTACGATGTCGTAGTTCAAAACGTTTGCCACTGCGCCACGGGGACTTGCTCATACATAGTTAAGATGGAATAGACACAAAGTCAACGGCGTTTGGTGATTAATGATACTCATATTTACCAACCCGTCCACTCGGGTAGGATATGACACAAGGTCAATTTTTAAGCGGAGTTTAACAGGTTTGAATTCAGAGTTTTCCTTCTCCTAGACTAGTTGCCTCCCTAACGCTGAAGAACCTAGTCTGTCCTACTATTTACCCATAGCTGGAGGGAGAATAATTGGATTCATACTTTTCCCGAGGGTATTAGTGCTATGTAAAATGCAATCAGTCTCGTCCAGGATTTGAACTCGAGTCGCCGTGTCCATTTCCTACGACGATAACCATTACTCCACAGACATTAATGATACTGCTCCGCACGTACTCCCCAGTCATAAAATTATCATTTAGTTGCTCAATGAACAGGAAATTGCTATATTCTCTACATTGGTGCATTTTAAGTATATTGCTTGAATAAAATTATTGCTATAACGTTCAGTTTTTACTGGGCTTCTGTTACACATAGATACACTCACGCGAATGAACACACACGTACAAACATACACACAAACATGTATAATTATTTACTGGGAGTTCGTAGAGAAATGGTTATGCGGTAAGAAATGACACGGTGACTCGAGATCAAATTCTGGACGAGGCTGCTTGCATTTCACATATCTCTAATTACTCTTAGGGAAAGATATGAATCCGATTATTTTCCCTCCAGCTAGGATTAAATAGGAGGGTGGATTGGGCTCTTTAACCTCGGTAAGAAGGTCTAGAAGGAAAATTTGAATTCAAACCTTTTAAATTCCACTTAAAATTGACCTTGAGTCACATCATGCGCGTGTAGAAGGGTTGTGTGTGGTGTGTATACATATATATATATATATATATATAGGGGGGAATGGTCTCATGCCTTTCTAAAAATGCAAACAGCCACGTCCATTATCTAAATTGGTCTCGAATTCCATTTCTAACGACGATAATCATAATTCTAAGTGCCTTTTGTTATATATATATTTATGCGCGTGTATATATTTATACATATATATATGTGTGTGTGTGTGTGTGTATGTACATATATATATATATGTGTGTGTGTGTGTGTGTGTATGTACATATATATATATGTGTGTGTGTGTGAGTGAATGTACATATATATATGTGCGCGTATATGTGTGTGTGAGTGTATGTACATATATATATGTGTGTGTGTGTGTGTGTTAGTGTATGTATATATATATATGTGTATGTATGTGATTCTATGTACATATTTATGTATATATGTGTGTGTGTTTGTGCGAGTGTGTAAGTGTATATACATATATATATGTGTGTGTGTGTGAGCGTATGTACATATATATATATATGTGTCTGTGTGTGTGCGTGTGTGTGTGTGTGAGTGTGTGTTTGGTTTGGTTTCTTTGTTTAATGGCATTTCAACCTTTGTAGGTTATTTAATGCCAAATCTATTCTCCTAGAAGAATAGTAGTGGTACTATTCAACCCATAGCTGGGAGGATAAGGGGGTTCATACTTTTCCCAAGGGTATTTGTCCGAAAGTGAACGTAATAGCGCGACTGGAGTACGTACTCGCTTACTACGATATCGTAGTCCAGCGCTTTTAACAATACATCACGAGGACACCTCCCCTGTATATATATATATATATATATATATATATATATATATATACCTATGCGTGTATATCCATATTTACCAACCCCTCCACTCGGGCAGGATATGACACAAGATCAATTTTTTAATCGTAGTTTAATTCGGAGTTTTCCTTCTCCGAGACTAGTTGCCTCACCAAAGTTGAAGAATAATTAGATTCATACCTTTCCCAAGGGTATTAGTGCTATGCAATCAGTCTCTTCCAGGATTTGAACTCATATCGCCGTGTCCATTTCCCAAGACGATAACCATTACACCACGGGCTCCTCCGTATGCGCGAGTATCCGTGTATACATACATACATACATATATATATATATACATATATATGTGTGTGTGTGTGTGCGTATATATATATATGTGTGTGTGTATGTGTGTGTATATAAATGTATGTATGTATGTATGTATGTATGTATGTATGAATAAATATATATATGTATGTGTGCGTATATATGTATGCATATATGTATGTGTGAGCATGTGTGTATATATGTATGTGTATGTGTGTGTGTGTGTGCGTGTAGACATTGGTTCACCAAAATGAATTCGACTCTACAATTATACCCATTAATTAGTGTTATTCTAAAACTAATTATGTTCAAGATGTGTTACTTCGCTCGTATTAACTCAAGTTTCATTCCCACGAATTAGATAAAATATAGTCTGACGATAATTTTAGGGTGGGGGGATCAAACAATCATTGCTTCTCTGTGCAAATTCGGTGTACATAGGAAAGCTTTTAGTTCGTTTAAATCATTGCCCACTAACTTTATAGCTACTCTGTTTTATTCCCACTTAGCTTTTGTCCTTTCATGCACTGAAAAACAAAATATTCATGTTGATAAATTGATACGAATCGGTAAATTTGAAGGAGTCATCTCCACTCTAAAATTAGATGGCAAGTTCACATACATCGGCAGCAAAATCTCATCTACAGAAATATAGGCCGAGCGAAGATGTAGACTGCTATAGACAGGTTATTGATCCTATGAAAGTCTAATCTATCCGATAAAATAAAACGTGATTTCTCCTGTAGCTAAGTGTATACTACTGTATGGATGCACCACGAAGGTGCTTACAAAACGCAGATTGAAAAAGCTTGGTGAGAACTATACAAGAATGCTACGATTTATTTTGGACAAATCCTGAAAGCAACACCCCAAGAAACAACAGCTATACGGCCACTTACCTCCCATCTAAAAAAATATTCACATAAGATGATCAAGACATGCGAACACTGCTGTAGAAGCTCGGACAAACTCGTAAGTGACGTTCTTCTATCGATCCTATACAGCTCTGTGTCGACATAAGATATGTTTGGAAGATTTGCCTGGGACGATGTATGATAGGGACGGATGGTGAGAGAGAATCAGGAAAATTTGTGCTGTCAATGCGACTTGATGTTGATGAGAACACAGATCGCGAGGCTTAGAATACGCTGACTGTTTCACTGTTTCCTTTGCAGAGAGGTAAGATTTTCCCTTGGGCATTACATTAAACTGAATCTAGTTGACATTACTCCCAGGTCCACTCAGGTGATCAGGTGAGGTACTACTTGTTACAATCTCACCAATAGGTAAAATAGATCTGTTTGAAAATCATCTGCATTCAATAAAACCGTCTGAAAATATCTCTTAAGAAACAACAACACAAAAAACGCAAACAGGAACGTAAAATGAACACGATTCCTTAACCGCAAGGCATAAAAGAATCCTAAAGAGGCGGGTGACATAACTTTAAAATCAATTTCAAACAATTATTACCATCGGATAGTGTAAGCTCATAAGTGATGTTCTCCTATAGACCCCCTCACATGGCCGAACAAAAGCAGGGCGACCAGCTCAAACCTACATACAGCAGCTCTGTGAGGATACGGGATGTAGACCTGAGGACCTGCCCGAAGCAATGAACGATAATGGCGAGAGAGAGTCGGGGAAATCCGTGCTGGTGGCAGGACAAAATGATGATGAAAACCATCACATGGGAATACTACATACCATATAACAGTGGATTATTTTCCTTTAGAACAATTAATCAAAAGCTATAATTATAATTATCATGCATTACTTGAAACCATATAACTGTGTGCAAACAAATGTTTATTATCAAATAGAAATAATTATTTGAAAGTACGTAATTATTAGTATTACGAGAATCATTAAATAAGTTTCCAGACTTTTTTCGTATGGGCACTTTTATTGATAGTACACACATGAAACTCTAGTCCCCTTCCAAGTAATCTCCTCCGACTGCAATGCACTTGTTGTACCGTTCCAACAACTTCGGCAAGGCCCCATGGAAGTCCTCTTGTGTGAGCGTGCCAATGACCTTCGTCCCAGCCTCTTTCATCTCCACAATTGTCTCATAACGACAGCCTCTGAGCTTAAGAAATAACCAAAAGTCACAGGGAGCAAAGTCTGGACTATAGGGAGGCTGAGGAAGTGTCTTGATGCCCATCTTGATCAAATAGTCTGTGACAAGGATGGAGTTGTGGACTGGTGCATTGTCCTGCTGGAAATGCCACTGACCCGATTTGAAGAGTGTTTGCCTCTTCCGACGGAATCTCTTCCTGAACTCCCTTAAAACCTCAACATAGTAACCATAACCCTAACCCTTTGGCCAATCAACTCCTCCCACACCTCTCATCATCCCTCACAGATTTCCTGCCTTCCTTGAATCTCTTATGCCACTCAAAAACTGATGCTCGATTCGTGAAAGATGCTCAAAAAGCAGTCTGAAGTATTCCATACGTTTCAGTAGCATTTTTTCCAAGTTTATTGCATATCGTTCTTTTAAAGTGTCCAGACTACATTTTTGAAATTCACCAGCTGTGAAAATCCGGCTTTAGTTGGGTGTATTCCAATTGCTGCTGTAGCTGTTGATTTGAACCTGAAATCATAAAAATTGGTCAGTCCTCATAAAAGGTATAGCAATAATATACTGAATTCTCAAGAGTCAACGCCAATTTTAAATGCCTGTACAAAAAAGTCTGGAAACTTATTGAAGACACCACGTAGATGGGAATACTCAAAACCATACAACTGTGTGCAAGCTGTGTATTTTAGATTGGGATTCTACAAATCATTGCTCTGTTCAAAATTTTCTTCACAAATGAATTAATATGAATGAACGCGATTCCCTAACCACGTGGTTTTAAATAAACCTAGACAGGTTGACATGCCGTTACAATCAATTATTTGGAATTCCAAGGCACCCACACGTTCTAGTTCTTTGCTGAAATTGCAAAATAAAAATATAGATTTTACGTCAGGAATTCTAGCTGCCAGGGTATATATATATATATATACTTCGAGAGAGTGGCACTGAACCCAACACTTGCCCAGTCGGCTGGGGCTGTAGAATACACTGACTGCACCTCTCCAGAGGGGTAAGATTCCCCCAACGAGTGTCATGGATATGACACTAAACAATTTGACGGTGAGGTTCCAGTGTTGCTGGAGATTTGTGGAATGCAGAGCACCCCTTCATTGCCATTACTCCCAGGCCCACTCTGGCTCGGAATGGTAGCACCTGATACGGCCCAATCTATCGGTTAAATAGAACTAAACTTAGTATTCTTCCTAAACTGAATTGTTTGAAATGGAACTGCTTTTTGGCATTGAAACCGTACTTACGCTAAACTGAAATGTCTAAAATAGAACAGATTATTTGTATAAAATGGATTTGGCATAAAAAAAACCCTACAAAGGTTGATATACCATAAAAGCCTAACAACCCACCAAGAATCCAAGAACCCAGCAATTTTGGATTCTAAGTGTGAAACAATTTTTTACATGTTTTCTATTAGTAATAGAAGTTATCAATCTGTACATAGTAGCATCACAATTAGAAAGGGATTGTCAGTGATCAGGAATCAGGAATGGTGTACGTTTTACGAACAAAATAAAGATATTGTGTTTATGTTTTTTATCGCTTAGAGTATTTAGACTATTGTCTTCATCTTCATTGCTACATTCACAACGTTTCGACCAATGCGTCTCTCGGCCTTCTTCAGGTGTTTCATGTAGAACTCGGGCGCTCGCACAGAACTTGGAATCTTTATTTAATCTACGTGGGTAGATTTTTCTAATTCCATTAACCATGACTGGGTACAAGTGCTAAGCTATGATAAGAATTCTTTGTTATTTACTTGTCGTTGGGATTGAACGTGCACCCTCCAGATGATATCTCTTAGAACCACTCTTCAACCAAACACCGATTTCCGTTGCACCATCTATCAAGCTATTACGTTCACTTTCGGGCAAATACCCTTGGGAAAGGTATGAACCCCCTTATTCTCCCTCCAGCTATGGATAAATAGTAGGACGGACTAGGTTCTTCAGCCTTGGTGAGGCAACTAGTCTAGGAGAAGGAAAACTCTGAATTCAAAACCTGTTAAACTCCGCTTAAAAATTGACCTTGTGTCATATCCTGCCCGAGTGGAGGGGTTGGTAAATAAGCTTCATCTGTGAAATTTTAATAAATTATATGTATGATATAAAAGCATTAGAAAATAATTTTGCAATAAAAATGGATTGTGAATAAGTTATAAAGGTGTTGTCAGTTTTTCAGGAATTAAGGTAATGCTTACAGATAAAATTATGCTATATATTTATATATATATATATATGTGTGTGTGTGTGTGTGCGTGTGTATACATATATATATATATATATAGCATAATTTTATCAGTATGCTCCCGTATCCCTGTAGTGTTGAGCTCTCTTGCAAGGGAAGTAAATGGTTGCCACTTGCGTACTCCAAGGCTCTTCATATGAATCATGCTCTCAGTAGCCGTTAAGCGGATATATGTAAACAAAAACAAATGTGATACATAAGCGTTTAAATTTCTTTCGCTTGCACTGGTTTCCTCGTGGATGAGTGGTAGAATCTTGGATTGGCGTTTGAGTCTAACCGGGTTTCGATCCCAGCTTCGGGAATCTAGCCTATCTAGCCACACTGAGGAGTTCTGATAGAACGAAACAGGTCTGTCTGTGGATGACAAAGACTATATGTATATATCCCATCCCTTCCAAACGAGCAGAGTGAGACATAAGAGCAATTTCTCAGCAGAGTTTAACAGGCATGAACTCTGAGTTTCCCTTCTTCTAGAGAGGTTTCCATATCAAAGTTAAAAAGCCTGGTTTTAATATTTAAGCTTGGAAGGAGAAAAGTTGGATGCATGCCTTTCCAAAAAGTATTCACCCACTGTGAAATGCAAACAATCTCGTCTAGGAATTGAACTCGAGTCGCCGTGTCCATTTTTTGTCAACGATAAACATTACATCACGCACACCATATTATATATATATATATATATATATATATATATATATATATATAATATATATATATATATATATATATATATATATATATATATATATATATATATATATATATATATATATATTCTGTGTGTTTTGCAACTGATTTTTCAATAGAAATGCATTGTGGGTTATTCATGTTTTAAACCTTTTCTTTGACAATCAATCTGTTTTCTTTACACCATTTTAATTAACTTTTTCTCTCTCCACTTAAAATTTAATGAAAAACTGTCAAGAAAATTTGATTATTGTTTCTTTACTACGGTTAATGTATTTCTTCTTGTTTTTGTTTTTGCTGTTGTTTTTGTTTCTTGTAATTACTTTTTACCCTGTAAGGTAAATAATATTATCACAAAAGAAAATACTAATTTTGGTTGAACATTACATTTTACCGAGATAAACTTATATAAGTACTATTTGCATCTGCAATACTGTACCAATAGAGTTTGAAAAATAAAAATGAACAAAGACTTTCTTTCATAGTTTGGTTTCTTTGTTTAATGGTATATCAACCCTTGTAGGGTATTTAATGCTAAAGCCATTCTCCTAGAAGAACAGTAGTGGTACTATTTAACCCATAACCACCCTTACCACGAGGACGCCCACCCTTTAATAGCCAACATTGTTAATCTATCTGAAAATTCCGTTATTAAAGAATAGTCATATCAAATTCATTAAAACAAGGACTGTGTTTTAAATATATTATAAATTTACTATTTTTAAAAGTTGATTGATTGATTTAACGGCATATCAACTCGTCTTGGGTTATTTTATGTCTAGAGGTTACGTAACAGTGTTTAATGTTTGTTCATAGTTATATTTTACTGTAAATGTTTCTTAAAAGTTGGATTTATTTGCTTATTTTTTTGCACACGCTTATGTGAACAACATACATTAAAGGTTAATATTCACATTTTTAATGTACTTTTTTCTTAAAGGGTTTTTTTTTCATACAATTATTTGTTATCAAAGTAATCCTATCAAATAAAATAATTTGCTCCCAGTTGTATAGCTTAAAGTAAAAAAAACAATGCCCAGTCGGCTGGGGCTGTAGAATACACCGACTGCTTCTCTGCAGGGGGGAAGACCCCCCCCACTGAGTGTCCTGTATATGACACTAAATAATTTGATGGTCAGGTTCCAGCAATGCTGGAGCTTTGGGGAAAGCGTAGTACCCCTTCATTGCCATCGCTCCCAGCTTCACTCTGGCCCGGAGTGGTAGCACCTGATAAGAGTCCTATCTATTGGTTAAATAGAACTAAACGTTGGTTGGCGTTTACTGTTTTTATACATTTAAACTGCATATTTATGCTTTTTAAAATACAACTGTTTTGACATGAAAACTGCGTACCTACTCTAAACTGAACTGCTCGAAATAGAACTGTTTTGACATTTAACTGTATGTAAACAAAATCTGTACTTATACAAAACTGAATTAGCTGAATTAGAACTGCTTGACTAAACAGAATAACTCGAAATAGAAATATTCTTCTCAATTAAACTCTATTTACATTTAAACTGCGTGCTTATGCTAAACTGAATTGTTTGAAATTGAACTGTTTTTGACATTGAAACTGTACTTACACTAAACTGAATTGTTATATATAACTGCTTGAATAGTTTGAAATAGAAATGTTTTTGAGAATTAAACTGTGTACTCATACTAAACTGAATTGTTTGAAATAGAACTGATTATTTACATAAAAATGGATTTGGTGTTAAATAACCTACAAACGTTGATATGCCATAAAACCCAACAAACCAAATTATCAAGTAAAAAAAATACCATCAAACTTAGTGAGAGTTAACAAAAAAAAAAAAAAAGAACCAGCTAAATGATGGTCCCTGCTATCCCGGTGGACCACAGAGTGAAAATCAAAAACGAAAAGATAGACAAGTACTTAGACCTTGCCAAAGAACTTAAAAAAAGCTATTGAACATGAAGGTGACGATGATACCAATGATAATTGGTGTGCTTGGAACAATCCCTCAAAAGCTAGGTAAGGGGGATGGAAGAGTTGGAAATTGGAGGAGCCGCGGACACTATCCAAACTACAGCATTGTTGACGTTGGTCAGAATACTGGAAATAGTCCTGGAGACTTGAAGAAACTTATCATTCTGACTCTACCGAAAGACCATGGCCTAATACTGATATGAAAAAATTGAAAGGAGTAATGATAATAATAATAATAACGAGAATAGATAAGACGCAACAAAACAGTAAATGTAGGCTATGCGGTGACAGGGACGAAACGATCAATCACACAAGCGAATGCAGCAAATTAGCACAGACGAGACACGACTGGGTTGGCAAGGTGATCCACTGGGAAATGTGCAAGAAATTTAGATTTTACCATACCAACAAATGGTATATGCACAACCTAGCACCTGTCCTAGAAAATGACACGCATAAACTCCTATGGGACTTTAACATACAAACGGATCACCTAATCCCGGTCAGAAGACCAGGCCTTATAATAATCAACCAAAAAAAAGAGAATTTTCAACAATGTCGACTTTGCTGTCCCGGTGGACCACAGAATAAATCTGAAGGAATGAAAAAGAAGGATAAGTACCTCGACCTTGCTAGAGAATTGAAAAAGCTGTGGAACATGAAAGAAACGATTGTGCCAATTGTGATGGATGCTTTAGGCACAATAACTAAAGGATTATCAAAAAGCCTGGAGGACTTGGAAGTTGGCGGACGGGTAGAGACTATCCAAATGACAGCATTGGTGAAAACGGCCAGAATCCTGAGACGAGTCCTGGAGACTTGAGGAGACTTGCTGCAACTCAAACTCCAGTGAAAAACCATCAGCTAACACTGATGGGAAAAAGTCTAAAGGTGTAAATAATAAACCCCAAAAGACAAAAAGCAGGAATCGAACGAGTAGGGCTGATAAACGAATCTTTGCTGTGTGGTTTTCGAAGAAAATCGTGTCAGTACAATCTGTCTTTGATTTAAAACAAATATTAATTTTTCGTTACTCGTAAAATCTTTTGGTGAACAGTTGTCTTTTTAAATGACTTTTTAATTCCCAAAATTATTTTCAGCGAAACTATTTCGAAATCACGAAATAGATTTGTTTAAATTTACCACGCTAAATTCTATGTGGCTCATCTGTGACTTCTTTCAATCGATGAAAATATACGGACCTGGAATAGTCTGAAAGCGTTAAGTAAGAACAATTACCGTCCTCAATGCATCCGGAAAGACATCAGGAGCCAAATCTTTATTAAAGTATGACCAACTTTTGCGGAAATAAAGTCTCAAAAAAGGGCCGTAGAGATAAACCATGAAGGTGATGCAAGAACACCTGAAGCTAGTTCAAGTACTCAGTTCAAGAAATAAGGGATAAAAATAGCTGGATAATAGACTTTAATTAAGTTAAAACTTAAGATTATATCATTTTTTTTACCTGCCGTTCATGAACAGTCACCGTGACTGTTCTCGGTCATATCAGGGTAAGGCACGCAGATAATAAACAACCCCTGGGTCTGGTATAGCCACAATATACCATCCATGATAAAAATGTTGAATCAAAATATGACACAATGTGGGACCCAGGCAACAGGCTTGGGTGTCATGATCGACATGATTTAACTATTAATACTAATAATTTTGAAACAGATCTATTTGATCCATAGATAGGACCCTAACATGTAATACCACTCCAGGTAAGAGTGGACCTGGGAGTAATGGCAATTATTGGGTACTTGATATTCCCTTATAGCCCCAGAACTGGAGTTTTATTATCAGACGCAGTTTTGATTTATACCTAGATCTTCCCTTTTTGAGGAAGTCTTATTCCTCTCCTGGGGATACAGTCAGTATATTCTAAGGAGGGGCCGTAGAATGTTCCGATTTAGTCTCTGCTGAGGGATAAGTCGAACCCCAAGCGAGTGTCTTAATTATGACATTAAACAATCTGATAGCAAGATTAGAGGAATGCAGAGTACCCCTTCGTTGGTATCGCTTCCAGATCCACTCTGTCCCGGAATGGTAGCACCTGATAGGATTCTATCTATGGGTCAAATAGAACTGTTTGACAGCTAAACTGAGGGCAAACAAATGACTTATACTAAATTGAATTGTTTGAAATAGAACTGTTTGATCATTTAATTGTGTGTAAACAAATGAGTGATGTTTAATTGAATTATTAGAGATACATCGCAATACTTGGAACCATCTAACTGTATGAACACGAATGAATGATATTGAATAGAATTATTACTGTTAAATAGCAATACTTTGAACAATTTGACTGTGCGCAACTGAATGAACAGTGTTCAACAATTAGTGTTAAATAGGAATAATCTAACTAGTACGCTGTGTGCAAATTGGTTTTGTTTGGAGGGTTTTAAGGCATATCAATCTTGGTAAGTTATTTAAAGCTAAATTCAGTTTATACGAATAAAAGTTTACAATAGTGAGCGAGATCACTGGTTTGGTGGGATTGTCAACCATTGTACATATTTTCATTTTTTTTAAGTGGAGGAATTAATATCAATTTACAAAGCTCTTTGCTTCGATGTGACACAAGGCCAAATGAACGGGGCGCCCAGTGGGACTCGAACTCACTTGCCTAGGTTTGCTAGTCTAGCTTGCTAACCGTTACACCACCAGAGGTGCTCAAAGTGGAGGAATTAATATTGTCAGTTGAATTACCACAACCAGAAAATCCGCCGAACAAAGAAAGAGTACGGATGTATCTTGCAAGACACATTTAGGTTATTTGGTCGCACAACTACCATGATTTGGCGTCACTTGTCTGCCATATGAACGGTTGGCTTAGTTGTTGAGTTTCGGTACTGTAATCTGTGGTCCCTGGTTCGATCTCTTGTGGTGGAGATTTTGGTGTACACTGCTGATGAGATCTAATAAGGTCGAAACACCTATCCAGTATTCGCGTATATCGAGCGTTTGTATTCCTCGGGTTTTCTGGTCGTGGTAATTCCATTCACAATGTCAACCGTTGTTGGTTATTTAATGCCAAATTGTTCTTATACATATATAAAATACACGATTTCTTAACACATTTTGAAGATAATATTTTTGAACATGTGTGAGCATTTATTTCTATACAATTAAATGGTTTCACTTAATTTCAAACAATTCAGTTTAGCAAACGAATGAGAAATGTTGATTGCCCAGTCGGCTGGGGCTGTAGAATACACTGACTGCACCTCTGCAGAGGGGTAAGACCTCCCCCCTAACGAGTGTCCTGGATATGACACTAAACAATCTGATGGTGAGGTTCCAGTAATGATGGGGCTTTGGGGAAAACGGAGTACCCCTTCATTGCCATTGCTCCCAGGTCCACTCTGGCCCGGCGTGGTAGCACCTGGTAGGGCCCTATCTATGGGTTAAATAGAACTAACGGCATACTTATGCTAAACTGAATATCTTGAAATAGAAATATTTTTGACAATTGAACCGTGCTTGAGCTAGACTGAATTATTTCAAATAGAATTGCTTTTTGACATTGAAACTGTCTTTACACTAAACTGTATTGCTTAACATAGAACTGTTTGACATGTAACTGTACATAAACTAAATCTGTACTTTTACGAAACTGAATTAGCTGAATTAGAATTGCTTGAGTAAACAGAATAGCTCGAAATAGAAATGTTTTTTTACAATTAAACTGTACTTATATTTAAACTGCGTGCTTATGCTAAACTGAATTATTTGAAGTTGAACTATTTTTGACATTGAAACTGTACTTATACTAAACTGAATTGTTATATATAACTGCTTGAAGAGTTTGAAATAGAAATGTTTTTGACGCTTAAACTGTGTACTTATGTTAACTGAATTGTTTTAAATAGAACTGATTATTTAGATAAAAATGGATTTGGCGTTAAAAAACCTACAAAGGTTGATATGCCATAAAACCAACCAACCAAACAAACAAACAAAGAGACAGAAATGTTGAATGGAATATTTAATGTTAAATAGCAATACTTGAAACTTTTAACTGTGTACCTAAAATGAATTATTGGTTTTACATAATTATACATGGAACCATTTGACTGTGGGTATATGAATGAATAGTGTTGAACAAAATTAGTGTTATATGGCAATACTTGCAAATAAATGATTAATATCATTATCATCATCATCGTGTTGTGCCGCCAGTACGGATATCCCTGACCCTCTCTCGCCACTCCTTCTTATCGTTTATCGCTTCTGGCTGGTCGTCAGGTCTACATCCCGTATCCTCACAGAGCTGCTGTATGTAGGTTCGAGCTGGTCGTCCTGCTTTTGCTCGGCCATATGATGGGGTCCATTGGAGAACATCACTTATGAGCTCGTCCCTGCCTCTCCAGCAGTGTCCTGCATATCTGGTTCGTCTAACTTTGCTAGTTTTCGTGATGGGAGGAAGGTGGCCGTGCAGTTGGTGGTTTGTGGGGTGTTGCATCCAGGACTTGTTCAATATTGCTCGCAGCATTCTTGTGTAGTTACCGTTTAGCTTTTTCTCCAACTGTTTAGTCAGTGTCCATGTCGTGCATCCAGTATAAAGACGGCCGCTGCCTGGAAGAAACTGCGTTTCATTTTATCGGTCAGGTCTGACTTCCATATGATTAATATAGAATCGAATTATTAGTGTTAGCAATAATTGAAAGCATTTAACTGTGTAGAAACAATAGTAATACTCTAGTGCAAACAAATCAGTTGTAACTCATTTAAAAATGAAATTACCAACAAACTATGTGTGCAAACAAATGACTGGTGTTAAATTTTTACTTATATAGCAATACTTGAAACTATTTAACTGTGTGCAAAAAATGAGCTCAGGCGTGTTTAAAAATGTTATCAAAAAATCATATATATGCATTTAATATATATGTATGAATGTGATTTGGTATTAAATAATATATAATGGTTGATATGCCATAAAACTAAACCAAACCAAATCATATATATTTAATATGTATGTATGAAGAGGATTTGACATTAAATAACTTACGATAGTGATATGCCATCAGACCAAACTAAACTAAATTATATATATTTAATGTATATGTATAAAAAAGGTTTGCCATTAAATAACCTAAAATGGTTGATATGCTATAAAACCAAACCAAATCAAATCATATATATTTAATGTATATGTATAAAGAGGATTTGGCTTTAAATGACCAACAAAAGTTGATATGCCATAAAATCAAACCTAACTATCTCTTTTCCTTCCAGCAATGGGTAAGTAGCAGGGCACTCTAATTTCTTTAGCTGTGTTAGGCTACTGGTCTAGGAGAAGGAAAACTCCGAATTCAAACCAACTGTACTCTACTTAAAAATTGACGTTGTATTACATCCTACTCGGGGTGGAGGTATTGGTTAATTTGATCACAGCAAATCTTAAAATAATTCAGAATTGTCCTTTGTCGCTAACATACACCGATATTGGCATACATTTTACGGTTGTGACGTTTTTCGTATCTGAGTAATGATTCTCGACGGACAAATACAAACCCAAGATTCTTTCAGTTCATACCTCGACCTGTTAACAGTAATAATATGGTTTGGTTTGGTTTCTTTGTTGGCGTATCAACTTTCGTAGGTTATTTAATGCCAAAGCCAGTCAAGTAGAAGAACTGCTGTGCTACTATTTTACCCATATAATAATAGAGTTCATACCTTTCCCAAGGGTATTAGTCCGAAAGTGAATGTAGTAGCGTGATTGGAGTTCGAACTCACTTAGTAGGATGTCTACCCTCAGTAATGATATCACTGACCTCACCTTTTATCTGCTGAAAAATTGAAAGTACCGTTTTGACGCCGAAAGACAATCTGCGATATACGAGGTGCATACGATAAGTTTCCAGACTTTTTTCGTACGGGTATTTACAATCGTCGTAGACTCTTGAAAATTCAGTATGTTATTGCTATACATCTTATGAGATGACCGACCAATTTTTATGATTTCAGCTTCAAATGAACAGCTACAGTAGAAATTGGAATACACCCTACTAAAGCCTGATTGTCACAGCTGGTGAATTTCAAAATTGCAATCTGGACGTGAGGAAAAACGATATGCAATAAAATTCTGTTTTAAACTTAGAAAAATGCCACAGAAACGTATGGAATGCTTCAAAGTGCTTTTGGAGCATCTTGCATTAATCGAGCATCAGTTTTTGAGTGGCCTTTGAGGGAGGATGTGAGGTGTATGAAGAGTAAGGACGTCTATACAACAGAGTGGATTGGCCAAAGGGTTTGGGTTAGGGTTACTATGTTGAGGTTTTAAGGGAGTTCGGGAAGAGATTCCGTCGGAAGAGGCCAGCACTCTTCAAATCGGGTCAGTGGCATTTCCACCAGGACAATGCACCAGTCCACAACTCCATCCTTGTTACAGACTATTTGACCAAGATGGGCATCAAGACATTTCTCAGCCTCCCTATAGTCCAGACCTTGCTCCCTGTGACTTTTAGTTATCCCCTAAGCTCACAGGCTGTCGTTATAAGACAATTGAGGAGATGAAAGAGGCTGTGACGAAGGTCATTGACACACTCACACAAGAGGACTTCCATGGGGCCTTGCCGAAGTTGTTGGAACGGTACAAGAAGTACATTGCAGCCGGAGGAGATTACTTGGAAGGGGACTAGAGTTTCATGTGTGTACTATCGATAAAAGTGCCCATACGAAAAAAGTCTTGAAACTTATTGTATGCCCCTCATATGTTAATTGTGAGGTGCTTTCTTGATGATTCTTATTATCGTTAATTAATTCATTTATCCTTTTATTTACGAGTTTTGAACACTAGTAGTAAATTGATGTTTTCACTGAAGTCCGAGTGACATCAAAAATCTTCTCGACTCTCCAGGACCCTTCTAAGTATCACAACGGTGCTTGTGTCATCTTTACTGCAGATCACCAGTTTCCCTGGTCTATTTTCCAGATTCTTCGAGATTGTCCGCAGGGCTCTAGCAATCACTGCTACTTTCACGTTCCAAAGCTTTTATTGCTCTCTGGTGCTGGAGGGAGTCCCCGTAGTGTAGTGGGTAGCGTTCTGGACTGTGACATCGTATTAAGCGAGTTCGAAATCCAGTCGTGCTATTGCTTTTACTTTCAAACTATTGCCCTTGCGAAAGGCATGAACCTCATTACCCTACCTAACACGGAGTTAAATAATACCACTACTGTTCTTCTACAAGAATAGCTTCGTCATTAGATTGATTAGCCATTAAAAAAACATTAGGTTGATAGCCATTAAAAAAACATTAGGTTGATTAGCCATTAAAAAAACATTAGATTGATTAGCCATTAAAAAAACATTAGGTTGATAGCCATTAAAAAAAATTAGGTTGATTAGCCATTAAAAAAACATTAGATTGATTAGCCATTAAAAAAACATTAGGTTGATTAGCCATTAAAAAAACATTAGATTGATTAGCCATTAAAAAACCCAAACCAATAGCTCTCTAGTATGATCCAGGTATTTATTCAGTTTTTTGATTTATTTTGATCAAAGTGAAATCGATTGCACAATTTCCAGTGGATTCTCTCCTTACTCTCCCCTATTTATACCTTTTTTTTTTTCAGTTCTTGTTTATTATTATTATTATTATTAGAGTTTTTCACATCAGCGTAAGCTGATGGTCTTTCACTGGAGATTGAGTGACAGCAAGTCTCCATGACTCTTCTCAGTATTCTGGCAGTTTTCAATAATGCTGTTGTTTGGGTGGTCTCCACTCGGCTGCCAACTTCCAAATCTTCCAGGACCTTTAGTTACCGTGCTAAAAGCACAAATCACAATTGATATAATAGTCACCTTCATATTCCATAGTTTTTTCAATTCTCTAGCAAGGTCGAGGTACTTATCTCTCTTTGCACATTCTTTCAGTTTTATTCTGTGGTCAGCCGGGACAGCAAAGTCGATAATTTTGCAGATTATTATTATTATTATTATTACAATATTTCGGTCATTCAAATCAACAGCCATCTTCAGGTTATCAATCAAGAAAAAAAAAACGTATCGAAATAGAAATAAGAAATTTTTTCTGTATTTAGAAGCATAGCTACTCGCTCTGAAATGAAGTCCGATAATTGTATGTATTTACTCAGCACCTCCGCTACGAGTAGGATGTGACGCAAGGTCAATTTGTTAAATAGAGTACATCATCATCATCATCATCAATACGTGCTGACTGCACGGATTTCCTTGATACTCTCTCTCGTCATCAGTCCCTATCGGTCATCGATCTTTGCATATCCTCTTGACGGTACCCAGAATCCACACAGAGCTGATCGCTGTAAGTTTTTGCTGGTCAGCTAATATTGGTGTATCTATGTGTAGAGTCCATGAAAGAACGTTGCTTATGAGTTCGCTTTTACTTCCCTAGCAGTGCTCAGCATGTCATGCTCACTTTTCTATGATGATTTGCTCGATGGGAGGTAAGTGGTCGAACAATTGCTGTTTTGTAGATTGCTGCTTCCAGGATTTGTTCAAAACAGTACGCAGCATCTTTGTGTAGTTGTAACGGTACGGTCTCAATAGACGTTTGTACTACTACCACTACTAGTACATCACATAGACGCTAGTACCACCGTGGTTCTTGGCAGATCCTTGTAGCGCTACGTCTTAAGTATCAGTCGAACCCCTGTTGTAACTTCCACAGTGATGGAAAGAAGAAAAAGTGACTTGACATGACTGACCGATTTTTCGGATATGGCCTCTCCGACCGTCTGTCTAACCCAATAAGGGGCCAAAGTGGACAGTTGTTGGTCACGTGACCACTTTAGTAGCCGGGTCAAGTACTGTCACCAGCATCCCATTATCAAACATTAAGGGTCTCCACCCATGGATAACAGGTGGCTCTGTTGGGTCGGTAGGAGTGTTACCCCTCTGTAGAGGAGCAGTTGACATTCATATCTATCTATCTATCTATCTATCTATCTCAAACTGTCCATATCTATCTACAACTGTTGTAAGCTTTTTCTATTGAACCCAATTTAGCTCAGGCTAGCAAATATTAATCTTTCCAGATAGCTAATTGGGTCTCTCTCTCTCTCTCTCTCTCTCTCTCTGTCTCTTTCTCTCTCTCTTGTTACAGGTACATCTTCCGGTCATCCATGACTGTGGATAAATTAACTCGCTCAGTAGTTCCCCCCACCCAGCAGCTACCCCTATTTCTCTAAACCCAACCCCTGCAGCATGAGGTTTAACTCAGCACCAGAAAAGGAATGCCGACGGAGCTCTGCCCCCTCCTCTCTGAATTTGTTGGAATATTTTTTTTCTTGCCATGGATAGAGCCGAAATAGATGATGTAATTTTTGATCAGAAGATGAAATAAAGCGATAAACATGATTAAAACCTCGGTGAAAATAGAAAAGGTTTCGTTGTGACCCCACAATGCTCTTATATCTGATACTGGAATCATATGCTGCCCTATTAATTCTGAGGTGAATTCGATTCCTCCTAGAATGGAGGAGTTGTCCATCTTGACATTCTGAACGTATCTTGACTTGTTATTCAATCTCTTATTGTTTGCTATTTCTATGCAACTTCCTATTTTATTGTTTTATTATTTTTCTTCTTTTGAGTTACTTCCCTTTGTTATTTCTCTTCTCTCAAGGCCATTTTGATAAAATTCACTTTGCCTCTCTCTCTCTCTCTCTCTCTTTTTCTTTTTCTCTCTCTCTCGCGAAAACATCCCCTTCTCATTTCTGTCATGTCCTGCTTTCTCACTTCTTCTGAACAGTTTCTTTCTCTGATTCTTTCTTCTTCTTCTTCTTCTTCTTCTTCTTCTTCTTCTTCTTCTTCTTCTTCTTCTTCTTCTTCTTCTTCTTCTTTCTTTCTTTCTTTCTTTCTTTCTTTCTTTTTTTTTTTTGGTAGATTTATTTTGTCTCATGTTTCCTCTTTCCTTCGTCTCATTGCACTCTCATTTCTCTGTTTCTCGATTTTGGGCTCCTTTTTTCGACCCTTCTTTCTCTTATTCTTTATTATGTCTTTCTCTTCTTAGCTTTCTTTAATTGTACACTTTGTACTTATTCCAATCATCTTTTTAGGGTTTTCGTTTCATTTTTTTTCTTTCCTTTCGTTCATATTTTCCATCCATCTTTCACTGTCTCTAATCTTATAAACTTCTTTCACTTTCATTTTCGTCTCCTCTTTTATAATTCTTATTCTCTTAATTTTTTAAAAGAATTATCCTTTCTTTATCCTTTCTTCACCTCTTTAGTTTTTCGTCTTTCCTTTCTTTCATATTTCTTCTCCCTAGTCTTTCAATAATTCTTCCTTGTGGTGTTTTTCCTCTTCCTTCTTTTTATTTTCCTCGTTTATGTTTTGTTTTTCTTTTGCTTTCTATATTTTCTTTATATCTCTTTTTCTTTTGTTATTTCTCCTACGTCCAGATCTCTTCTTTCTCTTTTGCCATTTCTTTTTCTTCATTTTCTCATTTTTTATTTCTTCTTCCACTCGTTCTCACCAGCCACATTTTCCATCTTCCCTTTCTGCTGTTGTCATTCTCTTTCGCTTTCTTTTTTTTTTTTTTTTTTCATTTTTCTCTCTTCTTCTCTCCTTGGTTTTTCCTCATTATCTCTTTATCTTTTTGTCTTTTCTTTTCCCCAATCTTTTTTCCTTATTCTCTATTCTTTCTCTGTTCTTTCTTTTCCTCTCTTTTTTTCTCTCTTCATTTTTTCCAATCTTTTTCCAATCCTCTTTTGTCTTTATGTTCCTCTCTTTTTCATCTTTTCTTGTACCTCTTCTTGTTCTTGTTCTTCGTCTTCTTCTTCTCGTACGTCCAAATTCTTCCTCTCTTTGTCTTTTTCTCTTCCCCTTCCTCATTTTATCTTTCTCTTCCGTAATTCTATTTTTTTCAATTTTTTATTACTTATTTGTTCATTTTCTTTATTCATTTTTCATTTTTTCATTTTTTTTCCATTTCCACATCTTTACATTGCTATGCAAAATGGCGGTGTTGGAACGTACCGTTTGTGACACAACCAATGGACAATGTTGCTGTAGTCTGCAGATGTTGTCCGTACGCAATCACTGAAAGAAGCAGGTCATCAGCACAATGAGATTTATTGAGGGACAACGCGGCTGAGATGTCCGCGGCAGGTGCTGTTCAAGGCAATTAGATTCAACGCCTCACATTGTTAAAAACACCAGTGACAATGCGGCGGTATTGTGATGTGCCAGCGACAGGCTGTCTACTTGCGCTGATTAATACTGCTTTGAAACTAACCAAAATGGAACAGGGTAGACACACGAACACCGCAGCACATGGAGACGAAGTGATGGCTGGTTCTCGGGAAGGGGGGAAAAAGATGAAAAACAAAAAAACAAAAAAAACAAAAACAAAAGCAAAATAGATGAAACGGTAAAAAGAAACAAAAGAAAAGAGAAAGATGAAAAAAAGGGAAGAAAGGAAAAGCGAATAAGAGGATGGAAACGGAAATTGAGAAATTTCAAGAAGTGAGATAAGCGGAAGAAAACAGGAGTTTGGGAGAAAAGAAGATGAAGAGATATATGAAGGAAAGGGAAAAGGGAAAGAAAATGGACAAGATGAGCGTATAGGAATGAATGAAGAGGAGGAAAAGATGATGATGGAATAATTGGGAAGAAGAAAGAAAAATATTAAAAGGAAGGAGAAAAATGAAAGAGAACGAAGAAAAGGATGATAAAGATAGACGGGAAAAGCAAAAGAGAAAGAAAATATAAGAATGAGAAAGAAAGAAAGAAAGAAAGAAAGAAAGAAAGAAAGAAGAATTGGGTGGTAGGGAAAGAGAAAGAAAAATTCAAAAAAATGAGGAGAAGCGGGAAGAAATGAAAAATTGAAAGAGTTTATGAATAATTAAACAGAATTAAGAAGAATGAAAAAAAAAGAATGAAAAAAAAGATTGAAAAAAAAAGAAAAAAGCTTAGAATTAAGAAGTGGAAGATGAGAGAGAGAAACAGGAATTGAAGAAAAAAAGAAAAGTTATAAAAAAGAAGGAAATGATAGAGAAAGAAAAAGAGAACAAAACAGCAGACAGACAGACAGACTGAGATGGATTACTGGAAATAGCGGAGAGGATATTTAGATTGGTTGGTTGGTTGGTTGGTTGGTTGGATTTTACGGTATATCCACCTATGTGGGATATTTAATACCAAATACAATTTCAAACAATTCAGTTTAGCATGATTTCACAATTTAATAGTCAAAAACGTTTTTATTTCAAGCTATTCAGTTTAATCAAACAATTCTAATTCAACCAATTCAGTTTAGTATAAGCATAGATTTTGTTTACACAGTCAAATATCAAAACAGTTCTATTTCAAAAATTCATTTTAACGTAAGAAGAGTTCAATGTCAAAATCAGTTCCATTTCAAACAATTCAGTTTAGCATAAATACTCAGTTTAACATGTCAAAAATATTTCTATTTCAAGCTATTTACTTTTGTCAAACAGTTCTAATTCAAATAATTTATTGTAGGGCAAGTACAGTTTCTATCTCAAAAACAGGTCTCGTAAGTACAGTTTCACTGTTAAAAACAGTTCTCTTTATACAATTCAGTTTTGCATAAATACACAGTTTAAATATCGAAACAGTTCTACTTCAAGTAATTAAGTTTAGCATAGGTACGCTGATTAGTTCTATTTAAGCCGTAGATAGGGCCCTATCAGGTGCTATTACTACGGGCCAGAGCGATGGCAATGAAGGGGTGCTCCTCATTCCCCAAAGCTCCAGTATCACTGGAACCTCACCATCAGATTGTTTAGTGTCATATCTAGGACACTCGTTTGGGGGAGGGTTCTTGCTGCTCTGCAGGAAATTTAAAAAGGAAGAATAGAGAAGAAAGATGGAGAAAATGAAGAAATAAAAAGGGAGAAGATAGGAGAAAGTGAGATGAGGAAGAAGAAAGCGGAAGAAGAAGCGAAACGAAGAATGAGGAAGTAAACATGAAAAATGTAGAGGTGGGAGATAGAAGAAATAGAGGAAACAGGGAGAAGAGAGTGAGGAGGAAAAAAAGGGGTGAAAGAATAGGAAGCTAAATGAAAAATGGCGGCTAGAGAGTGGGAGGAGAGGAAAATGGTAGAAGTATGAGGAAGAAAGCTGAATAAGTGAAGTGGTGAAAAAGAAGAAAGTAAAAGTAAAGGGATAGAGAGAGGGGAAGGGATATTGTCAAAAATTTCAAAGAAAATAATAGAGTTAATCTTGGAAACATCCTGAAAATGATGCCGTTGGTTTGATTTGTTTTGTTTTTGGGGTTATTTAATGCCAAATATTTTCTTATAGAACAGCGGTAATACTATTCAACCCATAAGTTGGAAGGATAAACGGGTTCATGCCTTTCCCAATAATATAAGATCGAAACTGAACGTACTAGCACGTCTGGAGTTCGAACTCACTTACTTCCAGGCCGCAGTCTAGCAATTGCACCACGGTGAGCCTGGATCACTCTCAACGGTACCGCTGCGGTTTGATTAAAATGACCTTCCTACCTTTAAAATCAGAATACATAATTTTGACTTTTACCGAGGCGCGAAACACCGACCACTGGTACAGGTGAGAAATATGTAACTATCTTTCCTCTAAAGCAGCATCAATAATTTAGTGCCCTTGGAATGTGGGACGGAGTTCCCGTGGCATTGTGGCAAACGTTTTGGACTGCAACATTATTGTTAGTGAGTTCGAACTCTAGTCGCGCGATTAGATTCACTTTCAGAATGATAGCTGGGGGAAAAGCAGGAGTTAAATAGTATTAATGCTGTTCTTCTACAAGGGTCGTTTGGCATTAGATAACCCATGAAAGATGATATGCTATTAAATAAAGAAATCAGGCCAAACATTGGAACGGTCCATAAAGGCTTTGGAAAGAGACTCTAGGAATTGGACAAAAGAAGGATAATCTGAGACCATCAAGACCACAGTGCCGTTGAGAGTGATCCAGGCTTTCCGGAACTGGTTAAGTTAGACTAAAATCACAGGCACGATAAACAGCGGTACAAGTGCACTATAAGATATGAGGGAGCAAAGAAGGTCACTAAAAGCGATGATGTCACCATCCTCTAAGACATGCGCGTTCAGTCTGGTAGAGAAATAAAAGCTAACAAGTCTGTCCTGTCATCATCATCAACGACAGAAAATGTACGCCAAGAGATATAGCAATCCCATCTGTGAGTAAAGGCTCCATCAAATTTCCAGAGAAACTGTTCCAAATTCACGTGGGGGGTATAAAAACTGAAATAACGTCCGTGGTCATCAGTTTTGTAAGAACCATGCAGCATCCCCAGTGATGATCAAAAGATCAACTTCTTTGGAAGAAGACATATCATTTCAGTGATATATCCTCAATAGGGTCCAGACTCAAGAGATAACGTAGACCGACTCTATGTGTCAAGAAAAGAAGGAGAAATAAAATTCGATAGCATTGAGGATTGTGTACAAGTCGACCCTCGTACAATTATATTTCACCTGATTATTAAGACAATAATGTCGCAGTCTATTGAGATATGTACATTCACTCTGACAGAGATAAAAACCAGAAGTCTGACGTCATCATCAACGACCGAAGACAAAGTGATGTATGCTTAGAGACATAGCAATGCCATCTGTCAAAGTTATAGAGAAACTGCCCAATTACAAAAGAGAAGTATGAAAAATAGAACAACATCCGTGGTTATCGGAGCTATTAGAAAAATGCAAAATAGAATGGAAAAATTCACTTACTGTATTACAAGTAGCAGCGGCATCACCAACGATGTCCAATGATCACCTTATTTGGAATAATGTCCATCCTGCAGAAAACATGTCAGTATGTTCAGTATATCTCCACACACTCTATGTGTCAGGAAAAGAAGGAGGAAGAAAACATACGACCATTGAGTACTAGGTGGATGTAATAATTCAAAAATTTAGAGCATATACAAAAAAGACCAAAAAATCTTGTTAAAGAAGCCAATAACACGAATATCTACCGGAACAACTGAGAGGCAAGCAGAAAAATAATTAACGAAACTAGAAAACAAAAATGTAAAGAAAAACAACTGTGCGGATAGTTCAAGCGACAAATTAAGGAAATTAAACACAAAATGCTATGGACGTGGCTAAGAAGAGGAAACTTCAAGGGAGAAACTGAATCCCTTTTAATAGTAGCAGAAAAAAAAAAAAAGTAATAATGTTAAAACCACGATTTTCTTATTTTGGATTAGTGGTCATATTTGTTCATCAATTTAAGTTCGGTAGAGTTGAAAACTATTGACCTCTTCATATACCGTCCACAGCACTATTCAGAACAGTTAGGATTCTGAGAGAATAATTGAAGATCTAAGGAGACTTGCTGTCACTTGAACTCAAGTGATGGCAACAGGCAATTACTGTAAAAACTCATACATGATAATTACTGCATGATTGCAGTGGAATTACAAAGTATCTTTGGTTGAAATGTTGCTACTTGATGTATCGATATTTAGTAGAAATCAGAAACCATTAAAGTCTCCGATGCGGATTGTCTAAAGTGCTAAACTGCGGCCTTGAACTAAGTGCGTTCAAACACCATCTAAATCATTGTGTTCACTTTCATACTAATATCCCTGAGAAAGTTATAAACCCTGTTATCCCCTCTGTTAAGGGTTAAATAGTATCAATGCTATTCTCTTACAAGGGTAGATTTAACATTAAATAACCCACGAAGGTTGATATGCCACCAAACCAAGAAACCCGCTAACCCGCTCGATGGAAATATGCAAAAATTCTTGTTTGACGTGAGGTTTTTATTTATTTTTAGAAACATTTGCCTTTTGCATAGTTTACAGATTCTTTGAATGTGATATTCCATCTGGGCTTCTGTTGGCTGAGCACACCGACGAACGAGTGATAAAACTTCAGAGCTCGACGCTGTCAGGCACGAGATGTTCCAGTCCAGATAGATTAATTAGGCAAGTCGAGACAGGATTTTCCGGGCACGTGGCGTTACCGTCTGTTTAATTAGATTACCACCACCACCACCACCACCTTTAACAGCTTAGCCGATAAGTGTAAGAAAAAAACAAAAAAGGAGTTGCAATTAATAACTGCTACCATGGCATGTAAATTATTACGACTATGTCGTGAGCTTGATCCTCACTGAGTGTCTGATGCTAGTGACCATGTTATAGACTATAGTCAATGCTAAACTAGTACATAATTACGATTGTAGAACAAATTCGATTTTTGTTTCGTTTGGTTTGGTTTTATGGCATATCAACCTTTGTTGGTTATTTAATGCCAGCTCATGTTTATACATATATATTAGACATATGATTTGTAAACATTTTGTTGATAGCATTTTTAAATAAGCCTGTGCGCATTTTTTGAACACAGTAAAATGGTTTCAAATATTGCTATTTGACACTAATAATTCTATTCAACATTACTCATTCATTTTCACATATATAAATGGTTCTAAGTATTACTATGTATTACTAACAATTAAACATGCATCGTTTATTTACACACATTTAAATAATCAAACAGTTCTATTTCTAACAATTCAATTTAGCATGTCAATTGTTTGTACCCAGTTTAAATGTCAAACAGTTCTATTTGACCCATAGATATCACGTGCTACTGTTCCGGGCCAGCCGGGGGCAATGACAATAAAGGGGTACTCCACAATACCCAAAGCTAAAACATTACTGGAATCTCAATATATGAAGGACACTCGTTTAAGGAAGGGTGTTATCCTACAGCAGAGATGAACTCGGTGTATTTTACAGCCTCAGCCGACTGGACCACAAGACACTCGTTAGGAGAGTCTAACCCTTCTGCATAGATGCAGTCGGTTGTTCAACTGTCTCAGCCGACTGGGGCTCAGGACACTCGTTGTGGGGTGGGTCTTACCCCACCGGAGAGATGCAGCCAATGTATTCTAGAGCCCCTCTCAGTCGACTGGGCCGAATTCTATTTTCAGTCTTTGTTTCACATTTGCAACCTTGTACCATACAAAGAGATAGACAATTATCAATCTATTGCCGTTGGACATGGCTTAGAATACGCGGACAATATACCCAGCAGAAGTATAAGACCTATAAAAATGCAGGTATCCTGAGTATGACACTATTGTGAATCTGGAGATGAGTCTAGTATTTGTCGCTGCCTCCCACCAGACTCGACTTGACAAAAGGTCAAAAGCCCGAAGGCCGATTAAAGTGGGGATAAAAGGGAGGGGAGGTCGGGAACGAGCCGAGACTCGAACCCTGCTTGTCTGTGCTGCTCATCGGCTCACTTAGTGCAATGTGAGCCTGATGAGGCAAGCAGTTTCACGAACCCAAATGTAGGTCCGGGCACGTATGCCAGTTAACGGCTTAAACTAGACGCTTGGTCTAGTGCCATGCATGGAGGACAATCTGGAGATGAGTCTCCATTACTCCCAGCTCCATTCTGACTAGGATTGATAGTACCTGCTAAGGTCCTATTTATAACTGAAAACACTACCCAAGTATGTAAATATAAACGTGCAATTTTTGCTCTTTCCTAACCCCCGAGCATAAGATAACTCCGGGCGAATTCACACGCCGTAAAAATCAATCAATCAATAAACTTAGTCCCTACTTATTTGGAGATAAAATTATTCGAAACTGTCTCAAAACAGATGCAGCTCATTAATAGAATAATGATTTAAGACAATAAGACAAAAAACTCAAAAAAAGATTGCATGTCCTGGAAGCTGATATATGAACAATTAAAAAAACATTGATTCGATTTCTGGCTCAAAGGATGCATTTTTTACAGGACGTTTTCAAAGGGACTGTCATCTCGTTGTCTCAGTAATAAATCATAACCATATTAATGGGTTGCATCTATTTTGAAATAAACTGTCCCATCTCTCCTCCCTTTATCTCTCTCTCTCTCTCTCTCTCTCTCATATATATATATATATATATATATCACTGTTTTATATCTGTCTGTATATCAAATACATCTTGAAATGATAAGATGAATAAAGTATGACCGAAAACTGTTTGTACAATATTCTTTGCATTTTTGAAACTGTGACATGTATATATATATCTATATATATATATATATATATATATATCACAGTTTCCTTATCTGTCTGTATATCAGACACATCTTAAAAAGATAAAATGAATAAAGCATGGCCGAAAACTGTTTGTACAATATTCTTAGCATTTGTGAAAGAATACAAACTTCAGATTACCTTTTTCTTCAAAATATAAAGTGAAGAATATTAGAAAGTGGTAATTTTGGAGGAATGTTTGAAATCTAATCTAATTGATCTTTTGCGGAAGGATTTGCTTTGTTGGTTTTACCGTATATCAATCTCGGTTGGGTTCTGGCTAGACCATGCGCTTTGGACATCTATAGATTTAATGAAAGAAAACGGTTTCAAGCTGGCAAAGGAAAGAAGCAGAAGATACCCCGCACAAATAATTACAGACGCGGACTACGCCAAAGACATAGCGCTTCTGGCAAATACACACGCCCAAGCCGAATCCCTGCTACATAGTCCAGAACGAGCAGCAGGTGCCATAGCCCTCCATATCAACGCAGACAAAACGGAATACATGTGCTTTAATCAAAGAGGCGACATCTCCATACTAAAAGGCAATACTCTGAGACTAGTAGACAAGTTCACCAACCTAGGAAGCAGTGTCTCATCAACCGAGACAGACATCAACATGTGACTAACAAAGGCATGGACAGCTATCGATTGGCTATCGGTCATATGGAAGTCAGACCTGACCGATAAAATAAAACGCAGTTTTTTTCCTAGTAGCGATCGTATGGATACTGCTATAGGGATGCACTACACGGATGCTAACTAAACGTATGGAGTAAAAGCTTGACGGCAACTACACAAGGATGCTGCCAGCTGTATTAAACAAGTCCTGGAGGAAACACCCCACAAAACAAAAGCTGTACGGCTACCTACCACCCATAACGAAAACTATCAAAGTTAGACGAACCAGACATGCAGGACACTGCTGGAAAAGTAAGGACGAACTGATAAGCGATATACTCCTGTGGACCCCTTCACATGGATGAGCAAAGGTAGGACGACCAGCTAGAACCTATATACAACACCACTGTGCCGATACAGGATATAGCCTGGAAGACCTTCCAAGGGCAATGGTCGATAAAAACGGGTGGCGAGAGAGGGTCAGGGGGATCCGTGCTGGCAGTGCGACATAATGATAATGAAGATGATTTTTTACAAGCAAAAATATGCTTTCATTTAATTAATAATTATCATTCGTAAACAATTATTGCTTCAAGTAACAATTAGTACAAATAATTTGTACACAGTTATATAGTTTCAAGTATTCCTATCTAATATCGATAATTTGTACACAGTTATATAGTTTCAAGTATTCCTATCTAATACAAATAATTTGTACACAGTTATATAGTTTCAAGTATTCCTATCTAATACAAATAATTTGTACACAGTTATATAGTTTCAAGTATTCCTATCTAATACAAATAATTTGTACACAGTTATATAGTTTCAAGTATTTCAGGCAATTATACTTCTAGAGACTAATAATAATAATAATCCTAAATGAACAATTATAGTAGTAATTTACAAAGCCTTTTAGCTTAGATGTGGCACAAGGTCGCATGAATGGGGCACCCAATGAGAAATGAACAATTATAGTACCAAGTAACTATTCTTAACATAAATAATTTGCAGTTATATGGCTTCAGATATTCCTAATATTAATGAGTTCTGTTTGACTACCAGATGGGATCCTAACAGGTGCTATCACTCCGGCTCAGTGTGAACCTGGGAGTCATCCATTCAGTTGACCAAGCTTATATTCATGACATATGATTAAAGAAGAACGAGCGGTATAACTGGGGGGAGGGGGTTAAAAGCCCTAGCTGGAGAGTTCTATGAAATATGGTCTTATAGTTCAACTTGTAAGAGAACATCAAACCTCTGTGGGAGAACATATAGAATATATGGGGGGTGGGAGTTGCAAGAGGGGGCAGCAGACGTGACAATGAGGGAGTAGAAACTCTTGTCTATGACAGGAATTTGCTTTGGGAAATCGAAAGGCGCAGCGTTTAAAACTTGATCTCTCTCTCTCTCTCTCTCTCTCTCCCCCATACACACACACACACACACACACACACACACACACACACACACACTCTCTCTCTCTCTCTCTCTCTCTCTCTCTCTCTCTCTTTATATATATATCTATATAACAAACCCCAACGTGCGAGCAGGATGTGACACAAGGTAAATTTTTTAAGCGATGTTTAGCTGGTCAGAATTCAGAGTTTTCTTTCTCCTAGACTGGTTACTTAACCAACGTTAAAGTGACCAGTCTTCCTTACTATTTATCCATTGTTGGATAGAGAATAATAAGATTCATGCCTTTCCCAAGAAAACTGGCGCTTTGTGAAATGCAAACAGCCTCCTTCGGGGCTTGAACTCGGATCGCTGTATCCATTTCCAACAACCGTAACCATTACATCACGGATACCCCTCTTTCTCTTTCTCTCTCTTTCTCTCTGGGTTCATATAGGTTGTGCATTCAATAAGTTTCCAGACTTTTTTTTGTACAGGCATTTAAAATTGTCGTAGACTCTGGAAAATTCAGTATCTTATTGCTATACATCTTATGAGATGACTGACCAATTTTTATGATTTAAGCTTGAAATGAACAGCTACAGCAGCAATTAGAATACACCCTACTAAAGCCTGATTGTCACAGCTGGTAAATTTCAAACATGCAATCTGAACGTGAGGCCACTTTAGAAGAACGATATGCAATAAAATTGTGTTTTAAACTTGGAAAAAATGCTACAGAAACGTATGGAACTCTTCAGACTGCTTTTTGTAGCATCTTGCATGAATCGAGCATCAGTTTTTGAGTGGCATGAGAGATTCAAGGAAGGCAGGAAATCTGTGAGGGATGATGATATGTTTGGGAGGAGTAAGGAAGTCAATACAGCAGAGTTGATTTGTCAAAGGGTTAGGGTTAGGGTTGCTATGTTGAGGTTTTAAGGGAGTTCAGGAAGAGATTCCGTCGGAAGAGGCCAGCACTCTTCAAATTGTGTCAGTGGCATTTTGACAAGGACAATGCACCAGTCCACAACTCCATTCTTGTCACAGACTATTTGACCAAGATGGGCATCAAGACAGTTTCTCAGCCTCCCTATTGTCCAGACCTTGCTCCCTGTGACATTTGCTTATTCCTTAATCTCTGAGTCTGTCGTTATGAGACAATTGAGGATATGAAAGAGGCTGTGACGAAGGTCATTGACACGCTCACACAAGAGGACTTCCATGGGACCTTGATGAAGTTGTTGGAACGGTAGAACAAGTGCATTGCAGACGGAGGAGGTTACTTCGAAGGGGACTAGAGTTTCATGTGTGTACCATCAATAAAAGTGCCCATACGAAAAAAGTCTGGAAACTTATTTAATGATCCTCGTATTTTCCTATCTCTCTCTCTCTCTCTCTCTCTCTCTCTCTCTCTCTCTCTTTCTTATATATCTATACATATATATAAATATATATATATATATATAAATATATATTCTCCCCCCTCCTTCTCTCTCGCTGTCCGTCTTTATAAAAACGGAAGAGAAAAAAGACATGAAAACCAAATTGATATCGTGTTTCTGTATTTAGCATTTTTACGATCTTTATCAGATAATGATTTGGAAACATTTTTAATTTTTGGAACAATATTGTTGGTTGTTACTGCCGTTCATATTGTTGTCATGATAACGTAATTAGGAACGCTGATCGCGTCAAAGTTTCATGATGATGAACATACTTAATTTCGTTTTTCATTATGATCCAAGTTTATATGATTGAGTCCGCTGACCATTTATGATAAATTGACCATCTTTGGTGAGTGGGCAGTAATCAGTTCGGGCACGCACAGTATACGCACTGGAATCGTATTGACTTTTGTCATAAATAACAAAAGAAAACCGCCAAAAGTCAACAGCCAGTCTTGTAATTATGATTACATCGGTACGTGAGAGAAATAGACAATCATAATAATCTTATAATTCATAAAGATTTCCGTCTGTCTGTCTGTCCATCTAAGACTTCGTCATTTTTGGTCAGATTTTAAACGACCTCTTAAGAATGTATCCATGCCTGGTTGGATTTAACCCTCTATGACTCTCACTTTATATGTCTAACTGTCATCACTGTAAATGTGTGTTTGTCACACAGTACTTACCCACTCTCTAGGTAATTATTGTAAGAGATA
>OY757906.1:12518544-12543544 GCA_963585895.1 Sepioteuthis lessoniana
TAGCGAACGAAAAAAAAAGGAGTTAAAAGTAAGATGAAAAGAACAGAGAGAGAGAGAGAGAGAGAGAGAGAGAGAGAGAGAGAGAGAGAGTGTTTGATAGCCAATATCTATCTATTTGATCTTTAGAGAGAGTGTGTGTGTGAGTTAGAGAGAGAGAGAGAGAGAGAGAGAGAGAGAAAGGGAGAGAGAGGGAGAGGCAAAAAAGAATCTGTAAAAGAAATAAGACAAAAGGATTTAGAAAATAATTTCATTATCTACAAGGCACCACCTTTGACGTATACATTCAACAGATTATCCTAAGAAAAAAGTCTGTGACAGTTTCCGAACGCTAAATCCTTCTTTATCGTATTTGAGTTGTCTCCGACTGCTGCCATGGTGATCATCATCATCATCATCGCCAAGAGCAACATCACCAATTTTTTTTATTATACAAAGGGATTAAATAACAGTTTTTTTTTTTAAATCCTTATCAGTTAATGTCATTCATTATTTTGATTACTTTTCCTCTCTATTTTGGCGTTTTATTGGGGCGTATCAAAAGAATTTTCAGTTTTTCAAACTTTTACTCCAAACCTTCTTTGAAATACACATTTGTGGGAATCCTCGTTGCGTAATAGTTAATGAACTCGACAGCAAATTTGTGGAAAACGAGTTCGAACT
Organism: Sepioteuthis lessoniana; assembly: GCA_963585895.1. Classification (NCBI taxonomy): domain Eukaryota; kingdom Metazoa; phylum Mollusca; class Cephalopoda; order Myopsida; family Loliginidae; genus Sepioteuthis; species Sepioteuthis lessoniana. The sequence goes on from OY757906.1 coordinate 12,519,205, forward strand.
TCAGTCGCGCTATTAAGTTCACTTTCGGACAGGGGCGGGGGGTGGTTATAGAATACGCCGGCTACATCTCTACAAAAGGGTAAGACCCTCCAAACAGTGTCCTCTGTATGACATTTAAATTAATCTGATGGTGGGGCTCCAGTCCTAGAGCTATGGGGAATGAATAGTTTTCTTACATTGTCATTGCTCCCAGGTCCACTCTACCTGTTAGGGTCCCATCCAAGAATCAAATAGAAGTTTTTAACTTTGGTTTGGTTTAGTTTATTGGCATATCAACCATTGCAGGTTATCTAATGCCAAATCCATTTTTAAACATATAAACAGTTCCATTTCAAGCGATTCTGTGGAGCATAAGAAAAAAAAAATTGTTTACATAGTTAAATGTAAAAATAGTTCTATTTCAAACTCTTCGGTTTAGCATAAGTACACAGTTTAACTCTATATGAACGATAGACTGGACCTTAGGCGCTACCACTCCAGACCAGAGTGAACCTGATAGCGATGGCAATGAAGGGGTACTATGCGTTTTTGGTTTGTTTGAGTATTACAACAAACAATATGAAAAACTTCATTTAAAACAAGACAAACAAGGAACATCTATAATTTAAACAACCTTTATAAAACAATAAAGCGTCAACTTGGATTTGAATGTTCAGAAGTTCGCCTTTACATGTAGTAAGTTTTCAAAGTGGTGGAAAGTCAGATGTTAAGAAAAAAGGAGGAAGGGAGGAAAATATTTATAATGTGTACTTATTCCTCTTTTCTTTTCTTTTTTTATGGTCTGGTAGTGGTAACTAGCTGAAAAGTACAGTGTAACCCGGATATAAGAGAGTTGTCGGGACCGGGGAAGAAGTCGCTTATATCCGGGTTTGTTCTATTATGTTACATTAACACAGTCTCTAATTTGGGACCAGAGTAAATCTCTCTTATATCAGGGTCTCTTATATCCAGGTTATACTTAGTTTCAGCTTTTAGCTCGAGGGCGGATTTTACTTCTCGCTTGATCACTGTATCTATATACTTCCTTTGGTCTCTTTTTGTTCTCACTGTGTCGGTTCACAAAATCCCGAGATTTTATCTCTCCCCACCGGCTCCAAACTCGTCACTCCACGATCCCTCTCATTTTGGCGCGACCGCTTCCCATTGGCAACTTAAATTTCTATTATTTTTCTTTTTTCCTGACTTCAGACCGGATTGGTGCGTGGAACCGATGCGTAGCGATGCATTTATACATTTTTATGTGGCAGCCGACAAGTCAACATCTGGTTAGGAGTTTTATTGTTTATTCCTAAATCCCCACAGTACTCCGCTTTCCCTTAAACTCCAGTATTACTGGAACCCTCCTATCAGATACTTTAGTGTAATATCCAGGACACATGTTGGGGGAGTTTTATCCCTCTGCAGAGATGCAGTTGGTGTATTCTTGGCCAACTATTTAATTGTGTGCAAACGAACACTGATGTTAAATTGTATTGTTAGCGTTGCATAGCAATACTTGAAACCATTTAACTTAGCGAACGAATGAGTTATGTTGTATAAAATTATTTCTATGGAATTAGAAAACTTGATCCCATTTGTCTGTGTGCAAAAATTCAATTGTTGGTATTTCATACCATTACTTGGAGCTATTTAACTGTGTACAATACTTGAAACCACTTCACAGAATGTAAACAAATGATTAATATTAAACCAAATTCTTTGTGTCAGAAGCAAAACTTAAATCATTTAACTCTGTATAAATAAATTAGTTCAACTTCGTTTTGAATTGAAATTACATAAAAAACTGATCATTAACAAATCACATATGTATTAACATTTAATTGTTTGAAAAAAAAAATGATTGATGTTAATTTTGTATACCGTAATACATATACAACTATAAATATAAGCAGAAACATAATCAAACATAATGACGAACTTCAATGAACGAAAGAACACACTTCTTTATAAAAATATAGTCTCTCATACTTTATTATCGAAAGGGTGATAATTGTTGTGTGTGAGAGATGAGTTGGAGTTGGTGACAGACTGCTATATTGACCACAAGTTTTTCTTCGACCATAGCAGCACTTCTTTCTCATCTTGGCTGGGTTGCTCAACCGTGGGTCACTGAGGGCCGCAAGCCCCTTGTCTGCCGCTGGCTCTCACGCTGGCATCTTGTCTCCAGCTGATCCCAACTGACTCAAACCGTCTGTGCCCTGATTATATTATTGTTTAACGTACACCTGCTTCCACTGTTCTTCCGATTATTTACACAGGTGCATCTCTTGATTGACGGCTCGGTCGAGGGTCAATCTATAACATTAAATTGAACTGTAAGAGTTACATAGCAATACTTGAAACCATTTAACTATGTACAAACAAATAAACTCTGTCTTCTTTAAGATATTACCTGCAAGCTATTCGATTAGAAATCATAAATTAAATACATGTATATACAAGATTTGTCATTAAAAAAACCCACAAAGGGGTGAGATGCTATAAAATTCCAACCAACCAATCGTTTTCGGACAAATACTCTTCAAAAAGGTATGAACCCTCTTATCATCCCTGCTATGGGTCAGAAAGTATTGTTCTTCTACAAGCATGGCTTAGACATTTATAACCTACAAAAGATGATATGCTATTAAAACAAAGAAACCAAGGAACACACATTTAAAGATCGTGGTCAATATTCCTAGGTTAAGTTTATTGCAATATTTTTGTACTGTTAATTACCGGGCCATTGGCCTATGAGTAGAGTGTTCGGCAATGGTCCTAGAGACCGGGATTCAATACCAAAGACTCAAAAAATGGTACTTGATACCGCCTTGCTTAACAGCATTATAAGGATCAAGGGTAAAGTGGAGCAATCCAGGGAATGGAGTAGAGTCCTCCCCTACTCCTTTCTATAGCAGCTATTGAAAAGAGAGCTTTCGGGTCACTCTCGACTAAGGTCACCAACTTTACTTACTAACTTTAATTTGCCGAGCGTATATCACGTTACTGAAGCAGTTGCACCCGTGAAAGGTACTTGCTGTTGTTGGTAGTATAGCGAAAGTTGGTACGTTGACACATTTGTTGTGCAAAAGGTAAAGATACAATTGATTACGATACAGGCCTAAAATCGTGAATTCCAAGACCGAGCTTAAAGCTAAAGATTGGTTTCTTTATGGGTTTTTTTAGGGCGGGGGTTATGGTATATCAACATACATTGGTTATTTGATGCCAAATCCAATTTTGTAGAAGAATTAAAGTGGTACTTTCGCTGAGGAATAAGGAGGTTCAGTCTGAGAGTGAACGTTATAGAACGACTGAATTTCGATCTTGCTTACTTCGAGGCCGCAGTCCAGCCATTATGCCACGAGTACTTCCCCTCAAAATCCGCTGAGAGTATCCGGCAAATACTCTGAGAGTATCAGGCAAATCTAAACTCTGTCGAATACTTGTGAACGATTCATAGTATTAATTATTACTTGTGTAAAACTTCAGATGGTTGAATTATTCGGATCAGACAAATAGGAAAATTTTTTGCGGCTATTGATTTTTGAATTGTTCTAAACTAATTTCAGCCATAGGTCATCTGAAGGAGAAAACCTTTTTTTTGTGAGGAAAAACTTTTTAAGTGCTGTTTAAAAGTTTTTTTCCGATATGGCATAAAAAAACGTGACAAAAAATGAACAGGTGGCGTAGTATATCCATTCGCTAAATGAAAATCATTGTTTTAGTATCCAAGTGTTTTGAACGGACTATGATCTCTGGTACAGTGAACACCAAACAGTCATATCAGCAATTGGTTTTTTTTTTTTTTGTTAAACGTAGGTGAGATATTTTTAAAGAATAAGCCGTAAACGCTTTTGTAATTAAACTTAGGTATTTGTTTATTTAGATGATATATATATATACGAGGATCATTAGATAATTTCGCAGACTTTTTTCGTATGGGCACTTTTATTGATAGTACACACATGAAACTCTAGTCCCCTTCGAAGTAATCTCCTCCGGCTGCAATGCACTTGTTGTACCGTTCCAACAACTTCTGAACGGCCCCATGGAAGTCCTCTTGTGTGAGCGTATCAATGACCTTCATCACAGCCTCTTTCATCTCCTCAATTGTCTTATAATGACAGCCTCTGAGCTTGGGGAATAAGCAAAAGTCACAGGGAGCAAGGTCTGGACTATCGGGAGGCTGAGGAACTGTCTTGATGCCCATTTTGGTCAAATAGTCTGTGACACAGATGGAGTTGTGGACTGGTGTATTGTCCTGATGGAAATGCCAATTGGTCAGTCATCTCATAATATGTATAGCAATAACACACTGAATTTTCAAGAGTCTACGACAATTTTAAATGCCTGTACAAAAAAGCCTGGAAACTTATTGAATGCACCTCGTATCAACGAACTTTTCACTCAAGTTAAAGAAATCAAATTTATTAAATTTATAGACCTGTGTTTTACATTTACACACTTTACCGCTACAAATGTATGTGTGTGTATCTGAGTGAGAGAAAGAGAGAGAGAGAGAGAGAGAGAGAGAGAGAGAGAGAGAAAGGGGGAGAGGGAGAGGGAGAGAAGGGGGGGGAGAGCTGAATTTTTTTTCAATTTGAAAAGAAGAGTGAAACGCACATTTTTCTTTCACTTTATCATTCTTTTTAAGCGGGAAAAGAAAATAGTATTAACCCTCTAAAATTTGCATTCGTATCTTACACATGACCTGTCATTGGGAGGCTGGGGAACTATCTTGATGCCCATCTTGGTCAAATAGTCTGTGACAAGGATGGGGTTGTGGACTGGTGCATTGTCCTGGTAGAAATGCCACTGACTCGTTTTGAAGAGTGCAGGCCTCTTCCGACGGAATCTCTTCCTGAACTCCCTTAAAACCTTAACAAAGTAACCCTAACCCTAACCGTTTGACTAATCAACTCTGGTCTATTGACTTCCTTTATCCGTAACACCTCTCATCATCCTCCACAGACTCCCTGCCTTCCTTAAATCTCTTATGCGACTTAAAAACTGATGCTCTATTCATGCAAGATGCTCCAAGAGCTGTCTGAAGCACTCCATACGTTTCTGTGGCATTTTTTCCAAGTTTAAAACACAATTTTATTGCATATCATTCTTCTAAAGTGTCCTCACGTCCAGATTGCATTTTTGAAATTCACCAGCTGTGACAATCAGGCTTTAGTAGGGTGTATTCCAATTGCTGCTGTAGCAGTTCATTTGAACCTGAAATCATAAAAATTGGTCAGTCATCTCATAAGATGTACAGCAATAACATAGTGAATTCTCAAGAGTCTACAACAATTTTAAATGCCTGTACAAAAATCTGGAAACTTACTGAAGGCACCACGTATATATATATATATATATATTGCGAGAACACACACACACACACACACACACACACACACACACACACATATATATATATATATATATAGAACGTGTTTGTAGTTAATGGACTTTCATTAAAGGTGAGTTTGAGGGATTTGGAGTTGAGTTTACGACAGCTGTATGCAAAGCACACTCTTTTCTTGATAATGACCAACGAAGGTTGAAAGTACATGAACTTCAGTCGTAACATCAGAGATTTTGAACAATTATTGAACAGTGTTCATCCTCATTCGCTCCATGTCACTCGTGAACAAGAAAAGGTTAATAAAAAAATTAAATCCCAAATCCTTATCTGTCATCTTTAATTATATATATATACATGGAGAGAGAGAGACAGACAGACAGAGACGGGGAGGGAGAGAGAGTTTGTGTGTGTGTGTCTGTGTGAGAGAAAGAATAGATAAAGTCTAAGACACTCTTTTCGATTTCCCTCTTTATGAATATGATAAGACTGACAACATTTATCTAAATTAACCTGAATCCTATTTTGATAATAATGGTGTCTAACTAAAAGCTCATCTAGTTAAGCTACAAATGTCTGATGAAAACGTTTGACATACTTAGAATGACTCAATCTTTACACACCATTGTCGACGTGTTGTTTCAGTTTTGTCGTTTTCATCAGATGTCATAGAATGCGACAACGAAGTGGATTTCAATTCTTCGGGGAATGAAAATATGACGCTCATACAGAACATAGAAATTTGTCTGAAAAAAAAAAGTTTGAGAATGACAGGTCACGTGTAAGATACGAATGCAAATTTTAGAGGGTTAATACTATTTTCTTTTCCCGCTTAAAAAGAATGCTAAAGTGAAAGGAAAATGTGCGTTTCACTCTTCTTTTCAAATTGAAAAAAAAATTCAGCTCTCCCCCCCTTCTCTCTCTCTCCCTCTCCCCCTTTTCTCTCTCTCCCCCTCTCTCTCTCTCTCTTTCTCTCTCTCATTCAGATACAACACATACATTTGTAGCGGAAAAGTGTGTAAATGTAAAACACAGGTCTATAAATTTAATAAATTTGATTTCTTTAACTTGAGTGAAAAGTTTGTTGATACGATGTGCATTCAATAAGTTTCCAGGCTTTTTTGTACAGGCATTTAAAATTGTCGTAGACTCTTGAAAATTCAGTGTGTTATTGCTATACATATTATGAGATGACTGACCAATTGGCATTTCCACCAGGACAATACACCAGTCCACAACTCCATCTGTGTCACAGACTATTTGACCAACATGGGCATGAAGACAGTTCCTCAGCCTCCCGATAGTCCAGACCTTGCTCCCTGTGACTTTTGCTTATTCCCTAAGCTCAGAGGCTGTCGTTATGAGACAACTGAGGAGATGAAAGAGGCTGTGACGAAGGTCATTGACACGCTCACACAGGAGGACTTCCATCGGGTCTTCCAGAAATTGTTGGAACGGTACAATAAGTGCATTGCAGCCGGAGGAGATTACTTCGAAGGGGATAAGAGTTTCATGTGTGTACTATCGATAAAAGTGCCCATACGAAAAAAGTCTGCAAACTTATCGAATACACCTCGTAAATGTTATGTTCGTATAAGCATCGCAATCGAGAAAGAGTAAACAAAAAATATATTTCCGCTCGGGAAAAATAATCAAGCGATATGGAAATGAAATACGCACTTGAAGGATCCGAATGTTAGATTTTCATTTATGAGAAATAGACAAAAGTTGAAATAGAAATGAATCTATAATCTACAGAAGGTTAATCTATTTTATCACTTTTTTGTGAGATAGAGGTAGGCTACAGTTAAGATTAAAAAATGGATTGATTTATCAATTATTGAAATTGGTTAAAAAATTGTATTTCAAACAATCTTGAAGGGAAAATATTTCTTAAATTATGCTGAATTTTAATCCTTCAAAATTTGCAAAGCAATTCAAATGCTTTTGTCTGCCATCAAAAAGAAATCAATAAAAGACAACGTCCTCAACAAGGACGCTGATTGGTCAATAAAGGAAAAAATACGGATATAAAAGTTACTGTTTCTCGAGCCAATATCTGTTCAAAAATGAATCTTTTTTAGTATGGAAATACATCGAAACAAACCAAAAAGTGTTCAATTTTCATCAATATTTAAGAACAAAATGATTTGATAAAATGTACCTACTACTTGAGATGAGTAGGCAAGTAAAATTTCCCTATCAATCTGTTTTTATAATTTTTCTTATTTTTTTGTTTTGTTTTATTTACTTAGATGAAAATTGAGATTCCATCATTATCATCATCATATCGTGCTGCTCATACGGATTTCCCAAACACTCTCTCACTATCCGTCCCTATCCTCTATCGCTTCTGGCATATCTGTTACATAGTGACCTTCGACCCAGCCATCGATCAAGAAACAGGTGCATCCAGTCGAAAATATCAAGATATAACCTTGACCGTGGACGGGTTGAATTCGGTCCAATTGCGACGCCCACGAGAAGCAGGTTTACGTCAAACAATTATATAAACCGGTGCCAGAGTTGTAGTCAGTTAGTTGGAGTTCGAGGCAGGCAGAGTTCAGTTCGAGGCCATGAGAACCAGCTCCCAACAGAGGGCTTTGGCCCTCAGGACCCCCGGTTGAGCAGCCCAGCAGAATGAGAAAGAAGTGCTGCTAAAGACAGAGGAACTTTGGGGTCAATATGTTTCAGTCTGTTTAGTCTCCAACTCGCCTCTCACACACAACCCTTTCGCAACCCTTTCGCATAAAGTGTGAGAGGTATATTTTTCTAAAGAACTGTGTTCGTTCGTTCATTATTGTTGATTATGTTTCTGCGTGCAAATGTATACGTATAGTTGTATCACGGCTATACAACATATCTTCCAGGCTACATCCTGTGTCCGTACAGAGCTTTTGTTGATAAGTTTTAGCTGGTCGTCCTACACTTGAGCGTCTGTGTGAAGGGGTCCATAGCAGAACATCGCTTATGAGTTCGTCCTTGCTCCTTCAGCAGCGTCCCACGTGTCCTTTTCATTTAACTTGTATGGTCTTCAAGATGTGTCGTAGGTGGCTGTACAGCTGCTGTTTTGTGGGATGTTGCTTCCCGGATTTGTTTGATATAGCTCGTAGTATACTTGTGCAATTGCCGTCAAGCTTTTTCTCTGTACGCTTAGTCAGTGTCCATGTGGTATGTCTATATATCAGTATAGACATGACCGCTGCTTTGGAAAAAATTGCATTTTATCTTATCAGATTGGTTTGACTTTCATATGACCGATAGCCTACCGATAGGTGTCCATGTTTTTGCTAGTCGTTTATTGATGTCATTGTCGGTAGATGAGACGCTGCTTCCGAGGTAGGTGAACTTGTCCACTAGTTTCAGGTTGCCACTATTTATTGTAGAGATATCGCCACTTTGATTAAAACACATGTACTCCGTTTTGTTTGCATTCACATGCCTATGCCACCTGCTACCCGCTCTAGACCCTGGGTGGATGTATTTCACAAAAGCGCAATGTCATCTGCGTAGGCTGCGTCCGTAATGGTTTGTGTGGGGTATTGTCTGCTTCTTGGGTTTTCCAGTGTAAGGGCATCTTCTTTCATTAAATCTATCGACGTCCGAAGTACGTAGTCTTAGCAGATTAGGAACAGGTATAGTGCTATTGTGTTCCCTTGCAGCACACCTGCGACAATGTCAAAGTAGTCTGTGTCTCCATCTGTTGAGTGTACTTTTACTTTCGTGTTTTTATTGAATATCATTATGGATGCCACAGTTTCCCTGGGTAGGCTGTTGGGTAGAAATATTTGCTCCATCTTTCCTCTGCGTATGGAGTCAAATACCTTGGAGAACTCTACAAATAGGAGTGTAGCCCGAGGTTTTTTGCCCGAACTCAGCATATAAAAATGAATCACTCCCCTGTTTTGTTTTTGTTTTTGTTTTGATTTTTTTTAACCTGCCAAGAGACAAGACCCATCCACGTGGTGGATTAGAGGGTAAAGTTGAATAAAAGTTTTAAAAGCTTCCAAATTATTTGAATTTGTCCAGTTTAATCATGTGAGTCATTTATGAATGGATCATAAATCTCAAGTTTTCAATGAAAGATGATTTTTGATTGTAAGTTGAGGGTAGTGTTGTTACTATTTAAACAAAAAAGCACTTATTAACAAAATGTGATTATTTAGAAAATTCAAACAATAAGAAATAATTATGCAATTAAGAAATTAAAAAATAAAATTTTTCAATGAAAATGATTTTTTTTAAAGATGTGGGTAGTGTTGTTACTATAAAAAAAACCCAACAAACTTTTATTAAAAAACCCAACAAACTTTTATTAAAAAAAAACCAACAAACTTTTATTTAAAAAATCCAACAAACTTTTATTAAAAAAATCCAACAAACTTTTATTAAAAAAAACCCAACAAACTTTTATTAAAAAAATCCAACAAACTTTTATTAAAAAAAACCCAACAAACTTTTATTAAAAAAATCCAACAAACTTTTATTTAAAAAAACCCAACAAACTTTTATAAAAAAAAACCCCAACAAACTTTTATTAAAAAAAACAACAAACTTTTATTAAAAAAAACCAACAAAGTTTGCGATTACCAAGAAAATATAGTCTCTAAAATATAATCATTAAGAGTATCAGGAAAAGTTTTCGAAAAAAAGCTGAAAAAATTCGACAAATTACTCCTTTGTTCTTTTTTTACATGAAAGATATGAAAAATATAATTGTGAATTGTATTGTCATTTTTTCTGCAAATTAATATTTATTCCTTAAAAAAAGAGGAAACACTAAAAAATTATTTCTCTTCTCTTTTCCTTGATTTCTATTCGCTTAGCAATGCAACATTAATGTACGACTTACTGGTTTCGGCCTTGATTTGATTTCGGAAGAATGAAAGATATTTATTGTAAATTTCGTAATATTTTTGTACTTGCTAGTTTGTGGTACTTATATCACGTGACCAAAGCCGTTCACGTTGTGGTAGATACCCGTTCGCTATGGTTGGTAGAATTGTGGTAGTTGTTGGGAGGACATGTTTTGCATTGCTTCACTCCATCTATAATTTGAGCTGGGAGTAATGGCAATGAAGGAGTACTTAACACTCCCAAGATCTCTGGAATTAGAGCCTCACCATTAGATGTTGTTTAATGTTAAACCCACTTGGGGGGGGGTACCTCTCCGTAGTGGGTAAAGTCAGTGTATTCTAAGTTTCATCAATCAGGTTGATTTTATTATGAGAGCCCGAAACTATAAATGAAATACTAAATCTTTCCATCCTTGGCTAAATGTGAGGTGGACGCCTTGCTACTGTCGGAGCCTTTTTCTGTCGAATAAACCTTGGGATCTAAGTAAAAGTAAAGTTAGCCACCGTAGTCGAGGGTGATCCGAAGGCTCCCTTTTCACTAGCTGCTACACTGAGGTGTAGAGGTGGGCGCTACTCCTTTCTCTGGATTGCTCCACTTTACCCTTAATCCATACCGTGTAATGCTGTGTGTTAAGGAAGGATGGATCAAGTACCATTTTTGAGTCTTTGGTATGACTCGACCCGAGATTGAACCCGGTCTCCAATTGGCGAACAGTCTACCCACTAGATCAACGTTGTGTTAATTAACTGTTATTTAATGCCAGATCTTGTTTATACTTATCAATCGAATATATGATTTGTAATTGAATAGTTTGCGAGCGAGATTTTAAAACGAACCAAAGCTCCTTTGTTTGCACATAGTTAAATGGTTTCACATTAAGAAAATGATTACATTTTTCTATTTGATTCAGAGCTCACCTTGTTTAGTGTCATATCAGGACACTCAGTGGAGGTGTCTTACCCCTCTGAAAAAATTTTATGCGTCTCATTCTCTTGGGCGGATTCTCGTTTGCGTTTATATTATGAGGGGGTGTCGTGGTGGTGTAATGGTTAAAGCGATGGACTACGGAATCGTAGTAAGCGAGTTCGAACTCCAGTCGCGCTATTACATTCACTTTCGGACAAATACCCTTGGGAAAGGTATGAACCTCCTTATCCTCCCAGCTATGGGTTAAATAGTACCACTACTGTTCTTCTAGGAGAATGGCTTAGGCATTAAATAACCTACAAAGGTTGATATGCCATTAAACAAAACAAAACCGTTTATAGCATACGGTCATATTCTCTTGCATTATTCCCAGTGGACCATCTTCCCCACCCATTTGTGTCTAGTCTTTTACTCTTTGTTTTAATTTACTGCATTCGCTTATCATGTGATTGATCGTTTCGACTTTTTCACTGCGTAATTTACATCTGCTATTTTGTTGCATTTTATCTATTTATCCTTTGTTAGAGTTAGTCATTTTGGCGCTGTTATGTGCTGCAATCAGAAGAGATAAAGTTTATCTCTTAAGGTTTCCTTTTTTTCGCCACGTCCCAGTCTTCCAGAGAAATCCCGCTAGTTTGTCCATAAAGTTGTTTTTCTTCCCATTTTTGTTTTCTCGCTATTTTTCTGTTGATCCTTGTGTTGTCTGTATTGTTTCTGGTCGCTGTAATCAGTCTTTCACGGCGCTTTTTCATGTAGTCTTCTAGTCGGTGTATCGATGCATCGCCGTTGTTTTCTATGATGGCTAGTCCTCTTCCTCCTTCTTTTTTGACACTGTCTGTCAATGCCATCTCGATGATATCAGGCCTTATGCATTGTCATTAGTTTTTGTGTTCTCTAGTTCATTTATTGAAGTTCTTCTCTCGTCCACTTTAAGAATGGTCCCGAGTATCTTACCAGGGGAACAGCCCAGGTATTATTATTATTATTATTATTATTATTTTTATTTCTTGCTAGTTTTTTTGACTACTGCTACTTTTTCAGTGAAGTCTGAGTAAAGGCAAGTCGTATCAGGTCATTAAAATGAATAGGTTTTTGGTTTAATGCCATATCAACCTTTATGAGTAATTCAATATCAAAGCCATTCAGAGGGTATTTGTTTGAAAGCTAGCCTGACGAGAGTTCGAACTCACTTACTTCGAAGCCGGAGTCTAACACTTATAACCACGATACAACTCCTCCTCCTCAGGATGAGTAATAAATGTATGCCTATATATATATATAAATATATATATATATATATATATACGAGGATCATCAGATAAGTTTCCAGACTTTTTTCGTATCGGCACTTTTATTGATAGTACACACATGAAACTCTTGTCCCCTTAGAAGTAATCTCCTCCGGCTGCAATGCACTTGTACTGTTCCAACAACTTCTGGAAGGCCCCATGCAAGTTCTCTTGTGTGAGTGTGTCAATAACCTTCGTCACAGCCTCTTTCATCTCCTCAATTGCCTCATAACGACAGTCTCTGGGCTTTAGGAATAAGGAAAAGTCACTGGGAGTAAGGTCTGGACTATAGGGAGGGTGAGGAACTGTGTTGATGCCCATCTTGGTCAAATAGTCTGTGAAATTCACCAGCTGTGACAATCAGGGTTTGTTAGGTTTTATTCCAATTCCTACTGTTGCTGTTCATTTGAAACCGAAATCATAAAAGTTGATCAGTCATCTTATAAGATTTATATCAATAACATACTGAATTTTCAAGAGTCTACCACAATTTTAAATGCCTGTACAAAAATGTCTGGAAACTTATTGAATGCACCACGTATATATATATATATATATTGACAGAGAGAGAGAGAGAGAGAGGGGGATAGAGGGAGGGGGAGAGGGAGAGAGAGAGGGGGGAGAGGGAGAGATAGAGTGAGAGAGGCGTTCGTGGTGTAATGGTTGCCATCATAGAAAGTGGACACAGCAACTAGAATTCAAATCCTACCGGAGACAGCATTTGTCTTCGAGTTGATACCTTGGGAAAGGTATACATCCAAAGATTCTCCCTCCATTCACCCTATGGATAGATATTAGGGAAGATTTGCCTCTTTAACATTGGTTTAGTAACAAGCCAAGGAGAAGGAAAACTCTAAATTCAAACCAGTTAAACTCTTCTTAAAAATCGACTTTATGTGACATCCTGACGAGTATATATATATATATATATATAGATTGTAGATGGATAGAAAAGAGGAAATACATAGTTTAATTTCTTTGTTTAATGGCATATCAACCTTTGTATGTTATTTAATGGTAAATTCATCTTTCAAGAAGAACAGTAGTGGTACTATATAACCCATAGCTGGGAGGATAAGGAGGTTCATACTTTTCCCAAGGGTATTTGTCCGAAAGTGAACGTAATAGCGCGACTGGAGTACGAACTCGCTTACTACGATTCCGCTGTCCATCGCTTAAACCATTACACCACGAGGACACCCTCTGGAAATACACAGAATGAAAGGAAGAAAGAAAAAAAGGGAAAGAAACGTTGGAAGGAAGTGGTAAAGGAAATTTAGCAAATAACTCGTTTCGGGGGTTGATAGAAGTGATCACCGATCACTACAGATGAAAGATGAAAAGAAAGATTAATCATCACGTCTAAAAGAATTTTTTTTACTACTTCACTTAACTCTGTCTCGTTTCCATTTTTTCCTCCGTTGGGTTGAGACTCGATTGACACTGCTGAGGTTTCGGCCATGTTGTTTATTTTCCTGTTGGGAAACATATGCACAGAACATGCGAACAATGGTCGACTTCCATAAGTACGGCCTTCGATCTCGAAATAGCCCCTTATCTCGGCAGACAATTGTGAAAAATCGGAGTTCTGCTCTTCACGTGGAAAAGCTTCTAGAATCAAGAGGAACACACACACACACACACACATACATACACACATACGCACACATGCTCCACCAAACCTTCCCTACACTACGATTTCTTTATCGAGTTGAAAAAATCTTAAAGAGCTCAAAGGAACACTGGCAATTATAGAAAGTAATGGAAGATGTTTATTTATTTTGTTGAACAAAAACAAGTATTTGTATATATATGTATATATATATATATATACACACACATATATATATATGTGTGTGTGTATGTGAGTGTGTATGTACATAGGTATATATATGTGTATTTGAGTGTGTGAGAATTATATATATATATATTTTATATGTATGTTATATGTGTATAGTATATATATTTGTGTACATGTTCGTATGTATATAAAGGTGTGCTTGTGTTATGTGTGTATATTTACTTGTTTGGGTTTATGGCGTATCAACCTTTGTAGGTTATTTAATGCCAAATCCATTTTTATACAAATAAACAGTTTTATCTCAAACAATTTAGGTTAGCATAAGTACACAATTTAACTGTCAAAAACATTTCTATTTCAAGCTATTCAGTTTATTCAAACAATTCTAATTAAAACAATTCGTTTTTTTTAAAGTATAGTTTTTGTTTACATACAGTTAAATGTCAAAAACAGTTTCTTTTCAAACATTTCAGTTTAGCATAAGTACGCAGTTTAGTTCTATTTGACCCATTGATAGGACTCTCTCAGGTGCTACCACTCTGGGCCAGAGTGGAACTGGGAGCGATGGTAATGAAGGGGTACTCCCCATTCCCTAAAGCTCCTGAATTATTGGAACCTTACTATCAGATTGTTTAGGGTCATAAACAGGACACTCGTTGGGTGGAGTCTTACCCATCTGCAGAGAAGAAGTCAGTATATTCAACATCCCCAGCCGACTGGACAAATTTGAGTATTTGTGTGTGTGTGTGTGTGTGTGTGTGTGTGTGTGTGTGTGTGTGTGTGTGTGTGTGTGTGTTGTATATGTATAAGTATGTGTGTGCTAGAAAAAATACGTTTATATGTCTGTTGGTCAAATGAGTAGTGTGTTCGCCTGTGGTCTGGAAAACTGGGGTTCAATCCCAGGTCGAGTAATACAAAAGACTTAAAAAACAGTACTTGATACCGCCTTGCTTAACACTCAGCATTATAAGGTAAAGATCAAGGGTAAACTGGAGCTATCCAGGGCATGTAATAGAGCCCTCTCCAACACATCGTTGTACTAGCTATTGAAAAGGGAGCCTTTTGGGTCACCCTCGACTAAGGTCGCCAACTTTACTTATGTACGTGGTGCTTTCAATAAGGGATCTCACGTTCAAATGGACAGCTACAGCAGGAATTGGAATATACCCTACTAAAGCCAGATTGTCACAGCTGGTTAATTTCAAAATGTAATCTGGACGTGAGGACACTTTAGAAGAACGATATGCAATAAAACTGTGTTTTAAACTTGGAAAAAACGCTGCCACAGAAACGTATGGAATGGTTCAGACTGATTTTGGAGCATCTTGCATGAATAGAGCATCAGTTTTTGAGTGGCATAAGAGATTCAAGGAATGCAGGGAATCTGTGAGGGAGGATGAGATGTGTAAGGAAATCAATACACCAGAGTTGATTTATCAAAGGGTTAGGGTTAGGGTTATTATGTTGAGGTTTTAAGGGAGTTCAGAAAGAGATTCCGTCAGAAGAGGCCAGCACTCTTCAAATCGGGTCAGTGGCCTTTCCACCAGACAGTGCACCAGTCCACAACTCCATCTGTGTCACAGACTATTTGAGTAAGATGGGCATCAACACAGTTTCTCACCCTCCCTATAGTCCAGATCTTGCTCCCTGTGACTTTTGGTTATTTCCTACGCTCAGAGGCTGTCGTTATGAAACAAGTGAGGAGATGAAAGTGGCTGTGACGAAGGTCATTGACACGCTCACACAAGAGGACTTCTATGGGGCCTTCCAGAAGTTGTTGGAACGGTTCAACAAGTGCATTGCATTCGAAGGGGACTAGAGTTTCATGTGTGTACTATCAATAAAAGTGCTCATACGAAAAAAGTCTGGAAACTATTTAATGATCCTGGCATGTGTGCTTATTTGTGCTATATGCGTATGTTTGTATGCACGTATATATAAGTATCTGTGTGTGTGTATGTATTTACATGTGTTTTTAAGGTGTGGAGGTCTCCCCTAGGTGTAATAGCTAACGTTCTGGAGTAGAAACTCGCACTTAGCAAGTTCAAACTCCAGTCGAGCTATTCCTTTTTGAACTAATACCCTTGGGAAAAGTATGACCCCACCACCACTTATTCCCCTAGCTATGGTTAGATATCACAACTGTTCTTCTCCAAGGATGTATTTGACATAAAATAACCCTTGTAGCTGGATATACCATATTTACCAACCCCTCCGCTCGGGCAGGATATGACACAAGGTCAATTTTTAAGTGGAGTTAAACAGGTTTTGAATTCAGAGTTTTCCTTCACCTAGACTAGTCGCCCCACCCAAGGCTAAAGAATTCAGTCTGCCCTACTATTTACCCACAGCTGGAGGGAGAATAATTGGATTGATACCTTTCCCAAGGGTATTAGTGCTATGTGAAATGCAATCAGTCTCGTCCAGGATTTGAACTCGTGTCACCGTGTCCATTTCCTACGACGATAACCATTACACTACGGCACCTCCAAGAAGAGCTGTTGGGGCACTATTTATTGATATACCATTAAACAAAGAAATCAAACCTATGTACGTGGATGCCTATACGGAGAGGTTGGATATATATATAGATATATATATATATATATATATCCGTGATTTATGTAAATTCCAATGAGTCTAAAAATATCTGTACAAATAAACACACACACACATACACTATGTTTTATGTCGTAATATTTTCAGATTCATTAGAATTTACCTAAGTCATGCCCAACCCCTCCACACGAGCAAGATGCGACGCAAGGTCCTTTTTTAACGTATTTTAACAGGTTTGATTTCAGAGTGTTTTTTCTTCACCAATTGCCAAACCAAGGTTAAAGGGACTCGTTTGCCCTACTATTTACCAATAACTGAAAGGGGAATAGTCGGAGGCAAAATTTTTCCTAAGCACTATGTGAAATGCAATCAGCCATGTGCAGGTTTTGAACTCAAGTCACCGGTAACTATTATATTACGAGCACCTCCATAAATCACTTTATATATATATATATATATATGTGTGTGTGTGTGTGTGTGTGTGTTTGTATATATATATATATATGTGTGTGTGTGTGTGTGTGTATATATATATATATATATAAGAAAAGTAAATTTGGCGATCTTAGTCGAGGGTGATCCGAAGGCTTCCTTTTCAATAGCTAATACACCGAGGTGTAAGGGAGGGTGCAACTCCATTCCCAGGATTGCTCCACTTTACCCTTGTTCTTAACCTTATAGTATTGAGTAAGGCGGTATCAAATACCATTTTTGAGTCTTTGGTATGACTCGACCTGGGATTGAACCTCGATCTCTCGGACCATTAGAAAACACTCTATTCATTAGGCCAATACTTGGATCGATTACATATGTTGATACAAACGTACTGTTTACGTACTTACTACAGGAGGAACGTTTAGCGGAACGGTTTTTGCTCTTAAAAATGGAATCCAAATCCAAGACGAGACTGTTTGCATTTCATTTAGTGGTAATTCTCTTTGAAAAGGATTAAATCCATCTATTCTTTCCCCAACTTTAGGAATGTAGACTGGTTTTTAGCCTCGGTAATGCAGCTGACAAATGAGATAAAAACTGAATCTAAAACCAACTGTACTCCGTTTAATAAATTAATCTTCTGTCACATCCAGCCGGTGGCAGAGGGCTTGTATGAATACAAGTGATCAGATGGATGGTAGGGACGGATGGAGAGAGAGAGAGATAGCCAGGAAAATCTGTGCTGATAGTACGACTTAATGATGATGATATATAGTTAACAAATATCTGAATACGTTCAATTTAGATATTTGTTTGATATATCATCATCATCATCATCATCAAGCTGCACTTCTAGGACGGATTTCCCTGACTCTCTCTCTCTCTCTCTCTCTCTCTCTCTCTCTCTCTCTCTCTCTACCGTCCCTATCATACATCGCTCCAGGCAGGTCTTCGGAACTACAATCTGTGTCTTCACAGAGCTGCTGTATGGTTAGTTCTTGTTGGTCGGCCAACATTTGTATATCCATGTGTAGGGGTCCATTAGAGAACGTCACTTATGAGTTCGTCCTTGCTTCTTCAGCAGTGCCCAGCATGTTTATTTGTCTTATTTTGATGGTTTTAAAGATAGGAGGTAAGTAGCCGTTCAGCTGTTGTTTCATGGGGCATTGCTTTCAGGATTTGTTCAATATAGTACGAAGCATTTATGAGCAGTTCTCCTCTAACTTTTTCTTTATGCGTTTTGTCAGCGTCCATGAGGTGCATCAATTCAGTATATATATATATGTATATATATATATATATATATATATATATATATATATATATATATATATATATATATATATATATATATATATATATTCGTACGTGTGTGTGTGTGTGTCTGTGTGTGTCCGTGTGTGTGTGTGTGCATTAGATGGATATGTTTGTAATTATACCAGACGCTGGCATAATGGTTAGAGTTTACGCCAATGACCCGGGAGACCTGGGTTTCAATCCCAGGTCGAGTCATACCAAAGACTAAAAAAAATGATACTTGATGCTACCTTGCTTAACCCTCAGCATTATAAGGTAACGGTAAAGTGGAGCAATTCTGGAAAGGAGTAGTGCCCTCTCCTACACCTTGGTGTAGTAGTTATCGAAAAGGGAGCCTTCAGGTCACCCTCGACTACGGTCGCCAACTTTACTTTATATATATATATAATTTCATGTGTTTTTATATAGATCTATGATGTATATTGATGTGAAGGTGATGTTTACATGCATGCATACGAACAAATGGATTTAATCAAATATTTTCTTAATTTTGAAACAGTTCAAGAATTTTGACGACTCAATTGGGGAGGTATTTCCACCTCTAAAAATCGAGATTTAAACTCCGAGGCTCGAATATTGGCTGCTGTCACAGGTGGGGATTGATTTTTTTTTCATTATAATAATCTTTAAAGCTAAACAATAAAAATGATATCGCTTATCTCAGTTTTACATTATTTTTGGCCAAAAAAAAAAAAAAAACCCCGCCAGGCACCTGAATGTCTTTTTCATGGTTGATATATTTTTCATTCATAAACGTTATCTATATCACGAACTATTTGGAGTTTTTTGTCTGGTTTTCAATCATCAATTAAATGATTTAATACTAAATTTAAAAGACATATTAATGGAACCAAGGGATCATTTAAACGTTAAGTTTTTGTTCTTTGGGGAGAAGGAGGCTCTTTGAGATAGCAAACTTGTAAAAATATACAATGACCAACGGTAGACCTTTTGCAGCAAATCCTAACTAAGCGTTCTTTAAGATTCTCAACTTCACGTACGTGTTATTTCTCAATTGCTTATGTTGTAAAAGTAAAGAAAATAGCCCTTGTTCCCTTGTATCTTTGCTTTTGTGCCCTTGATAACAATTAGTAACACATATATTATTCCTGGATAGAATGTATTACTTCTTATTTGCTTATGTTGTAGAAGTATAGAAAATAGCCCTTGTTCCCTTGTATCTTTGCCTTTGTGGCCTTGATAACACTTGGGTAACACAAATGTTGTCCCTGGATAGAATGTTTTATTTCTTTTTTGCTTATGTTGTAAAAGTCTAGTATTTATTCTCTCTTGACTTTACTTTTATATCCTGAATAAGAAAATTTAGAAATTAACTAATTTTCTACCCAGAAACGGTTAAATATATCACTTTTCATCTAAATAAGGTCTGAATAAAGAATATATGCATTAAGAGTTACAGGGTAGTGCCCGTTGAGTAATGGCTGATGTGTTGGACAGTGACATCCATGTAATTGAGTTCAAATTTCAGTCGCAATATGACGTTCACTTTTGAACTGATGCCCTTCAAAAAGTTATAAACTCTCTTGTCGCCCCGGGTGTGGATTATTAGTATCGCTGTTATTCTTCTTAAGGATGGACTTGGCATTAAATAAGCCACGAATGTTGATATGCCATTAAACAAAAAGGTAAATAAAAATGAATAAAAATATTAGAAGAAAACAGGTAAACCTTTTTCATATTTCGGCTCCAAAATAAAGTTTGTTTTTTTTTTATCCTATTTTGAAAATTTCATTTACCTGATCACAGAGTTTTAGGTGAAAAGTAAATATTTTCCCATTCACTTTGGGCATAAAGAATTGCGAAAGTTTTTTCTTGCTCAGGCCTAAAGGAAGAGAAAATATTGTTATATTGTGTTATTATTCACATTTTTTTAACATAACTATTCAGGTTTAGCGGTAAGTTTTTTAAAAGCTGATGGTATCAAAATAATCATATTTGAATAATGAAGACAAATAAATCTAAAGAAAAAACAAATGTTTCAATCGATAAATTTCTAAGATACACATTATTTAAATGAGAAAAAAAAATTCCCTTCAGAAGTCTATAATATTTTTCCAAGAAAATTATTACAATGATCTGAAAAATAAAATAAGTAAATTTCTTTTCTATTATATAGATTCCTAACTTATGGTAACAATAATTTTTTATAACTTACGAGTAAATTTTTGATTGATAACAAACGGTATAAAATAACCAGTTGCGATCAATATGTTGACTTCACAAACGCCATCGTTGAATTCTTCAGCCAGCACACACACACGCACACACACACACGCATAGAACCCCCCGCCACTCACACACACACACATATATATATATATATATATATATATATATATATATATATATATATGTATATATATATATATTTACAAAGATTATTTCGCGAGTCAGGAACTAACCTACTACAGTTTCGTCTAAGCTGTTCATCAGGGTACCTATTCCCTTACCGTAAGTGCTATTATTCAGTAAGTTAAAATATATATATATATATATATATATATATATATATATATATATATATATATATAGAGAGAGAGAGAGAGAGAGAGAGTAGAGAGAAAGAATACCTAAAGAGTCAGAAGTTGTAATCAAATTCTATCTCTTTAGGTATTTTAATTGAGAACTTTTACGTATTAGCCCTGCGGTATTTTTTTCTTTTGACTTGACAATGCGGTGCTTGTTGATCATTTTCGAGTTGTACAAACGTTTTCGTCTTTTCTTTTTTTATTGAATTTAATCCCAGATGTTAGTGTGATATTTTTCATTCGCAAATTTTATCATGTCTTTTCACACCATCAGCGATATTGTAAGTAAAGTAAAGTTGGCGACCATAGTCGAGGGTAACCCAAAGGCTCCCTTTTCGATAGCTACTACACCAAGGTGTTGGGGAGGGCGCTACTCCTTCCCTGGATTGCTCTACTTTACCCTTGATCCGTACCTTATAGTGCTGAGTGTTAAGCAAGGAGGCATCAAGTACCATTTTTTGAGTCTTTGGTATGACTCGACCTGGGATTGAACCCAGGTCTCCCGGGCCATTGGCGAACACTCTAACCCTAGGCCAATGTCCGGTACAAGAGATATTGTAAAGGTACAAAAATATTATATATATATATATATATATAACAGTAGTGACTCCGTGGGTAGGACTTTTCGGGTTCAGGCTGATAATTAATTATTTCAAAAGCAATTAAAGTTTTTTCAGAAAAAGATGGTCCAGTCGGCTGGGGCTTCAGAATACAACGACTGCATCTCTGCAGGCAGGTAAGACTCCTACAACGAGTGTCCTAGATATGACATTAAACAATCTGATAGTGAGACTTCAGTAATGCTAGAGCTTTGGGGAACGCGGAGTGTCATTTTATTTCCATCACTCCCAGGTCCACTGTGGCCCGGAGTGGTAACACCTGATTGGGTCCTATGTATGGATTAAAAAGAACTAAACAGTGTACTTATGCTAAACTGAATAGCTTGAAATAGAAATGTTTTGACATTAAAACGGTGTACTTATGCTAAACTGAATTGTTTGAAATAGAACTGTTTATATATATTCCTTGAAGGACTCCTCGTGGCGTAATGGATAAAGTGCTGGCCTGCGTCCTCGAAGTAAACGAGTTCGAACTCCAGTTGCGCTCTTACGTTCATTAAAACCGGCTCATTGGCCTAGTGGGTAAAGTGTTCGGTAGTGGTCCGAGAGACCTGGGTTCAATCCCAGGTCGCATCATACCAAAGACTTTTAAAAATGGTACTTGATACCTCCTTGCTTAACACTCAGCAATATAAGGTACATATCAAGGGTAAAGTGGAGCAATCCAGGGAAAGGAGTAGCGCCTTCCCCTACACCTCGGTGTAGCAGCTATTGAAAATGATAACAGATATATCTTCACTGTAAATTTTTTCTAAATTAAAAATTGAGAATTATTTTTATTAATAATTATTTTAATTGAAAAATTATTTTTTTTTTTCAAATTCAATTCTCGCCGGAAGTAATATCAAAACACCCAAATAAATTTTTTTTCGTGTAACATCTGATGATAGTCATCATGACCAAAAATAAATTTATAATCACACCAAAGATGTGAATTTTTTCTTTTCGCTTTTATATATATATATATATATATATATATATATATATATAAGCTCTTCGAACGAATTGAGCACTTTGGTATCCAGTAAGGTATAAAAGGTAAATAAACGAACACAGCTGCTGCAACTTAATACTTCATAATTCCCTAGCTGACATGGTACGCTTGTTGTCCGAGCAGTCTGATACTAAGTCTAACGTAAAGTTGGGCGGGTTTCGATTCCAGCTTCAGGCGTCCGTCGTGTCTAGACACACTGAAGAGTTGTGATACAAAGAAACAATGTGGATGACAATTCATATATATATATATATATATATAAAGGAAGAAAGAAATTTGCCTCGACGACAAATGTTTTGTATCCAAAAAGCTCTTAAATCCTTTCATTTCGTTTGGGAAAGATTTTGACCTTGAAGGTCAATTTTTCTTTCTTGGTCTCTTTATATATGTTTGTTCATTTAAAAATTGCACCATTTTCGGGATTCACCGATATATATATATATATATATATATATATATATATATATATGAGAGAGAGAGAGAGAGAGAGAAACAAGATTAAGTAAACAGTAGGTGAATTGTTGGATGATGTGTCAGCATAGAACGCCCCAAAGAAATGATTTTGCTTGGTGGTTTGGGTTCATGGCATATCAACCTTTGTAGGTTATTTGACGCCAAATCCATTTTTATGAAAATAGTTCTATTTCAAACAATTCAGTTTAGCATGAGTACACAGTTTAAATGTAAGTACAGTTGTGAAAACATTTCTATTTCAAGCTATTTAGTTTAGTCAAGCAGTTCTAATTCAGCTAATTCAGTTTAGTATAAGTACAGATTTTTTTTACACTCAGTTAAATGTCAAAACAGTTCTATGTTAAACAACTCAGTTTAGTGTAAATACGGTTTCAATGTCAAAAAATAGATCTATTTCAAATAATTCAATTTAGCATAAGTACGCAGTTTAAATGTAAGTACGGTTTATTTTTCAAAAACATTTCTATTTCAAGCTATTCAGTTTAGTCAAACAATTCACTTTAACATAAGTATGCCTTAGTTCTATTAAACCCATAGATAGGGTTCTATCAGATGCTACCTCGCCGAGCCAGAGTGGACCAGGGAGCAATGGCAATGAAAGGGTGCTCCGCATTCCCCAACGCTCTAGCATTACTGGAACCTCACCATCAGATCGTTTAGGGTCATATCAAGGACACTCATTAGAGGGTGGGGATCTTACCCCTCTGCAGAGGTGTAGTCGGTGTATTCTACAGCCTCAGCCAACTAGGCCTCCGCAACGAAATGAATTTGTTCTTTTTGTTTGTATATATATATAAATATATATATATATATATATATATATATATATACTTTTTACATACAAACAAAAAGAACAAATTCATATATATATATATATATATATATATAGAAAGAAAGAAAT
The DNA here is from genome assembly GCA_963585895.1 of Sepioteuthis lessoniana. Lineage (NCBI taxonomy): Eukaryota > Metazoa > Mollusca > Cephalopoda > Myopsida > Loliginidae > Sepioteuthis > Sepioteuthis lessoniana. The sequence continues at coordinate 12,543,263 of OY757906.1, forward strand.
CTGCATCGACGACAGATATTTTGTACCCAAAAGGCTCTTAAATCCTTTCATTTCGTTTGAGAAAGTTTTTGACCTTGAAGGTCAATTTTTCTTTCTTGGTATCTTTATATATGTTTGTTCATTCAATTAAAAATTGCACTACATTTGGGATTAAACGATATATATATATATATATATATATATATATATATATATATATATATATATATATATATATATATATATATAAGAGAGAGAGAGAGAGAGAGACAGACAGACAGACAGAGAAAGAGAGAGAAACAA
>OY757906.1:12548544-12583544 GCA_963585895.1 Sepioteuthis lessoniana
GTGAGATAATATTCACCATACTTATATACGTACTCCCACGAGCGTTGAGCACTCTGGTGAAGGAATTTACGGCAGCCACTCACATAATACAAAGCTCTGCGAAGGAATTGAGCGCTTTGGTATCCGCTATGGCAAAAATGTAAACAAACTAAAGCGACTGCATAATGCCTTATAATTCCCGAGCTGATGTGGTTCGCTTAATGGCTGAGCGGTATGATACTGAGTCTAACCTAAAGTTGTGGGGTGGTGTTCAATCCCAGCTTCAAGCATCCTACGTGTCTTGCCACACTGAAGAGTTGCATTAATACAACGAAACAGTCTGTCTGTGGATGACAACATATATATATATATACAGTGTAACCCGGATATAAGAAAAACTCTGATATAACATAGATTTTTCGGGTCCCAAATTAGAGCCTGTGTTAATGTATATAAATTTGACCAAAACCAGATATAAGAGAAACCCGGATATAAGAGACTTCTCTTATATCCGGTTTACACTATATATATATATGTATTCGAAAATGGAAAATTTAGAATAAGAAATTTTACTTTGGTATTATGTATGACCAGATATCAAATTCATTAGATGATGAGTCACAACGAGTCGGATACTGGCCTACCTGCGGATCGACCATGTGAACGTCTAGTTATTGAGTTTTATCATCATTATTATTATTATTTACTCATTAGAGTTTTTCACACAAGCGTAAGCTGATGGTCTTTTACTGGAGATTGAGTGACAGAAAGTCTCCACAAGTCTCCAAGACTCTTCTCTGTATTCTGGCTGTTCTCAATAATGCTGTTGTTTGGATGGTCTCCACTCGATCGCCAACTTCCAAATCTTCCAGGCCCTTTAATAATCCTTTAGATACCGTGCCAAAAGCACCAATCGCAGTTGGTATAATTGTCACTTTCATGTTCCATAGGTTTTTCAATTCTCTAGCAAGGTCAAGGTACTTATCTCTCTTTTCACATTCTTTCAGTTTTATTCTGTGGTCAGCCAGGACAGCAAAGTCGACAATTTTGAAGATTATTATTATTATTAGAGTTTTTCATGTCAGCGAAGCTGATGGTCTTTCATTTATATTATTATTATTATTTAATTCTTGAGAGTTTTTCACATCAGTTTTAGCTGATGGATTTTCACTAGAGTTTAAGTGACAGCAAGTCTCCTCAAGTCTCCAGGACTCTTCTCAGTATTCTGGCCGATCTCAATAATGCAGTAGTTTGGATGGTCTCCATTCGTCCTCTTATTTCCAAGTCCTCCAGTCTCTTTGTTAATCCTTTGGTAACTGTACCAAGATAACCAATTACAATTGGTATGACTGTCACTTTCATGTTCCATAGTTTTTTCAGTTCCCTAGCAAGGTCCAGGCATCTTTCTTTTCATTTTCTTTCTGTATTATTATTATTATTATTATTATTATTATTATTATTATTATTATTATTATTATTATCCAAGTTCATATTCAAATATGACATTGCTCTGAATTTTCATACTCTGTAAAGATTTTATGGCTTAAAATTGCTTTAAGCGTTAAGTGGAAATAAACATTTAAACCATAGTTATGTGTGTATGTGTGTGTGTGTGTGAGTGTGTGTGTGTGTGTGTGTGTGTGTGATACATACGTATATTAAAATGTATATTTATAATGAGCGAAGTTCCTTTTTGTTTGGTTTGGTTTCTTTGTTTAATGGCATATCAATCTTTGTAGGTTATTTAATGCCAAAGGTATTCTCCTAGAAGAACAGTAGTGGTACTATTCAACCCATAGCTGGGAGGATAAGGAGGTTCATACCTTTCCCAAGGGTATTTGACCGGAAGTGAACGTAATAGCGCGACTGGAGTACGAACTCGCTCTCTACGACTCCGCAGTCCATCGCTTTAAGAAGTTCTTTTTGATCGATAGATAGGACCCTATCAGTTACTACCGACCCGGGCCAAAGTGGACCTGGGCGCAATAGCAGTAAAGAGGTACTCCGCATTCTCCAAAGCTCCAGCATTACAGGAGCCTCACCATGAGAGTGTTTAGTGTCATATCTAGGATACTCATAAGGTGTGTGTGTGGGAGGGTCTTATTCTTTTTCAGAGATCCTGTCGGGAAATTCTACAGCCCCAACCGATTGGGCTATAGCATAGTTTTTTTGTGATTTCTTAATATCATTATATTCGCTCTGTCTACTAGGGAAAGAGCATTTATTTTTATTTGTATTTCAATTGGTTGATCTTTTAAACGACTGTTATATGATTATATATATATATACATAAGTTGGCCGACCGTAGTGGAGGGTGACCCGAAGTCTCCTTTTTAAATGGCTACTACACCGTGGTGTAGGTGAGGGCACTACTCCTTTCAAATTTCTCCACTGGCTCTTGATCCCGGACTTTTAATGCTGAGTGTTATAGTAAAGGGGTATTAGGCACGATTTTTTGAGTCTTTGGTATGACAACCTGGGATTGAACCCCAATCTCCCGAACCATTTACAAACACTCTATCCATTATGCCAATATATATATATATATATATATATATATATATATATATACAGGGTATAACGATAAAATTGTCGTCCTAAAGAAAACAACACTACAGCTTTATTTTAAAACTTTTATTGAAAAAATCAATTCACATAACTTGATTATGTAGTAGAGCTGACATCTATTCAATGTAGCCGCCTTCAGCCTCAAACTCTGCTTCGATACGGATCCGGAACTGAGAGCATGCTTTTCCACAAGCACCGGCGGCAGCTCGGCGAATACTCGGCGGATGGCGGTGATCAGGCTGGCTTTGGTGTTGTGGGAGGTCATGTTAGTGATGTTCTCGACGTATGACCAAAGAAGTAGTCCAGCGGGTTCAGGTCAGGCAGGAGAGGGGCCAGTGAGAGAAGGGTACAAAGTCGTAGCACTCCTTCTGAAGCCAAGCCTGGGTCTCTTTGGACTTGTGGACCGGCGACAAGTCCAGCTGCCACACCCAGGGTCTGCCATCAGCCACCTGATTGCACCAGGGAATCACCACACTCTTCAGCACATTCAGGTACACCTTAGTGTTGACTTTCAAGCCGACTTCAAAGATAGGGAGGTGGCATGATGTGGCCCTCACTTGAAACCACACCAAAGACTAACCATGGCCGGAAATTTTGTTTTCATCACCCTGGGCACGTCCCTGTTATTCGTGGCAATCCAGATTTGCATTTTGAGGGTGCTGGCGATGATCCTGTTGTCATAACTTGGATCGATAGAGGGCATGAGTTGTACAGCGGCGCATCTCCGATCTCGCTCGTTGAACATTGTGTCACTTTCAGACATGATAGAAGGCTCCTATCGCTCTTGGGATTTGTACACAACTGGCCAACTAGTAGATGGTCTGTAACAAAAAAAAGAAAACCGGTTTTCATTGAACGGAAATGGAATCATGTCGTCTTTTCTAGGGCGACAATTTTATCGTTCCACACTGTATCTATATATATATATATATATATTGTCACGTGATATCCCACGGAGACGATAGAAATAAGATTAATACTATCCTCCCGTTGGAATGAACAGTGGTGACCCGTCAAAAAGTGACCGTTAAGGAAGAATGTAGGTCACAGAGGGGATATCAACAGGTGTCGGTACTTAGTAACCTCAGGTTGCCGGACACCAAGGGGGAGAAGAGAGAAGCCAAATGATTGGCTGGGACCCCAAAACGGAAGTGGGGACTCTTTCCCCTCAGCGGAAGTAAATAATAAGAAGGTTAGTTTTTGCGCAGGGCTCGTGGCAGACAGACCCATAGCCATTTACTCCGGGTGAAGACAAAAGAATATCTGAGACACGAGGGACCCCAGGTTCTTCAAGCCAGTATTAAAAATAGCCTAAAGTCTATCAGCCCGTGAAAGAAGAAAGATTCTCCAGTGGAACCCCGTCGAAAAATAAGATAAGTAACTTTGGGGCCATTTCTCCTTTATACCCAAACTTTATATACCACCCTCTCTCTCTCTCTCAATTTGAAGAAAAACAAAAGTCAAGAAAAGACATTTATATTCGTGGACTGTCCATTCATTGTATATTTGACACTTTGAAAGTGTATCTCTTTGTATAGTAAAGGATTAATGTATTTTTATGTCACCACGTGGTCTAAGTTGTTCTTTACCGTGTCTTCTACGAATTTGTTACCTCATGCTTCCTTTTCAGCTTCTATTCGCCTTGTGTTATCTTGCTTAGAATTGTCCTATTAATTCCTTTAAAATATCACACGGGAAACCGGAGTTACCGACTACTACAATATGATATTATTACGACTAAAACCTATAGGTCCATATTCTTCCATTATCTAGGGGAAGGAAGGAAAGCGGTCTGGCGGGTGTGTGGATAGTGTGAAATTTGGAACCCCTTGCCAGCGGCGGTCAGTCTGGCCCTAAATTAGTCCCTCACATAATATGCCAGTTCTTATATGCCTGAGAGAAAAACTCTGAACGAGGACTTATTCTATAGGGGATCAAGTGCCAACCTGCCCCGTCTTCATACGTGCGAAAATAAAGTCCCGTTTTGGGATACTAGTCAATTTCGCGTCACAATATATATATATATATATATATATATATATACACTAAAACAATTTTTTCTATCCTCATGCCATTTTCATGACGATAAATTTCACGTGTTTGGAAAAATATAGATTATAGTTGAAGACATGTTTCTGCCGTGGGTGTTTTTTTTTTTTAATCTTAAAACTGGTAGTACTTAGACTGCCACAAATTAGTGAATGAACATTCATTCATCTAAGATTTCTTGTTGATCAACTGGCCGGTATTATGCATTGTTTTATTTATCAAAAAGCCTTTTTAAACAATTCACTTATTCAACAATATATATATATATATATATATATATATATGGATGTGGTGAATTCAATAAGTTTTCACACTTTTTTTTGTACAGGAATTTGAAATTGTCGTAGTCTCCTGAAAATTCAGTATGTTATTGCTATACATCTTATTAGATGACAGACCAATTTTTATGATTTCAAGTTCAAATGAACAGCTACAGCAGGAAGTGGAATGCACCCTACTAAAGCCTGATTGTCACAGCTGGTGAATTTCAAAAATGTAATCTGGACGTGAGGACACTTTAGAAGAAAGATATGCAATAAAATTCTGTTTCAAACTTGGAAAAGATGCCACAAAAACGTATGGATTGCTTCAAACTGCTTTTGGAGCATCTTGCAAGAATCGAGCATCAGTTTTGGAGTGGCATAAGAGATTCAAGGAAGGCAGGGAAGGGAGTCTGTGAGGGATGATGAGAGGTATGAGAGGAGTTAGGAAGTCAATAGACCAGATTTGATTGGCCAAACGGTTAGGGTTAGGGTTACTATGTTGAGGTTTTAAGGGAGTTCCGGAAGAGATTCCGTCGGAAGAGGCAAGCACTGTTCAAATCAGGTCAGTGACAATGCTCCAGTCCACAACTCCATTCTTGTCACGGACTATTTGAGCAAGATCGGCATCAAGACAGTTCCTCACCCTCCCAGACCTTGCTCCCTGTGACTTTTGCTTATTCCATAAGCTCAGAGCCTGTCGTTATGAGACAATTGAGGAGATGAAAGAGGCTGTGACGAAGGTCATTGACACGCTCACACAAGAGGACTTTCATGGGGCCTTGCAGAAGTTGTTGGAATGGTACAAGTGCCTTGCAGCCGGAGGAGATTACTTCGAAGGGGACTAGAGTTTCATGTGTCTACTATCAATAAAAGTGCCGATATGAAAAAAGTCTGGAAACTTATATAATGATCCTCGTATTAGCGTTAAATAACAATCCCTGAAACCATTTAACTGTGAACAAACAAATGAGCCCATTACGACTCGTTTAAAAATAGTTACCCATAAAATATTTGCTTACAAATCATATATATACAAAAACAGAATTTGACATTGAATAACCCACATAGGTTGATATGCTATAAAGCACCAACCGCAGATCTAATCAGTAGTAACTTATTTAATGATCTTCGTATATATATAGAGAGAGAGAGAGAAAGAGGGGGAGAGAGGGTGGGGAGAAAGAGATGAATTGAAACAGAATATAATATTTTTATTCCACGTAAGTAATAGATATTTAAAAATAACACATATATACTGATTGCTGTGTTGTTAGAAAGATTATGCTGAGTCTTTCCTTTGCATGTCTCGGAAATCAGCATTGAAAGTCGTCAATTTCTTTGATCTAAGACAAAGAACCTCGGCGCCATACAGCAACTCCAAAATGTCTGCCACTAACCTGGATCTGATAGATCTTAAAACTATATAAATGATAAAACGTTTTTGATTGTGTTAAAGAACCATGGGCCACAAACCATGTAGCTTTTTACTGCTTAAACCAGTGAGCTGTGTCGACAAATCAGTTACTGCTGAGTGAAAGAAATGCGGAGGTCGTTTCGGATTGAAGAAATTGTTTACACTCGGCACCATAAAAGAGCTTAATTAGGTTTAGTGTGAGTATGTGAGAGAGAGAGAGAGAGAGAGAGAGAGAGAGAGAGAGAGAGAGAGAGAGAGAGAACCAAATGGTGCAAGTCCTTGTCAGTCTGGTTATACTTCCAAAGGTGGGCATGTGTTCGCTTGAATCTTATCAGTGGATATTTGAGAGGTCCGAGAAGTCTTAGATAAGAAGAGCTCAAAATAAGGATCACTAGAAACAGATGTTAAGGTCTTCCCCAGGAAAAGACCTGTTAATCCATGGAGTCTGAACCATTTAAAACATTTAAACCTTTACATTTATCTTTACATATATATATATATATATATGGAAGGAGAGTTATATACAACAGTAGAGTCATTTCATGTACACAGGCAGATCAATAAGTTCGCAGCCTAACACAATTATTTCACATCCTGTCGGTGAAGCTTAGAATACATAGACTCTATCCCCTGCTAGGTTGGGGTAAGATGACCCCCGCCCAAAAAGAGATATTTGGGGTATGACACTAAACTGCATTTAATGGTGTGTCTCTAGTTTTAGAGCTTTCGATAGTGTAGAATATCCCTTTATTGTAAATACTCCCAGGTCCACTCTGACCCGGAGTAGTTGTACTAGTAAGGGTATAGTCTTTGGGTCAAATAGATCTTCTTTAAAATTCTTCGTATTCGATTGGACTGTGTAAAAAAAATTCTCTTAAGAAACAACTATAAAAAAACCCCATAAATGTAAACGTACAATGAACACGATTCCCAAACCTTTACATATAAAATAACCCCCGATAGGTTGACATGCCATTTAAATCAATCAATCATTTACTGAATTTTGATTGTAAATTTTCAAATTTTTTAGATCATTAGGCGTAAGGGAATTCAGCCTCTCGAAGTCTTTTCTTAAACGAGGCTGTTTGTTTTCCCCCATATCTCTAACACCACTATGAAATGAATTAATCTAACTATTCTCCTTCTGCCTAAGTAGTCGGGTAGACAGAGCTGTTTAAATCTGGTATGACAACCAGTTTAGAAGAAGGAAAACTGAATTCAAACCAGTTGTATACCTGGGGAGAGATGGGATCTGTCGGGTTATGTCTACCAAGACACGCTTCATGAGTAGCGTCCCAATGACCAAAATAGGTTACGGGGAGACCAATGAGAGAGAGAGAGAGAGAGAGAGAGAGAGAGAGAAGAATATATATGATATTGCTCGAAAGGGCTTCAGACAAGAAGTCTTCTGCTTCATACAGAATGAACTGTTAGAGGGTTATGTTGGATTGTAGTGTTGAATGACATATCAACCCTTGTAGGTTATTCAAAGCTAAATCTTGTAGCACTCTGGTATCTGGTAAGGTATAAAATGTAAACAAACGAACGCTGCTGTTGCTGTTGCTACCTAATACCTTATAATTCCCTAGTTGACGTGGTCTGATGCTAAGTCTAACGTAAAGTTGGGTGGGTTTCGATCCCAGGTTCAAGCGTCCTACATGTCTAGCCACACTGAAGAGTAGGGATACAACGAAATAGTCTGTCTGTGGATGACAGTATATATATATATATATATATATATATATATATCATATTTACCAACCCCTCCGCTCGGTAGGATATGACACAAGGTCAATTTTTTAAGCAAAGTTTAACAGGTTTGAATTCAGAGTTTTCCTTCTCCAAGACTAGTTTCCTCACCAAGGCTGAAGGACTTAGTCTGTCCTACTATTTACCTATAGCTGGAGGGAGAATAATTGGATTCATACCTTTCCCAAGGGTATTAGAGCAACGTGAAATGCAATCAGTCTCGTCCAGGATTTGAACTCGTGTCACAGTGTCCATTTCCTACGACGATAACCATTACGCCACGGGCACCTCCAAATATATATATATATATATACTCCCCTACCCCCGTAGGGTTGAGTTCTCTTGCGAATGAAGTAATCGTGTTGCCATTAGCATTTATTTGCAAGGCTCTTCATATATCAATTGAGCTCTCGGTAGCCGTTAACCAGATGTATGTAAACAAAAGTAATTGTGATCCATAACCGTTTAAAATTTACTTCGCTGCTACTGGTTCCTCGTGGCTGAAGTGTAGAGTCTCGGATTGGTGTTTGAGTCAACCGGGTTTCGCTCCCAGCTACGGGAAGCTAGTATGTCTAGCCACACTGATACTATTTACCAACCCCTGCGCTCGGGCAGGATATGACACAAGGTCATTTTTTAAGCGGAGTTTTAACAGGTTTGAATTCAGAGTTTTCCTTCTCCTAGACTAGTTGCCTAACCAAGGCTGAAGAACCTAGTCTGTCCTACTATTTACCCATAGCTGGAGAATAATTGGATTCATACCTTCCCCAAGGGTATTAGTGCTATGTGAAATGCAATCAGTCAGGTCCAGGATTTGAACTCGTGTCGCCGTGTCCATTTCCTACGACGATAACGACTACACCACGGGCACACTGATGAGTTCTGATAGAACGAAACAGATCTGTCTGTAGATGACTATATATATATATATATATATATGATTTGTAAACGAATAGTTGGTAAGTAACATTTGACAACGAATCAGAGCTCATTTGTTCGCTCATAGTTAAATGGTTTCAAATTTAGAAAAAGATTAGATATTTCTATTTGACCTAAAGATGAGACACTAATAGCTATTACCATTGCAGATCAAAGTGAACCTGAAAGCAATGGTAGTGAAAGAGTCTTCAACATTTGCTAAACTCCAAGACAAAAGCTTCACAATCAGATTTACTTAAATGGTTCCAAATATTACTATCACTAGTAGTTTTATTTGGACCCAGTTAAATGGTTTTAAATATTGCTATTTAATTCTAGTAATTCTATTCAACATAAATGATTTCAAGTTGAATAATGATTAGATATCTCTATTTGGCCCGTGGATAGTTTCATGTATTACTATTTGGTTTGCTTTTGCGTAAATAAATACTTCAATTTGACTCATAGATGAGACCCTAACAGTTACAATCAACCCGGAATAGAGTGGACCTGGGAGCAATGGCAATGAAGGGTCACTCCGCATTCTCTAAAACTCCCAGCCTGGAGCCTCACCATATGATGGGTAAGTATCATATTCGGGACACTCGTTTAGGGCGGAGGGGTCTTATCCCTCTGCGGAGTCACAGTTAGCATATTTTACAGCTGCAGACCACAAGACGGTCACCTTATTATTGTTGTTCTGTAATACACAAGAACTCTCGTAAGCAAACGCATTTTTTCAGCTGAGAGATTTTTATTCCATTTCTAATGTGATATTTTAATGTATAAACACAAAAGTCTATTAACAAATAGCTGCTATCACCATAGATATACGCTTATTTAAGATTTAAGATCTTAATTTCGGACATTCATTTGCTGTAATCATATTTACCAACCTCTCCGCTTGGGCAGGATAAGACACAAGGTCAATTTTTAAGCAGAGTTTAACAGGTTTGAATTCAAAGATTTCCTTCTCGAAGACTAGTCGCCTCACTCAGGCTGAAGAACCCAGTCTGTCCTATTATTTACCCATAGCTGGAGGGAGAATAATTGGATTCATACCTTTCCCAAGGGTATTAGTGCTATGGGAAATGCAATCAGCCTCGTCCAGGATTTGAACTCGCTAGGCCTTCCAAGCTGCATCCGTTAAGTTTCTGATTGTGAAGCTGTTGTCGTTAAGTTCTTGCAGGTTGATCAACATTGGCACTGCCATGTAAATGGGTTCATTGGAGAACGTCACTTATGCGTCCGTCCTTCCTTCTCCAGCAGTATCCAGCATGTTTGTTTTACATAGATCATTTTAGTGATGGGGGTAAGTGGCCGTACAGCTGTTGTTTCACGGATCGGGTTATTTAGCCTTTATATAATAACCGATGGAGGAGAAGGAAAACTCTGATTTGAAACGAGCTTAAAATTGACCTAGTGCCACATATTAACGGAGGTGTTTGGTCAATGCATACTTAATTGGAAGTTGAACTTATTTAAATCAAAGTTCAGTGTATTAAAAATGTTGCTAAATAGTTGTAGTTTTGCCTTGAACTGTAAATACCTTTGACTTCTATACACCGACTGGATCTATGCAGAGGGGTAAGACTCCTCCAACGAATGTCCAAGATATGACACTAAACTGCATCTGGCGGTGATACTTCAATATTGGAACTTTGGGGGAATGTGGAGTACCCCTTGATTGCCATTACTCCCAGGTCCATTCTAACCCCGAGAGGTAGTACCTGTTAATATCCCATCTACGGTTCAAATAGAACTGTTTAACCGTATACTAGACTGAAAAACATTTAACATTTAACAGTATGTAAACAAATGATTAATACTAAATAGAATTATTCGTGTTAGAAAGGAATTCTTGAAACCATTTAACTGTGTGCAAACAAATGAACTCTGCTTCGTTCGAAAAATGATTACCTATAAACTATTCAATTAAAGATCATATACTGTATACATAAGGAGGATTTTATATTAAATAGCTATGAAGGTTTGAAATGCCATTAAACCATATAAGCTAAGTGAACACCAAGTCTTCATCATTTGAAGTGGTCACGAGCGATGGAGATATTATGCCTCCATTTATCTTCCTACATGGTCTCAAACTCAACATGGTAACTCACATTAAGTGTATGGGGTGGAGCTGCTCTGGATCCAGAGGGTGGTTGCTGGAAAACAATACGTCTCACAACAGGTTTCTGCGCTACGTCATGCAAGAGAATCCAGTTTTGGTTGTAAGAGAATTTCTGCAACCTCATTACAATCCCCTTGATTATTATGAGTGGAGTACGGTTGAGCGAAAGACCAAGAAAACTCTGTACAGCCCCAAAGATGAACTGAAGGCAAGGATAATGACAGCCTTCACTAATTTAAATAAGCAGACCGTCGGAAAGGCTTGCAAGAGTCGTCTGGAGGCCGTGGTTAAAGTCAATGAGGATTTATTAGAATAAATTTAATCTACATTATTTCGAGATATTTTCATGTAAGTTTGGTAAATTTATCTAATAAAATGAGATGTCAGTGCTATTTTCATTTTAGCGTGATTTAGACGACCACTAACTTATTGTACCCGATATATATATATATATATATATATATATATATGAGAGAGAGAGAGAGAGAGAGAGAGAGAGAGAGAGAGGGGGTAGTTTAGAGAGACAGTTTGGGGAATCGTCGTATTTCCATTAAGTTTAATGAGTAGACAGTTATATATGGTTGGAATAAGTTCCACCATAAATAGTTGAAGAGAGTTCACCTCCTTTGATGGTTAAATGAACAATGATCCTCCAAGGCTATGATAACAGGAAAAATGAATTCAAGAAACACCAACTTGAAATCCTTTACAAATGGGCACTAAAAAAACTCACGGGAGCAGACAAATTCCTGTCCGGTAATGTTGCTATTAAATCATCCTTTGATGGGTGGGCTTCATTTCTGTGCGGAAGAACAAAATTAAATCCTATTGACCCGAAATAACGTTCCTCTCAATCACATCGCCATAGTATTAAGTCTGTAGATGGAGAGTGTAAATGAGCCAGGGGCGACTAGATAATCGTTTATAATGCAAGAATTAATCCACAAAAATAAGTTCATATCATATTCATAGAAGGGATGGTAAGTAATTTTCGTAGAATGTCACCACTCCAAGACACACATTAGCGATGTATTCGGTTCGTTTTTTGTCTAATAGAGTACAAAACTGATAAAGTACCAATGCAGGAGAGTACATGATACTCTCGTCTGAAAAAATGAAACAAAAGAATTTTAAATATTCGTGGGGGGAGCATTTCAAACATTTTTTAAGGTTTGGTTTGGTTTCTTTGTTTAATGGCATATCTGCCTTTATAGGTTATCTAATACCAAAGCCATTACTCCTAGAAGAACAGTAGTGGTACTATTTAACTCATAGCTGGGAGGATAAGGAGGGTCATACCTTTCCCAAGGGTATTTGTGTGAAAGTGAATGTAATAGCGTGACTGGAGTATGAACTCGCTTATTACGATTCCGCAGTCCATTGCGTTAACCATTACACCACGTGGACACCATCCATTTTCTTTTAAATGAAAGAGTTTAGATTTTTTTTGAGTGATGGGCTTTTAAACAATTTTTCCTTTTATTTTTGAGTGAGTTGGTTTTAAAACATCTTAAGGAATTTAGATTTTATTTCTATAATTCATTTGTTTTCTTTAGTAAAATATAGTTTTGAACATTTTTTGAGTGAAAACGATCTTGAACTCTTTTTTTAGTTTAAGGGGTTTAAAAAACATTTTTTTTTTCGAGGGAAAGTGGTTTCAAACATTTTTTTCCTTTTGTAAGTGAAACGGATTTTAAACATGTTTTGAGTGATAGAAATTTATACATTTTTTAAAGGGATTTTAAACATTTTATGAGTGAAAGGGGTTTAAAAAACTTTTGTGAAAGGGATTTTAAACAGAGAATTAATTTTTATTTATTGCGGACGTTTGTCCTCATCTTGGTAGTTGTTTTTTTTTTTTTTTTTTTTTTTGTGTGTGTGTGTGTGTGTGTGTGTGTGTTGTTTCTTCTTTCACTACGTTTCGGCCAAATTTCACCTTTGGCCTTCTTCAGGTGATTTTACCGCGACCTTGGATAGGAATGATGAGTCTTGTAACCGTATCCCCAGTAGGTACTGCCTTCCATAGTTGTTTTAAACTTTTTTGGGTGTGAAAAGAGTTTTAATATTTTTTATGTGTGTACGTGTGTGAAAGGGATTTTAACATTTTCTTTGCGCGTAAAACTTTTTTTGAGCGAAAGAAGGCTTAAACATTATTGGAGTGGGGGTCAGAGAAACTGGTTTTAATCAAGGTTTTTTACCTTGATTTTTAGCTTTGGTTTCAAATGTTATGGAATTCGAAGCTGATGTTTTTGTTGAAGAAACGAACGAGATTGCTTCGAAAAGTATTGCGACTGAACCTATATTTACCAGGACCGAAAGGAATAGTGAATAAAACATTAATTTTTTTCAAAATAGTTTTGGAAAGAATCAGAAGTTGCACGGAGCTAGGTCTAGCAAATATGGAAGCTACTACACTTTCAGAATCCTATGTTTTACCAAAAAGCATTTTGATGAAAGCGTATCGGGATTGCCTTAATATGATTTTCAAAATGGCTCTGGCTCATCAAGATGAAATCTAGATGTCTTGACATCATCACTTGCTTATATCTGCACACATATCTATGTAAATGAAACATTTTTAAATTCAAAGGTCTAGTTCTTTTTCTTTTTCATCTCAACTTATTGGCTTTTAGAAGTGATTAGAAGAGAGAAGCTATCAAAGAGGGCCGGCCCACAACACGTCTCACATATAGAGTAACATAAATTAACTGAAGTGAAACTTAATCTTATTTTCTAGTCTATGGTTGATAGCAGCCGTCATCTTAATTTGGATGGATATTGAAGATAGAAACCGATGTAGAACTAGAGACAAGAAATTCTGATTTTAATTCTTCAAACATTTTCTGGTTATTCAAAGAAGAACCTGTTATACATAGTCAGGTGTATATATATATATATATATATATACGAGGATCGTTCCAAAAAGTTTTGAATCTCACCAAGAAAGAAGAGTATAGCTGAATGTTTTGTGGTCACACACTACCAATTCCGATAAAACTTGAAAAATCTGACTTAATCTTTTTAAGAATTGGTAGTGTATTACCAGAACAAAAATGATCAACAATCTGTTTCTTTCAGTGTGGGGCTTAAAACTTTTTGAACAACTCTCGAACGTTACCTGGACAATTTAACCTGTACACACACACACACACACACACACACACACACACACACACACACACACACATATTCACATGCTCAGCGACTGCTTGGAATAAAACGCCCGATTTTACTTTCAAATAAACAAACAATTATATATATATATATATATATATATATAGTCTTTGTGATTCCATTCGCTCGATCGACTCTGTTGAGTAAAAACTTATTCGGGCGATTTAAGCTATTCTTCTAGTCACGCGGCGTTCGATCAAAATCGTAATGAAACGTTTCTCTTCAAATATAGAAAAAGGAAAACTGATTCTTTTTACAACCTAAAAGTATGCCATTGAAGATTCACAACTTAGATTGACCTACATTGACATAAATGAGTTGTTTGATCTTGTGCCTGGTGCCTGAAGACCGTCGAAATGTCTGGTTAAAGAAAAGGGAGTCACATCCCCCAGATATGCCGCAATCATCAAAAGAAGATATGACAAATGGAATTTAGAATGGCCAGCCCCCAATCTCCCTTGGACATCCGGTCATTGTAAACATTCGTATAATTAATGCTGCCTCAGTTGAGCCAAAATGTCTCTGTTGTCCAGAATGAAGACGCTTGCAGATTTTTAGAAGTTAGTTTGGAAAAAAATATTCTTAACTCAACATCTATATTCGCTCCCCGCTTACGAAAAGTAAAAACGAACATTTGAAAGAAAGGAGAAAAACCAAAAAAACACACGTACTGTACCATAGGACCAACGTTTTGTGCTGTAAAGAAAGAAGTCAGCCGAAAAAGAAATACTCAGACTCGAAGGTAAGGGAAGAAAATATAGCAGTTGTTTATTATTTAGCTATGATCGCTGCAACTCGAAAAGTTCATTTTAGTTGCGTCCTTCTTCTCCCATCCTCTCGGTGGTGACGGGGTGTGGGTGAGTGCTGGCTGTTTGACACACGCAGATAGGTCGTAGCAGACTGGGGTAGGACGGGACGGGGCCTCCGGAACTTTTAACGAACCCGTTTTGACAACTGCCTTCAACTCTCCCAAGATCTCATTACTTGTTTTCTTATATACAGATTTTGGAGAACAAATCGAAGATCCGCGAATGTTCGATGTCACCAGTGAATCACGTGATAATACATCTGTGATTATTTTAAAATCACGTCTAACTTTGCAGGTCATTCTGCCCGCACGCGCTAGTCTCGTGACACCTTCACTGATTGACGACAGCTACCGTCCGTAATATTACAGTACTTCGGTCAACTACGCACCGAAAAACAAATTATACAAGTAGGTTATATTCATGTTTTTCTCTTATTTCTTACTTCCTAGAATGCCAGGACTTTTAAAATTATTGACTATTATTGACTGAAAATAGAGTCAGTCAAATTAAATGATTTTAGAACGCGGAAATTTTCTCTCACTCTCGACTGCTGGTCGAGTGCATTCTTTTTGAAATATCAAAGACGCTCCCCCAGGGTGGTTGAGGACTCTGGTGAAGGAATTTTCGGCTGCCGCTCGCACAATCCAAAGCTCTTCAAACGAATTGAACACTCTGGTATCCGGTAAGGTATAAAATGTAAACAAACGAACGCTGCTGCTGCTGCTGTCGTTACATAATACCTTTTAATTCCCTAAGCCAACGTGGTACGCTTGTTGGCCGAGTGGTCTGATACTAAGTCTAACATCAAGTTTGGCGGGTTTCGATCCCAGCTTCATGCGTCCTACGTGTCTAGCCACACTAAAGAGTTGTGATACAACGAAACAGTCTGTCTGTGGATGACTATATATATATTCAACTATCATTTAGCCTCCTGTAGAGGACCATAAAGTTCGAAACATGTATACAGCATAATTATATGAAATAAAAATCTAAAGATTCAAATTAATTAGTGGGCCATTTCATTTTTAAATATTTATTTTTCTCTCGTTTAGACCACCAGAAAATTATATATTTATTGTCATACACAGACTGTTTCGTTGTATCACAACTCATTCGTGTGGCTAGCTTCAAGATGGAAGCGAAACCCTGCTGACTTTGTACCAATCAGATATCTTACCGCACAGCCATCTACAAACTCAGCATAAGGGATTTCACACACACACACACACACACACACACACACATATATATATATATATATATTGTTTACATATACGTTTAACGGCTACCGAGTGCTCAATTCATTAGAAGATATTTGGATTACGTGACTCACAAATGGTAATTTCTTCACGAGAGTTCTCAAACCCTGGGGTGGGGAGCACATATATTGTCATATACAGACAAACTGTTTCGTTGTATCACAACTCATCAGTGTGCCTAGACACACAAAATGATTCAAAATGTGATGGAAACCTGACTGACTTATATATATATATATATATATATATATATATATATCCTATCTGACATTTATATGCTCTGTCGTCGATATTGAAAACTCTTTTTTATATAATAAACTATATAACTATGTATATATATATATATATATATAGAGAGAGACAGACAGACAGACAGATGTTTGAGTTGAAGCAACGCTACTTGTCTTTCTGTGTATGCGATCATCACACCAAAAGTCTGATAATCGCCCTGGCGAGGAAGAGACCGTCACCAAGCACCATTGACCCAATTCAAACTTAGATTGATATATTCACCTATTCTTGCTTAGTATAACCGTTATTATTGTAGGAAAGGAAATCGGCGAACCAAGTTCAAATCCTGGACGAGAGTGTTTGCATTTCACTTTGTGCTAATACCCTTGGGAAATGCATAATTCCCTTTTTTTCCCACCCAGCAATGTACAAATAGTCGACTAGTTTGGGGTCTTTAGCATTGGTTAGGCAACTAGTCTAGGAGAAGGAAAACCTCGACATGAATGTGACCCATTGTTAGTTTCATTCTCTGTTGTCAGACAAAACCAAACAAAGGGGAATTAAAAACAGTCAAAAAAAGGATTGTAGAAAGAAAATCAAGATGGACAAATAAAATGGCTGCCGATAGAAGACGAAAGAAGAACAGGATCGAAGCGAAAAAAAAAGAAATGGTGAAACAAAGCGCGTGGAATTCTGCGCATACAAAACGGAAGCAGAAAAGAAGAGACTGTCTGAAAGAATGAGCGTGTGAATTGTTGAAAGGAGAGCGAAAGGGAAAAAGACAACAGTCGAATATGTTGTCCGAGTGGCAAACGGTGGGAGAGATGTGAGAAATTGTGAAATGCAGATGGCGCTGTTGTACTAATGATGATGTGAACTCGACGAGTGTTAGCCAGATGAGAATTAGTAGCCATTAACGATAATCTGATTGGTGCTCACGCCGCTGCGAGCTTTTCCACGGCAAGATTTATCAAATCCCAGATATTTCCTGCTCGTTGCTACATAATTGAATCAGGAGATATTTCTTCTGAATAATAGGTTGGAACCAGTGCTGTTGGCAAAAGAGGGAACGACCTTAAGGTGATGGGAGAAGAACAAATGCCTCGGACCACAAGACGCTGGAAGTTACCACGGTTACGGCCAAACGGCAGGATGAATGCGCGCACACACACACACACACACACATATATATATATATATATATATAAATTACGATGAGTAAATTGAAGTCTAAATCACGCTATAATGAAAATAAGACTAACATCTGACATTATTTGATATATTTACCAAAATCTTAAAATACTATAGATTAAATTTATTCTAAGAAATCACCATTGGCATGAGTCACGGCCTTGTTTAAATTAGTTTGGTTTTATGGCATATCAACCGTTCGAAGTTCTTTACTGCCAAATCCTGTTTATTAAATATATAGCATTTGTAAGCACATTTTGCTGATACCCTTTTTAAAAGAGCCTGAGCTAATTTTTTCTTTGCACACAGTTAAATGGCTTCGAGTATTGCTCTGTAACAGAAGCAATTTAATATGAGTCATTTGTTTGCACATATTTAAATAAAAATGCATCATATTTAACAGATTAGTTGATCAGTAATTTCATTTTTAAATGAGTTAGAACTAATTTGTTTGCATATTAGTATTGCTATTGTTTCTACACAGTTAAAGGGTTTCAATTATTGTTAACACTAATAATTCGATTCAATATTAACAATCTGTTTGCACACAGTGAAGTGGTTACAAGTATTGCTATGTATCACTAACAATTCAATTAAACATCAGTCATTTGTTTACACACAGTAAAATGATAGAACAGTTTTATTTCAGACAATTCAATTTAGCATAAGTCATTTGTTTGCATTCAGTTCAAATGTGTAACAGTTCTATCGAACCCATTGTTAGGGTCGTATCCGTGTCTATCACTCCAGGCAAGAGTGGACGTGGGAGTCATGGCAATGAACGGGTACTCCGCATTCTCCAAAGTTCCAGCATTACTGGAACCTCACCGTCAGTTTGTATAATGTCCTATCCAAGACACTCGTTGTGAGGGAGGGAGTCTTACTCTCTGTAGAGATGCAGTTAGTGTATTTTATAGTTCCAGTCGACTGGACGGATTTAAATTGGGAAATGCTACCATCATACTTGTTTTCAGTTCATTTTTGGTGTTTTACGGAATTTTGTTGGTCTCTTGCTCAACCGCACTCCACACATAATAATCAAAAGGAGTGCAATATGAAGAGGGTTATGCGACTAGATGTTAGGGGATGATGTGGTTTCTGATATCTTCTCACAACTAAAACTGATTTCCGCTTATGTGGCATGGAGCAGAGTCCAGTTATCAGAAGTAGAGTCTTCCAGCGGCCATCCTCTCGATTCAGTCTAGTACTATCTTCGTCGGCCACTTGATATCCTTCTGTGTTGCGTCTAACGCCTAGTGGGAAGATAAATCATCATCATCATAGTCATGTCTTGCCGCTAGAACGGATATCCCTGACCCTCTCTCGCCACTCCTCCCTATCGTTCATCGCTTCTGGTAGGTCCTCAAGGCTACATCTCGTATCCTCACAGAGCTGCTGTACGTAGGTTCGAGCTGGTCGTCCTGCTTTTGCTCGGCCATATGAGGGGGTCCATAGGGGAACATCACTTATGAGCTCGTCCCTGCTTCTCCAGCAATATCCTGCATGTCTGGTTCGTCTAACTTTGATAGTTTTCGTGATGGAAGGCATGTGGACGTACAGTTGGGGGCTTTGTGGGGTTGAACAAGTCTTAGGAAGATAAATAAAAGGCGCAAAGTCACTATCACTAGAGACCACCTCAAACACAGTAATGTAGACTGGGTGGGTTTTTTTTTTCACTTTTATTGGTACATTTTGTTGATGACAGAGCATGCCAACGATTGTTCTGTGAGTTCTCCATCTGATTCTGGCTGAAATTGGAGGGCATGTTCGAGATTATTCAAAAGCGTTGCAGCACAGGTTTTTCTCTTGTGGTACTATAGCTTCACAACACATGTGGTAATCATGAGACCAGCGGCTAACTAGGTGTCGTTAAAACTCCGCCAGTCAACTACTTTCACCCCCAGTTCGCGGTGTTTGATGAAAAATTATTTAAACAACTGTGTAAATAAACGTTTGTTACTGTTTATAACAAACGCCTTTTTTTCGTCATTTTTCTAAATTTGCTTGGCAACTTTTCTTCTCTCCAACACGAATTCCAACCTTCATCGATTGGACCACATCCATCTTCTCTTTCCTCGGACCTGAAAGCAACGTGGACGTGGAAAGAAACAGAGAAAGACCAGTCGACACATGTGGTAATCACGAGACCAGCGGCCAACTAGGTGTCGTGAAGCTATAGTACCACACTCTTATCCTTCATGGTTTGTGATAAAAATTAGTCTTTTCTTATCTTGTATGAGAAATACCAAATGTCTTCATGCACTACCAGCCTGATATGGTTCTGATTGACTTGCTGAAAACGTTGTCCATCATGGTTTAGATCTCCAACAAATTTGTTTGTTTTTTTTCTTCACAGAATGATCAGAGTGAAGCTTCCAAGCTTCCTTACCTACGGAATCACCATTGGACTGATATCCGTGCTGGCGGTACGACATGATGATGATGATTATGGCAAAATTTTCTTTTTTAATCGTGCAAAAATATTTGTCTTGTGGCTATTCGAAATAGTAGCAAATCCATCAATGTGTACTCTAGACATGAACAGAGGTCTGTCCCTCAAGTCTTTAGTGGCTGAGAAAGAATCGTGATGTGTTCGGAGAAGGATGTCTTCGTTAAAAAATCATTGCAACTGGGATGAATATAAGTTTGCCACTACGGGCCAGAGTCAAAAAGATAGTTCATGCAGTGAAACACACTGACTCTCCGGTAAAGAATAAGTTCCGGGCTCTGCATTCAGTAAAGAACATACTGACTCTCTTTTGACAAATTAAAGGACCCGTCACTATTGATTCACCTGAAAAAAAATCGCTGTAAACAATACTTCTTATTAGTTAGTGGTTTGGTTGTTTGGGTTTTTTAGCATATCAACCTTTGTAGGTTATTTAATGCCAAATCCATTTTTATACAATTAATCAGTTCAATTCCAAACAATCAAGTACAGCATGAGTTCACAGTTAAATTTCCTAAAACATTTCTATTTCAAGCAATTCAGTTTAGTCAAACAGTTTTAATTCAAACTGTTCAGTTTAGTATAAGAATAGATTTTGTTTCATATTAAACAATTCACTTTAGTGCAAGTACATTTTCAATATAAAAAACAGTTCCATTTCAAACAATTTAGTTTAGCATAAGTACACTGTTTAAATGTAAGTACACGGTTTAATTGTCAAAAACATTTCCATTTCAAGCTATTCCGTTTTGTCAAACAGTTCTAATTCAAACAATTCAGTTAAGTGTAAGTACGCAGTTAGGTTCTATCTAACCCAAAGATAGGACCCTATCAGATGCTACCACTCTTGGCCAAACTGGACCTGGGAGCGATAGCAATGAACGGGTACTCTGCATTCCCAAAAGCTCCCGCATAACTGGAA
Source organism: Sepioteuthis lessoniana (assembly GCA_963585895.1). Classification (NCBI taxonomy): domain Eukaryota; kingdom Metazoa; phylum Mollusca; class Cephalopoda; order Myopsida; family Loliginidae; genus Sepioteuthis; species Sepioteuthis lessoniana. The sequence continues at coordinate 12,569,654 of OY757906.1, forward strand.
CGTCCCCATCAGATTGTTTGTTTAGTGTCATAATCAGGACACTCGTTGGGGAGGTGTCTTATCTCTCTGAAGGGGCAGTCGGTGTATTTTACAGCTCCAGCCGACTGACAAAATTCACCTCATCTATTGAATGATCATCGTATACATGCATATATATAAGGCTTTTTCTTTCTAATATTTAGACATATGCAATCATTCAGAATCACTCTTTGTATAGCGTGAAACGAGGGTAAGTGAGCCTTAAAGCAGGTAAGTAGGCCCACTTATAAAAAAATCAAATTATCTCATTATGTTATTATTTTTTCTTATGAAGTTTCCGTGATAAATAGCATTTTCGTAGACACTCTTAACTTAGTGAGTATGTTTCTTTCTTTATAGATTTTTTCAAAATAGGTTTTTATTATCAAGAGTAATAGATAAGAATCGAAAAAAGTAACAAAATATCGGTAATGTCATGTAAGAAGTCCCATACATAAGAAAATCAATTATGGTATTTAAAAAAAAAATCACAATTTGGTCCGTAAATCACTTGGGTCAAGTAGGCCCACCTTATCGGATTACATTCAGAATTTCGGTAGTCCAATTGGCCGGAGGTGTAGAATGCACCGACTGCATCTCGGCAGAGGGGTAAGACTCTCCCAATCTGATAGTGAGGCTCCAGTAAGGCTGAAGCCGTTGAGAATACGGATTGCTCCTTGATCCACTCTGGCTCGGAGTGATAGCACCTGATCGGGTTCTATCTATGGGTCAAATAGAACAAACTGTGGACAAATAAATGACTGATGTTAAACTGTGACTGTTATATAGCAATACTTGAAACCATTTAACTGTGTGCAAAAAGAGCTCAGGATCTACAATATGTGTTTACAAATCATATATATATATATATATATATATATATATATATATATAAGAGTTTTGCATTAAATAAACGACAAAGGTTTATCGGTCATAAAAACAAACCAATATAATTCTGTATTTCGGAGTCACATTTTTTTTTTTTGCAAAAGTCATTATTTAAATATTTCTCCGGTATCAAATGTTTTCTTTCCAAAGTTAATGTCCATTAAGTGAAGTAAAGTTGTCTCCCTTTAGTCGAGGGCGACCAGAAGGCTCCCTTTTCACTAGCTACTACACCAAGGCGTAGGGGAGGGCGCTACTCCTTTCCCTGGATTGCTCCACTTTACCCTTGATATGTACCTTTATTGCTGAGTGTTAAGCAAGGAAGTATCAAGTAACATTTTTAAAATCTTTGGTATGAAACGACCTGAGATTGAACCTAGGTCTCCCGGACCATTGGCGAACACTCTACCCACTAAGGCAATGAGCCGGTTGCCTAAAATTTTCAATTTTCTTAAAAATTGACTTTTAAATCACAAATGAGCACCGTAAAAGAAATTAGGAGTGATTTTTGTTTTAGAAATGGCGTTTTGAGAATGCTCGAGACGGACAATGCCCCAGAATTTTGTGACGAGAGCTTGTCGTCTTAGCTTAAAAGAATAAGATGCAGGCATACCATCCCGAATCTAATGGGTTAGCGAAACGAATGGTAAAAGTAAAGTTAGCGACCTGTAGTCGAGGGTAACCCGAAGGCTCCTTTTTCGATAGCTACAACACCAAGGTGTAGGGGAGGGCGCTACTCCTTTCCCTGGATTGCTTCACTTTACCCTTGATCCGTACTTTATAATGCTGAGTGTTTAAGCAAGGAGATATCAAGTACCATTTTTTGAGTCTTTGATAAGACTCGACCTGGGATTGAACCCAGGTCTCCCGGGCAATTGGCGAACACTCTAACCATCATGCCATAAAAGCAAACGATCATGCTAGAGATGATATAAACAGCTATTTACTGCGACTGCTAATGAGCTAGAGATCTATTTTACATGCAAGACGTGAACAGAGTTCTTTGGCAATGATGGCAAGACAGATTCGACCTTATATCTCTATGTCCTACAGTACAAATGAGAAAATGTGGTGCAGAAAAACAAAGACGCGCTTTCTGAAAGGGCCGGCTTGGTTATGCAAAGAGGACATAACACGGCCCTTTTCAACAAAAATGATAGAAATGTGTCAGCATACACAGAGCAGCGGAAGAGGATGTGGATATGGAAGAAGAAAGGAAGGAAGAAGAGAACCCCGTGGAAAGTGATATTGCGGAGTCCATGCATTGTGAAGAGGAAGCAAGAACGTAATCCACTGCCGGAAGATTCTAGTAGAGACGAAACCCGATCCAGATCTCTGTTTAGAAAATTTCTCTCCCGTATAGTAAGAAGGAAAAAGTCAACCAGGAGTGTAAAACCTCTTCTTTTCCGGGAGGTGTAATGATATTAACCAATCACGTGTCGTCTTGTGTGGACAATTGGTTGGTTGGTTGGTTGGTTGGGTGTTTTCTTGGGTTTTATAGTACATCAACCTTTGAATGTTATTTAACGCCAAATTCATTTTTATGCAAATAGTTCTATTTCAAACAATTCAGTTTACCATGAGTACACAGTTTGATTATCAAAAACATTTCTATTTCAAGCTATTCAGTTTAGTCAAACAGTTTTAGTTCAGGTAATTCTGTTTAGTATATCTACAAATTTTGTTTACACAAAGTTTAATGTAAAAACAGTTCTATATTAAACGATTTAGTTTAGTGTAAGTAGAATTTCAATGTCAAAAACAGTTCCATTTCAAACAATTCAGTTTAGCATTAGTACACACTTTAAATGTAAGTAAAGTTTGATTGTCAAAAACATTTCTACATCAAGCTATACAGTTTAGTCAAACAGTTCTAATTCAAACAATTCAGTTTAGCATAAGTATTCAGTTAGTTCTATTTAACCCATAGATAGGGCCCTATCAGGTGCTATTATTCCGGGCCAGAGTGGACCTGGGAGCAATGGCAATGAAGGGGTGTTCAACATTCCCCAAAGCTTCAGCATCACGGGAACCTTACCATCAGATTGTTTAGGGTTATATCCAGGGCTCTCATTAGGGGGTGTGGGTCTTACCCCTCTGTAGAGGTGCAGTCGGCGTATTCTACAGCCCAAGCCGACTGGGCAATTGTGTTGGCAAGACGAAATGAATAAGATGGTTGTCGAGAGAATGTCTATCGAAGCTGGTTTGCTTCAGCATGGTTCGGTCCGCGTGTCTTCGGTGCGTTGGTCAAGGCCGCCTGTCATGCGTACTGGGGAAGCCTAGCAGTCGTGTCAGGCGGCTAAGACTGACATTCCTTGACCTCAGGGGGCCATCCCCTAGGCTTTCACCTGCTTCGACAGAATCAAGTTTATTGCTTAGTGGCAGAGGTGCCCTAGTAGGGTAATGCGGACGGGACCAAGAATTTTTGCACCGGAGCGCACTTGAACTTTGACACATTCCCAGCTCTCCACATTTAAACGGCCTGGTGCCATATTTCTGCATATCGATAAGTGCTTACGACATAGCAACCTGTTTTGGTCCTACTTCTAGGTCAAATTAGTCTGTTTGTCAGTTATTTGTATTGGATAAGAATACTTGGTATCATTCAAGCAAAGGCAAAAAATCTCTTTCGAAAATACTCAAATAATGTTAATATAAATGTACGTTATTCCCTAACCTCTACTCATGAAATAACCTCGAATGGATTGACATGCCCTTAAAATAAATCAATCAATTTATTAGTTTCTTTGATTTCAGACTTACAAAGGACAACTGAAAGTCCAGCTACTGTCTAATCGATAGAAAGTCAACTTAATTTTTCATCCTGCACTTGTGTTAACCAATTCTTGCTGAAGTAATTTCCAAAAGATCAGAAAAAGAGAAAACAGGAAAACTACAAAAACTGTCTCTTCAAGATTTATGGAAATGATTCCAAGAATTTCACATTTGTAAATCCAGATTCAGATAGTATTGTCATAAAGTTGCTTTTATTATTATTTGTTGTCAAAAATTAATTTTTATTTAATGCTGTTGAAGTGTGAAGTCTACAATATTGATTATATTTTATTATGTCGCAGTATGCTGTCTACCATATTTTTATAGTGCGATATTCGGTCTAACAGGCTGTTTATATTGACGTATTTAGTCTACAACTTTATTTTATTGTTGCTGTCTAACAAATTGCCAATATTGTATTATGTAGTTTAACAGGTTGTTTCTATAGCAGTATGCTGTCTACCATATTTTTTATAGTGCGATATTCGGTCTAACAGGCTGTTTATATTGACGTATTTAGTTTACAACTTTATTTATTTTATAGTTGCTGTCTAACAAATTGCCTATATTGTATTATGTAGTTTAACAGGTTGTTTCTATAGCAGTATGCTGTCTACCATATTTTTTATAGTGCGATATTCGGTCTAACAGGCTGTTTATATTGACGTATTTAGTTTACAACTTTATTTATTTTATAGTTGCTGTCTAACAAATTGCCTATATTGTATTATGTAGTTTAACAGGTTGTTTCTATAGCAGTATGATTTCTACTATATTTTTATAATGCAATATTCGGTCTACCACGCAGTTTATATTGAAGTATTTTGTCTACCTCAAATTTTATACTATATTTTGACTTGTATATTGTTTCTATAATAGCATCATGTCTACTACGCTGTATATATTATAGCCTGATGTCTAGCCAATTTCCTGTTCGAATTGATCGTGTTATTTGGGCATCTATTTTGTGGCCACTTACAAAATTCACTCTTTCGGTAACGCTAGCTTTTTTTTTCTTCCATAACAGAAGTAGATTTATGACATAGTTACGAGAATATTTTTAGGCAGTATTAAGGATGCTATTTTCTTTCCAAAATGCATATGCACATTTTTCACTAGAAACGACGGTTCGGTGAAATTCTTTAGCAAGCATCTTATTATTTATGAGGTCTTGTATTTCCTTTTCCATTCCAGTCCTGTTTGGATGTTTCGAATAAACTGAATTAAAACCAGACACTTAATGACTCACGGGAAGACTCATGATTCATTAATAATACAAAAATATGGTAGAAATAAATAATGAGGAAAACTCAAAACAACAAAAACGAAATGTAAAGTGTATGTTAAATCTCAAAATACAAATTATAGTAATATTGATTATAATGTCTGTCCAAAATAATCTTACAAAAATATAGAGGCTAGAAAGGAGGATTTGGCAAGGAAAGCGACCTCGGAATTGTGAAAACATCTATCATTTCATGATGTAAACCAATTCATAAAAAGGTATGATTTAAATTACGTCTTAAAAATTTATATCCGAACTATATCTGTTATATAATTGCGGAAGGATATTTAATATATATGTATAAAGAGGATTTGGCATTAAATAACCTACAATGGTTGATATGCCATAAAACCCAACCAAACCAAATCATATATATTTAATATATATATGAATAAAGAGGATTTGGCATTAAATGACCTACAATGGTTGATATACCATAAAACCAAACCAAACCAAATCATATATATGTGTATATATATATATATATATATATATATGTATATATATATATGTCATTAAAAACCCTACAATGGTTGATATACCATAAAACCCAACCAAACCAAATCATATATATTTAATATATATATATATAAAGAGGATTTGGCATTAAATGACCTACAATGGTTGATATACCATAAAACCAAACCAAACCAAATCATATATATATATATATATATATATATATATGTCATTAAAAACCCTACAATGGTTGATATACCATAAAACCACACCTTTTATATAAGTGGATTTTTTTAATATTATCATTTATCGTTGGTTATATCTTCTCTTTCGGTTTAGTTTGGCTTAGAACTTTTTGGCTTAGTGCATGGGTAAGGGCACATACTGAGCGCAGGTGTTCACGCTCGCGCGGGGAGGATGTGACAATCACAGATGTCATAATAAAAACCCCGGATAGAAAATGGACTGAGGATGTGAATGACGTCATGCTCGGAAGCGATGGGCTGGGATTCTTGGGTATTTTTAAAAAAGCATTTAGTTGAGATTTGAACCTAGACGAGACCAGTTGGGTCTAGGGGGTGCGCCGCGCGTTGTCAGGTAAGATGGGAACAGTCAGCATAGTAAAAATTGTGTCTCTCTCTCCTCGTGTTGAAAACCTAAAAGTCAAGAAGGTAATAAAAGTTTTGTACCTGAACCAAAGGAGAGTCGTCGGTGTTTCGTGTTTTTCACCTAGTTGGAGCCACAACGATGGGATGGAAGAAGCTGCCCTGTTCACCACCCAGGGTGAGGGCCAGTGACTCACAACGGACCCCGGTTGAGAACCTCTCGTCAAGGAAGCAAAGACTTAAGGCCCTGAATATGGAATCACAACGTCGTTTAAGAAAAGGTCAATATAGCAGTCCTCCGCAAGCCTGTGTCCACGTATTTCGTCTCTGTCTCTCTCCCACATGTTTACAGCCAATTTGGACCCTTTCGATAGGTAATAAAATATATTTTTGTAAAGAAAAGCGTTAATACGTCCTTATTATGCCGGAAAGTGTTATGGGGACATATCCTACCATACCCCAAACATGGACTCGTCCAACCTAAACATATTCTCCGAGCTTAGCTCGCTCGGAGGAGAAAACTTCTCGTTTGACAGACGGACTGCAAGCCGAGCACGGCTAGTACTTCCTTTGTATGACTTCCTTTTTCTGCTAATACAATAAAGTTTACCTATCACCCGTTGTTTGAGTTGTTCTTCCACCAGTCTGAATCAAAAAATGAGTTGTTCTTTTACCAGTCTTTTACCAGTTCTTTTACCAGTCTTTTACCAGTTCTTTTACCAGTCTTATCTGAAGACCACAACAGTATGTCATATAACACTTAAATGCAAAAATAGAACGGTAGAGATTCGTTTGTTGGCATATCAACCTTTGTAGACTATTTAATGCCAAAGCCACCCTTTTCCAAGAAGAGTAGTGGTACTATTTAACCCATAGCTGGGAGGATAAGGGGGTTTATGCTTTTCACAAGAGTATTTGTCCCAAAGTGAACACAAAAGCGCAATTGGGGTTCAAACTCGCTCACTACGATTCTGCAGTCCATTGCTTTAACCATTACACCACGATGACACCACCCGAACCTTAGAGAGGACCAATGTCTCAGTATTGACACAAAGTCTCATGAGAAAACTCAAAGGTCTTGAATACACAAGTAGAGGGTACCAGTGACTCACGGACTCAAATACTTAAGTAGACCCCATACAAAAATATGGTGACCTTTAAATGCTGTGGTAGACCGCCTATAACAATAATACCTTTTATTTCGTATACACTTTATTTTACTGATAGGGTTTTGCTTAAATGTGATACTTGCCTTGAGGCGATACCATAGCTAATGAGAAATTTCCGAGATGTGGTTATTGTTTGTTGAAATATATTTACGCATTAAATAATGCAGACCAATTTTTCGGTCAGGGTAGGATTTTACTTCATGCCTGTCCACTTGCCTCAAGTCGTGGAGAGAGGAAACCAGATTCCACTAATATATAATGAATTAAAAACCTATATTGTTGCTATAGATACCAGTTGGTTGGGTTTTATGGCATATCAACCTGTGTAGGTTATTTAATGCCAAATCCATTTTTATGCAAATAGCCACTTCTATTTCAAAAAATTCAGTTTAGCATGAGTACACAGTTTAATAGTCAAAAACATTTTTATTTCAAGCTATTTATTTTAGTCTAACAGTTCGAATTCAGCTAATTCAGTTTAGTATAAGTGCAGATTTTGTTTACACACAGTTAAATATCAAAACAGTTCTATATTAAACAATTCAGTTGAGCGTAAGGACAGTTTCAATATCAAAAACAGTTCCGTTTCAAACAATTCAGTTTAGTATAAGCATGCAGTTTAAATGTAAGTCCAGTTTAATTGTCAAAAACTTTTCTACTTCAAGCTATTCAGTTTTGTCAAACTGTTCTAATTCAAACAATTTAGTTTAGCATAAGTACGCAGTTTAGTTCTATTTAACCCATAAATAGGGCCCTATCAGGTGCTACCATTCCGGGCCAGAGTGGACCTGGGAGCAATGGCAATGAGGGGGTGCTCCGCATTTCCCAAAGCGCCAGCATCACTGGAATATCACCATCAGATTGTTTAGTGTCATATCCAGGACACTCATTGGCGGGGGTAGGGGTCTTACACCTCTGCAGAGGTGCTGTCAGTATATTCGGCAGCCCCAGGAAGGAAGAAATCGTTTACATGTTCAAATCCATAAAAATTTAAATAGTGTTTTAGCTGTCCCCCCTACTCCCCCCAAAAACAACCCCATAAAAATGGACTCATTAACACCATTTTAAGATTCATCATACAGCTCACCTTTATTTTCTCTCTTTGTCCCACTAATTTATAAATACTTCTGGGATAGGCATGAACTCATCTTTCCCAACAGATTAAGTCAAGGAATGCACCTTGTTGACTAACATGTTACTTAGAGAAGAAATAGACATAGTTTGTCTCATTGCTCCTAGAAATACAACGAAAGACTCCAGGTACGTGGGATAAATTGATTTTATTTGATACGTATAAGGGACGGACTTGTTGTACAAGACAGATTGATAGATAGATAGATGGAAGGGAGGAAGGGAGGAGAAAGAATAGAGAGAGAGAGAGAGAGAGAGAGAGAGAGAGAGAGAGAGAGAGAGAGAGAGAGGACATTAAACGTATACGTCTGTGAGATTATGTACCTGAGAATTTGAGAGGCGTGTATGTACAAGTGGGATTTGATAGATAGATAGTGGGAAAGAGTGTGAGAGAGTGAGAGAGAGAAGGAAGAGAGAAGAGAAGAGGGGTTTGATAGTGTATCCTATATGAATGTGTCAAAAATTAGAGGTTGTATGCACTATGAATGAGAGAGAGAGAGAGAGAGAGAGAAGTTGGGGGAGGAATTTGGATATTAATATTTATTCGAACGTATACTGTAACTAGATGAAAGACAGAGAGAAAGAGAGAGAGAAAAATTGTTGAGAGAGAAGTCTGTGTGTGCCTACCGATTAGAAACGCATAAAATCTCACTTATACACAAGACACACGCACATACACACAGTGTTCATTCGAGCGAACTCGCACACACACACGCACCCACACACATACTCACCAACGAATGTGTATTATTCTTTCCTTTCTCTGTCTAAAATACAGGCCTGTGTACACATGGGCTTTCACCCAATGTTTCTTTGTATACAAAAGACAGATAATATGTCCTGGCGGTTCAAGTGTATATAAACATGCTTTTATCATATCAAAATCGTCACCCTTTCTTTCGACAATAGTCATTCCCCGACCCCAAGGCGAACACAGAATAGAAGACCCCCACCCTGCCAACTCTATACCCGCTTACGCCACCCAGTAACGAGGGGCTGCACTGAGTCGGTTTTAAAAGTTAAATAGAGAGTCGTCCGAGTCGTCCAATGTCGTGTCTATTGACCTGCTTTCGCAGCTGACACCTGCAGGAAGGTCACCGGTGAATTCAACAGATTTTTCCCCTTTTTCTTTTTGACCGCCTCTTGTCAGCTGATAAACGGAACAGCCTCTCCCTCTCTCCTTCTCTGTCTCTTTCTCTGTCTCTGTCTCTCTGTCTCTGTTTCTCTCACTTAAAAGTTCATCATCCTTTGTTCACAGAGGATACTGAATTATTTCGATTTTTTTTACCCAGCAAATCTTCGTTTAAAACACTCAGTGGTATGAGGAGCAGGACCACTCGAGATAAAGGCGGTAGAGTATGGAAATACGTGAGAAGAGTCGTCTTGAGTTGACTCAACTATAAAATGCTCGTGTAGCTGATTTACTGGCGTAAATATGATGGATCTCGCAAACATTGTGGGCGCCTTGGGTGGTTGTAATGACAAAGAAACTATTACTAGTGAGCTCGAGTCTCACATTGGGCTTCATACTTAATAAATAACATCTCGTGAACCTTGTTATTTCTCAGCTAATATCCAATTACTCAAACACACGTATTCTCTCTCACACACATATATATTAAGTTGGCGACTGTAGTCGAGGACGATCTGACGGCTCCCTTTTCAATAGCTACAGCACTAATGTGTAGGAAGCTTCTCTTTTTCCTGGATTGCTCCATTTACCCTTGATCCGTACCTTATAATGCTGAGTGTTAAAGCAAGGAGGTATCAGTTTTCATTTTTCGAGTCTATGAGTCAACCTGGGATTGAACCCCGGTTTCCCGGGCCATTAGCAAACTCTCTACCAACTTGACCAATGGGCCGGTGGTGTGCTTATCACCATATCAAATGGAAACGGTGGCCCGAATCAAAATCCAGGACGAAACTTCGTTTCACTTCGTACTGATGCTCTTGAGAAAGGCACGAATCCGTTTATCCCTGCAAGCTATGGGTAAAGCCGACTAGGTGCCGGAGGGGTTAGGTATGTATTAGAGGATGTTTACTCAGGTGAGGAGTTTATCAATAAATAAACTTATAACAGATGAGATTCAAAACATTCTTTCTTTAATTGATGAACATTCTGGGTTTCATTGCCCTAGTGTGTAGAGTTCACCAATAGTCCGGGAGACCGGGGTTCAATCCCAGTTAGAGTCATACCAAAGACACAAAAATCGTATCTGATTTTTCCTTGCTTAACATTCAGCATTATAAGGTACGTATCAAGGGTAAGTGGAGCAATCCAGGGAAAGGAGTAACAGCCTCCCCTACACGTCGGTGGCGTAGCTATTAAAAAGGGAGACAACTTAATATATATATATATATCACTCTTAAAAAGAAAAAAATTTGAAATTCATTGACAAAAAAATCAATACTTCGTTATTCCTCCTCGAGCCTTCTGAAGTGTGTGAATTTCATAATTTTTGACAGGAGAAGTATACAAGTATATATATATATATATATATATATATATATATATATTGGTCAAGACGGAAACTGCACAAGAATGCTAGAAGCTATATTGAACAAATCCTGGAAGCACCATTCCACAAATAAGAGGTGTAGGACCACCTACTTCCTATCTCTAAAACCATCCAAATAAGATGAACAAGACTTTCGTGACACTGCTGGGGAAGCAAGGACGCACTCATAAGTGACATTCTCCTATGGCCCCCTTCACATAGACGTACCAATGTTGGCCGATCAACAAAAACTTACCTTTGTACGGACACAGGATGAAGTCAGGAAGACTTGCTGGGAGCGATGAATGAGAGGGAGGAATGGCGAGAAGGAGTCTGGGAAATCCGTGCTAGCAGTGCAACTTGATGATTATATATATATATATATATAACTAAAAACTCAACACACTGTCATTTGGCTATTATACATTTATTTCATCTGACACCTCTATGTGTTGTGGTTGTCAGTACGGACCCGACTATGGAAGACTAGATAAGGAGAACAAATAATTGGATTTATAAGACCAAAAAATCCATCCTTGGTCGTTCTTCGGGGCCCGTGGCACAGCGGATAGAGTCTCTACGGTTCTATGTGAACATTGTCAGAAGATAGCGGTTTCAATTCCTGCCCAAGCCAGCCAGTGGTTTTCTTGGTCAAAAACGTAGACATCAACTATCGTTGCAAAAATATGGAAACGGTGGCCCGAATCAATACCGAGGTTGCGGTTCATCACCTGAAGAAGGCCGGAGGTGAAATTTGGCCGAAACGTAGTGAGAAGAAAAAACTACCAAGATGAGGACAAAAAGTCCGCGATAAATAAAAATTAACCTCTGTGTGTGTGTGTGTGTGTGTGTGTGTGAGTTTTGAACTGCAGTCTCGAAGTAAGCAAGTTCGAATCCCAGTAGGGGTATTACGTTCACTTTCGGACAAATACCCTTGAGAAAGTTATGAATCCTCTTATCCCCCAAACCATGGGATGAATACTATCAGTACTGTTCCTACACAAAGATGGTTTTGGCATTAAATAATCCTCGAAGATTGATATGCCATTAAACAAAGAAAACTAAACAAACCGAGCCATTAGGTCGCCTAATTATGAAAAAAATATTTATTTACCACAGTAAATATGTCATTTTTATCATTATATCCTTCCTTGTCAATGCACTTAATGCTTCCTCCACTGATAACATTGATGAATAAATCTGATTTTGTTTCCTTTCTTGGTTTAATGGCATATCAACCTTTGTGGATCATCTCATGCCAAAGCCATCCTTGGAATAACAGTATACTTTCTATCGGAAAATATGCGAAACTTTTCACGGAATTCACATGGTGCAGTACCTTGAGGACTCTTGCTGTCACACAAACTTCCCTAGATAACCATCAACTAACGCTGGTGAGAGAAACTCTCAAAAGTGACTAATGTGCTGGATTGGGACACCCTGGTATGTGGGTTCGAACTCCAGTCGAACTATTACATTTACTTTTGGGCTAATACTTTTGGGAAAAGTATAAAACCTCTTATCTCTCAAGCTATGGGTTAAATAATATCCACTACTGTCCTTCTATAACACTGGCTTTGAAATTAAATAACCCACAAAGGTTGATAAAGCATAAAAACAAAATAACCTAACTTGACCGAGACTCTTCTAGTTTATATTTGGTTATGATTGTCATTGCAGAAGATGGCTACTAATTTGAGTGATCGAAATGTGACAATGACAACAAAAATAATAACCACAATAATGATAATAATAATATCTCGGCCAGACGACCAGACCTAATGATTGTCCCTCACCCCCCCCAAAAAAAAATGAGAATCTGTCGAATAGTGGACTTTGTCGTTCCAGCAGACAACTGAATAAAATTAAAAGAAAGCGAAAAGAGAGATAAGTATCAAGACTTTGCTTGAGAACTAAGAAAATATATAGAACATGAAGGTGACGGTGATACCAATTGTAATTGGTGCACTCGGAACAATCCTCAAAGGCTTGGTAAAGGGACTGGAAGACTTGGAAATAAGAGAAGAGGAGACCATCCAGACTACGGCATTACTAAGAAGAGTCCTGGAGTCTTGAGGACTCTTGCTGTCACGTAAACTCTCTTAGAAAACAATCAACTAACGCTGGTGAGAAAAACTCTCAAAAGAGTAAAATAATATTGATTATACCAGAAAGCTGAAAAAGCTATGAAACATAAACGTGTTGGTGATTCTAGTAGTAATTGTTGCACTGGGAACAGTCGTTCGGGAAAGAGACTGGAAGAAGTGAAAATCCGTGGAAGACTCGAACCCATACAGACCACAGCATTCTTAAGATCAGCTGTTTCCCAGACTCCAGTGAAAGATGGCCAGCTAACAGAGGCGTGAAAAACTCGCAAAGATGAGAATATTTTTGGCCACTTCAGCGGACCAGACAGTGGAAATGAAAGAGAGGGAAAAAATAAACAGATACTCAGACCTTATCAGAGAACTAAGAAAATTGTGTAAACTAAAGATGACGGTGATACCTCTTGTAGATGGCGTATTGGAAGGGTTCCAAAGGCTTGGGAAGAAGCATAAGAGAACTGGAAATAGAGGGAGAATCGAGACCATCGAAAACTACAGCGTTGTTAAGATCGCAGGCAGAATACTGAGCGGACTTGCTGTCACTTAGACTCTATTGAACTATCACCAGCGTCAGCTGGTGTGAAAAACTCGCTGGGAGAGAAAAAATAGCGCAGAAGGAATATAAGACAAGACACGGCAAAAACTGGGAGATGTGCAAGAAATTTAAATTTTACCATACGAACAAATGGTATATGCACAACCCAGCACTTGTCCTAAAAGATAACACACATAAACTCTTATGGGACTTTGACATACACACGGATCACCTAATCTCGGCCAGAAAGCCAGACTTAATAATTATCAACAAAAAAAAAAAAAAAAAAAAAGAAGAGAACTTGTAAAATTGTCGACTTTGTTGTCCCGGCTGATCACAGAATAAAACTGAAAGAATGTGAAAAGAAGGATAAATACCTCGACCTTGCTAGAGAATTGAAAAAACTATGAAACATGCAGGTGACAA
>OY757906.1:12588544-12626044 GCA_963585895.1 Sepioteuthis lessoniana
TAAAGGATACAGATTAATATAAAGCAATAAAAATGCAATGCGAATAAACTATCATATTATAACGCTATATCACTCGCTTTTTTGATGTACAGACTGTAAACATTAACCAGAACGTCACAGCATCCTAACAGCCAGCCAGATAACTACTGTTTGTTTATCTGCGCAAGTTTTTGATAGTAAAATAGATCCATAATTGATGTAATTCTGATTACAGAGAAAAATTACGTACACCATACATTGCTGGAATAATGACAGTTTATTAAATATTTGCGCATTGGCATTATTCCTGTATTTACATAGCAGATTTACATAAAGGTTATTGAAATCTATCCTTATTTAGGCCGACTGGGTAAATTTTGGTCTACTAGTAGCCAACTGTATATTTGGGAGGTCGACCTATTTAGCAGGTATGAATCCCACCGAAAATTCCGAGCAAAAAACGTCCACTTATATGCCAGATCAACTTGTATACCGCAAATATATGCTAACTATATAAGTAACAAAAACCGGCTCATTGGCCTAGTGGGTAAAGTGTTCGCCAATGGTCTGGGAGACCTGGGTTTAATCCCAATTCGCGTCATACCAAAGACTTTAAAAATGGTACTTGATGCCTTCTTGCTTAACACTCAGAAATATAAGGTACGTATCAAGGGTAAAGTAGAGCAATCCAGGAAAAAGGAGTTGCGCCCTCCCTTACACCTGTAGTAGCTATCGAAAAAGGAGACTTCCGGTTGCCCTCGACTACGGCCGCCAACTTTACTCACTTATTCAAGTAACTATTAATAATAAGAATAATTTTCAGACAATTATATAGTTTCAAGTATTCTTATCTAACACTAATAATTTGTTCACGATTATAGGGTTTTAAGGAAGTATTCCTGAACATTTGTTTGCTCGCATACTCTTCACAAAGCTATGAAACCCTCTACTCTCCTCAGGTATTGGTTAAATAGTACCACTACAATGTTGGTTTTAGCATTAGGTAAGTCATGAAGATTGATATGCCATTAAACAAAGAAACCAAAACCATCATGAATAATATTCTTTTCTTTAAAAGAAGTTTTTATTACGCATGTCAAAACGTAACCGGAAATTACCTGACTAAAGAGTGCCAATCTTACTGCAATAGTGAAAGAGAACGCAATCATTATTTTAATCTCTTAAATCTTGCATCTAAAAAAGAGGAACTGAAAGGACATATCCCACATGCAAAGTTGAAGGAGTTTAAGAATTACAAAAACGCTACAGAAATAAAGAAAATTTATTGACCGCAAAGTTTTAAATTGATTTTCCAAATTTCGTTCTGGTCATATGTCATTGAAAGATAAACTCGGACCAGGACGCTCATTAAACCTTGATCAAGATGCTTAAAGAAAATTGATGGAATGCAGTCCGCGAAAAAGTTCTCGAGAATTAGCACTTGACCTCAACACATCCCAATCCACAATCAGCCACTATTTTAAAAGATAATAAAAATGAGTAAACTGGATGTTTGGGTTCTTCATACTCTTTGAAAGAAGCGTAAGAACAATGGTATATCCGTAGCAACAAGTCTTATTTCATGTCCGAGAAACCATAGCTGACGAAAAATTGATCTTTTATGACAATTTTCAACGCAAAAGGCAGTGAATTGACAAGGATGATCTTCGAAGCTAATCTGCAGAATTTAAACCAAAATGAGACACTCAGTGCAGACGTATACTCACAACAAGTGCAACATGTGCATGAACATCTTTTAAGAAACGTCCCCACTCATCAATAGAAGAAATGTTGTCTTTCTCTATAATAACGCAAGAACATATTAATCAAGAATCTCAGATGAAAAAATACTGGTTTGAGACTTGCCTATTCTACCTCATCCACAAAAATCAGGAAATCATTAAGAAATTTTCATCTTTTTCCTTCTCCATAAAAATATTCTGGATGGATAAAAAAGAACTTCCCTACAAAACCAGGTGAAAACGTTTGCAGAAAGATTCTTGAGCTTGAAACCAGCTGAAATTTACTTGAGAGGAATCAACAAGCTTCCTTATAAAGAGCTAGAGATGGTTCCAAATTAAGTATTGATTGAAATAAAATCATTGTTAAATAATTCTCGAATGTGTCATACGAGGGTAAGTAAAAAATCAATGCCTTTTTCTTTAGTACAGGAATAACAACTGACACAGGAACATGTATCATACATCAAAATAAAGATGATCCTCCGAGGATCACATCCCTAATTCTCCACAAAGTCAGCGTTTCTCTCCATTACAATGTTCCATGTTCCACTGAGAACATGTATCCTTGCCCAGCAGTTTTCACTTATTCGTCACTGGCATAATGTTTGCCTCTTAAACCCTCTTTTATGGGTCTGAAGAGATGATAGTCGGAAGGTACTAAATCGGGTGAGTGTGGAGGATGCGGTAAAGTTATCCACCCAAATGAGGCGATTGTCTCCCTTACCCTGATGCTTGAGTATGGTCCAGCATTGGGATTCAGAAAGAAGACATCGATTAGCAAGTTGGCTCTCATTTAGACTATCATCTCTTCAGCCCCATGAAAGAGGGTGTCCTCCTGGTGTAATGGTTAAAGCGATGGACTGCGGAATCGTCGTAAGCGAGTTCGAACTCTAGTCGCGCTATTACGTTCACTTTCGGGCAAATACCCTCGGGAAAGGTATGAACCTCCTTATCCTCCTAGTTATGGGTTAAATTGTAGCACTCCTGTTCTTCTAGAAGGTTGGCTTTGGCATTAAATAAACTACAATGGTTGACATGCCATTAAACAAAGAAACCAAATAAAAGAGGGTTTAAGAGGCAAACATTATGCCAGTGATGAAGTGGCTCAAAGAACAGTCAAGGCAGGGACACATGCTCACATTCGAAAGGGGAACATTGCTATTGAGAGAAACAGCGACTATGTTGAGAAGTAGTGATGTGATCCATTGAGGATCAGCTTTATTTTGATGTATGATATATGTTACTGTGTCGTTAATCCTTCTTGTAATGAAGAAAAGTCATTACTTTTTGACACAGCCTCGTAGTTTTACTGAAACGGAAATTATTTCTGTCTTATTCTGGTGTAAATATGTGATTACTATTGATATGAAATAAATATTAGTGCTTGTTATTTCGGTATGAAGGAATATCTTTTCGTTACTTGCAAAAATAAAAGAGATTCATATTAATCAATTTTTCTGTCTTTTACGAAGGCCACTTTATGAATCTAAAGGAAATCACTCTGCAATGTTTTTGAGATGAAGAAAAACAAAGAATTGAATAAACATATGAAAGTATGGAAGCAACTAACAACGAGGCGTACTAACAAAAAGAAGGAAGGCGAAATTGAAGATTTTGTTTCGTTAAAAGAAGCATCAAATATCAGAAACAATGTAACTTGGATCTTTCAGTGTTTGGCCAATTTAGACTATACACCTCTCGAAACCAATTTTCCAACCGTTTGCTTCCTCTTTCGCCCCGACCCAGTCACTCTCTCCTTCCCATCAAACACCGATACCCTTAACCCAACCGTCGACCCTCAAAGGCTTCGTTCCCAATTTCAGGTTTTGTCCGTAAATGGCGCTGGTAATGGCCGCCGTATTGAATCAGCATTGAAAAGGTGCTTAATTTAAAACCAAATGATTAACATTGGCGTGCCAACAAATCTCGAATTGCAATAAGGCGAGAAGCTGGACGGTGAAATCCCATGAGAATCTTTGCGCTGGGGACACCTTTTGGGTGATTAGAGCCCAAATGAAGAACGACAGATATGACGTTTGACCAATGTCGGGTTTCGCTACCTTCTTCTTCTTCTTCTTCTTCTTCTTCTTCTTCTTCTTCTTCTTCTTCTTCTTCTTCTTCTTCTCTCTCAGTCTAGCCTTTTTTCGCTACTAGTTCATCACCACCCTTTCTCCACAGGGGCTTCCGTGCTAAATTGTATTTACCACTCAGAATCCCAATGTAGAATTGGTTCGCTTGGCAATTTTACTCGTAAATCGAAATCTTTAAACATTCGTAAAGAAAGTACGGGCTGGCCATTAGTTTGTTAGAGTCAGTGACGTTTGGCCTTTCTGTAAACACAATTCAAAATCGTTTTGAGGAAATTATCCAAAATTCAGGTCTTTGAAAAACCTTTCCATTTTTTTTTTTTTTAGTGCGTGGCTATTTTCATTGGCTTATTTTGTAAGATAGCTACTTTGTCAAAAATGGTGTGAAATGTATATCATTAAAAGAGGGGCACCCTTTTCCACACTATCACAAGGAAAATAATACCCAGTAAATGCACTAAAGATTCAGTTCGATTGATTTTAACGGCATTTTAAACTACCGAAGGTTATTTTAAGCCTTGATACTGAAGAAAGTTTCATTGTACATTCATATTTATTTCTTGTGTGGGTGTTCTGTAAAAGTTTATTTATTTATTTATTTATTTATTTATTTATTTATCTATCGATATACACGGTACTATCAAATACAAATAATATTTAGACAAATCTATTTAAGCCATAGATTGAAACCTAACAGGTTCTACCACTTTGAGTCATGGTAGAACTAAGAATAATAACAGTGACGGGGCACCCCTACAGATCTTTAGAACTGGAGTCTCATCATGAGATGCAGTTTAGTGTCATACCTAGAAGACCCCTTTTGAGGTGGAATGAACATTAACGTTTTCTAAGCGCCCCCCCTGTTACATCTGTCATAATGTTTGAGTTTTTATCCGAGGTAGTTAATAATTTCAAACACGTTTGAAACCATGTTACAATAAAGAAACTTCCAGTTCAAATCAAACAGGCAACTCCTTTAGTATTTTTCCAACGGTGGCCGCCGCTCGGCCATTTTCTGAGGTCACGAACTTATCAAAACCTTTTGCTACCAGCAGAGTGTGGCACAAAGTGATTTTAAAAGAGTTTAACAGTTCTGAATACAGACTTTTCCTTCTCCTAGAGTGGTTGCTATACCAAGCTTAAAGAGTTGGATTCATGCTTTTCTAAATTCAAAATACAAAAAAAAAACTCGTTTATGATTTAGACTCAATTGCTTGATTGGATTTTATGGCATGTCAACTCTTGGCTTTTTTTTAAGCCGAAGATGTTTTTGTTTTATCTGTTCTTTGTTGAGTATAGCTGTTACTTGTATAGATGTTACTTGAATAGATGTTACTTATTTGTATATTATTTCAGGTGATGTTTCTGTTTATAATTGAATTTTCTGTATTATTGTATGGCTTTGGTTGAAGTCAACATTTTTGTTGAGGTTTTCGTACATCCAAGTGTGTGTGTGTGTGTGTGTGTGTGTGTGTTGTTGACATTTAGGTCAATAGACTTATATCTTTGGTTGGAGGCAGCTTATTTTTCGGAATGTTTATTATGTTGTTAAGATCGATTGTTTTAAATAGTCTTTTTATTCTCTTTTTGCTTGGGGCTGTAGAATACACCGACTGTAAGACCCCATCCCAACGACTGTCCCGGATATGACAGTAAACAATCTGATGGTGAGTTCCCAGTAATGCTGGAGCTTTAGGAAATGCAGAGTACCCCTTCATTGCCATTGCTCCCAGGTCCACCGAGGCCCGAAGTGGTAGCACCTGATAGGGCCCTATTTATGGGTTAGATAGAACTAACTGCATACTTATGCTAAACTGAATTGTTTAAATTAGAACTGTTTGACTAAACTGAATAGTTTGAAATAGAAATGTTTTTGACTATTAAACTGTACTTACATTTAAACAGCGTGATTATGCTAAACTGAATTGTTTGAAATGGAACTGTTTTTGGCATTGAAACTGTACTTACACTAAATTGAATAGTTTAATTTAGAACTATTTTGACATTTAACTGTGTCTATACTAAACTGAATTAGCTGAATTAGGACTGTTTTGATTGGTTTGGTTTGGTTTGGTTTCTTTGTTTAATGGGATATCAACCTTCGTAGGTTATTTACTGCCAAAGCCATTCTCTTAGAAGAACAGTAGTGGTACTATTTAACCCATAGATGAGAAGATAAGGGGGTTCGTACCTTTCCCATGGGTATTTGTCCGAAAGTGAACGTAATCGCGTGAAGGGAGTTCGAACTCGCTTACTACGATTCCGTAGTCCATCTCTTTAACCATTATACGACGACGACGACACCCCCTCATACTATATACGCAAACGAGAATCCGCCCAAGAGAATGAGACGCATAAAATTACACGTACTACGATTCTGCAGTCCATCGTCTTAACCATTACACCTCGAGGACACCCCTGGACCTGTTTTGACAATCGAACTGTGCACTTATGCCAAACTGAATTGTTTGAAATCTAGCTGACTATTTGCATAAAAATGAATTTGGTGTTAAATAACCTACAAAAGTTGATATGCCATAAAGACCCAACCAACCAACCAACTAACCAACCATTCTATTTTTGCAAGAGAATTTTCTTCGGTTATGGGCGAGATTTTTGCATTCCATCAAAATTTGTTTCTGTGTATATGGTGTTTCACGTGACTAGTTTGGTGATTGCTTTTGTTTTCAGATGAAAAAGTAAGTTCGATATGGCCTATACGTAGCTAAGTCAGGATGGTAACAATAGATATGATTAGATTCAGATAGATAGATAGATATATAGATAGATTGTGGGCTCGAGAGATAGATAGATAGATAGATACGGTAATTAGCTGCGATCGAGAATATAGCTGAAGAAGCGGTGATTGAGTGAATGGTCTTGATTTATTGTTGGCTTTGGTTTTATGGTATATCAACCATTGTAGGTTATTTAAAGCTAATTCCTTTTTTACACATATATGATGTTCCACATGAATATTTTGGCTGTTTTTTTAAGGTGAAAGAGTGAGTGAGTTCGATATTGCCAATTATAAACTGAGACAGGGTGGTTTCTTTTATTCTGGTCATACTGGTTTTCTTGCTTTTAATATGGGTTTTATTTGATCGAGCTTGTGGATATTATGGAACTACGTTCTATTATAATTGTTATTTTGTAGCCTGTGTATAATTGATTTTTAGGTTTTAGGTCTGTGTGTGGTATTTGGGGGATTTTGTTGGGTATCCTATTGAGTGCAGATTTAGTAATTCAGTCAGCTTTATTATTTCTCTGGATTTTTTTTATTTCTAGTATAATGAGATCTTTTTTGAAGTTTGAATTGTTTAGTTTATTTAAGAGTTTCATAATGAGAGGATTATCCAATTTTCTATCAAATTTAGGCTTGGGTCATCGTGTTCATTTCCTAGTCGGATAACTATTACACCTTCTGAGCTAATACAAGTCTGATGCAGATTAACACATTTTGGGTATCTGGGGAAGATTGTATCCATTCGATTTGTAAGGATTGAAAGAGTGCAGTTTATTCACCTTTTATTACCGATCTGATATTTACTAAAATCTCCTTTGCCCGGCACGACAGAGAGACAAAGTGAATGAAATTAAATACAAATTTGGGAAACTTATCTATAGTTTTTATGATTTAAATTCAATCTACTTCAGCATTTATCCAACTGAATCAAGCATGATACCATATAACGCATTCAATCGGCATCGGTTTCTTTGTTTAAAAGCATGTCAACTTTCGTTGGTTATTTAATGCTAAAGTCATCCTTGTAGAAGAACAGTAGTGTTACTATTTAAATTATATCAGGAGAGATAAGGGGGTTCCTATCTTTTCCATGGGTATTTTTCAGAAAGTCAAGATAATAGTTGTAGTTCAGTAGTTTAGCCACTAGGCCACGGGGACAAATAATAGGTTTTCGAGTGTTGAAATAATTATCGTTTGGTTTCGTTGGGTTTCGTTTTGTGTTATATCAACCATTGTAGGTTATTTAATGCCAAATCCTTTTTATACATATATATTAAATATTTATGATTTGGTTGAGTTGGGTTTTATGGCATATCAACCATTGTACGTCATTTAATGCAAATTCTTTTTATAAATATATATTAAATATTTATGATTTGGTTTGGATGGTGAGTTCCCAGTAATGCTGGAGCTTTGGGGAATCATTGTCATTGCCATCGCTCCCAAGTCCACCGTGGCCCGAAGTGATAGCACCTGATAAGCGTCCTATCTATCGGTTTAATAGACCTAAATCATAGTTTCTTGAGTTTACTGTTTTGACATCTAAACTGTGTACTTATGTTAAACTGAATTACCCAGTCGGCTGGGACTGTAGAATACAACAACTGCACCTCTGCAGAGGGGAAAGATCTCCCCCAACGACTGCCCTGGATATGACAATTCAGTTTGACATAAGTATGCAGTTTAGTTCTATTTAACCCATAGATAGTAGGGTAAGACCCCCTCCAACGAGTGTCCTGGATATGACACTAAACAGTCTGATGGCGAGGTCCCAGTAATGCTGGGGCTTTGGGGAATACGGAGCACCCTTCATTGCCATTGCTCCCAGGTCCACTCTGGCCCAGCGTGATAGCACCTGATAGGGCCCTATCTATGGGTTAAATAGATCTAACGGCATACTTATGCGAAACTAATTTGCTTGATTAAACTGAATAGCTTGAATTAGAAATGTTTTTGACAATTAAACCGTATTTACATTTAAACTGCGTGCTTATGATAAACTTAATTATTTCAAATATAACTGTTTTTGACAGTGAAACTGTATTTACACTAAACTGAATTGTTATATATAACTGCTTGAAGAGTTTGAAATAGAAATGTTTTTGACAATTAAACTGTGTACTCATGCTGAATTGTTTTAGATATGAATTGTACTGAATTGTTTTAGATAGAACTGATTATTTACATAAAACTGGATTTGGTGTTAAATAACCTACAAAGGTTGATATGCCATAAAACCTAACCAACCAACCAACCATTGATAGTGGACCTACGGAGCGATGGCAATGAACGGATACTCCGCATTCCCTAAAGCTCCACCATTTAGATTGTTTAGTGTCCTTAACAGGACCCTCGTTGGGGGGTGTCTTATCCCTCTGCAGAGATGCAGTCAGTGAATTCTGTAGCCCCCCCCACTCCAACCGACGGGGCTAAATTGTACTCTATATATTTACTGACGAAACTCGACATAATATCTGATTTAGAATCAATATACTATTAATAATTAATAATTAAAGTTTGTATTGATTTAATTAAAATATTTCCTGGTGGTCTTGTTTCTTTGTTTTTCTTTGGCATGTCAACTTTTGTAGGTTATTTAATGCCAAAGCCATCCTTCTAAAAGAACTGGAGTGCTATTATTTTACTCATAGCTGGGAGGAAAAGGGGGTTCATACCTTTCTTAAGGGTATTTGTCTGGAAAGGACTGTAATATCCCGACTGGAGATCGAACTCGTTTACCACGATTCTGTAGTCCAGCTGTTCTCCATTACACGACGAGCACACACCCCAATATTTCCTGAAGATTGTAATTTGATCAACCCACTCTAAATTCATTTTTACGAAATCTCCGTCCCAAAGGAACATTTAGAATTATTCGCTTTGTTGGTGGGGTTTACAATACACTGGCGGTATTCCCTGTATAGGGGTAAGACTTCACCCAAAAAGGGGGCTCCTAGGTCGAACACTAATCTTCATCTATTTGCGAAGCTCCAGTTTTGGACCTATCGGGAATCTGGAATATCCCTTCATTCCTATTACTCCCGGGTTCACTCTGACCTGGAGTGGTAATACCTGTTAGGGTCTAACCTGTGAGTTAAATGGATTTTCTTGCAAATGATATTTGATATCATATATGGGTGCAAAAAAACAACTTAAAAACTCCACAAAAAAATGTAAATATGAACATATAATGAATGAACTTCCCTAACCTGAGTTTAAATTAACCCTATACGGGTTAATATGACGTTTAAATAAATAGAATAATTCATATATAAGTATTTTGATTTATTCAATATGCCACCGAAAATATCAGATGATTTGATATGTTGAAAGGAGGGAAAAAGTCCGCTTTCACTTGAGGAACTAATTCATTTATCAGTTAATAAATCAGATCATGCCCCTTTTAGACGCGGAGGTAATTAACAAGGAATGGCCGGTAGGAAGCATACCCTTGCCCCCAGAGATGGACACAAAAATTGCTCATGTTTCATCAATATTTCTCTTCAGGGGCGCCCCAGGCACCGAGCAATTATCCCGGCCCCTTAGCCCTTTTAAACAAGAGGGCAGCTGCTGCCTAGGGGATGGGGCTCTCTGAAACTAAACCCTTTATTTCATCCGGGGAGTTCAATGGGGGGGAGGTTTAGCTGGATACAGCCAAGATCATATGTTTGAGACGCCCATTGAAGATCAATCTTATTACTGTAGCAATGTCTTGGTATATTGACAAAAGTTAGTTTAGTACGGCATTGCTAGAGGCGATAAATTTTGCCTCAAATATCGACCAATCAGTGTTGACCATTTCCTGGAACCCGTTCCAATGAAAAAAAAAAAAAAAAAAAATAGAAAGACAGACGCCATATTAAAAAGAGAGAGGCTGTGACAGTAACTTATAGCTAGAAGCATTGGGCACCTCTGGTGGTGTAACGGTTAGCAAGCTAGACTAGCAAACCTACACGAGTGAGTTCGAGTCTCATTGGGCGCCCCATTCATTCGGCCTTGTGCCACCTCGAAGCAAAGAGCTTTGTAAATTACTATAACTAGAATCATTACAAGTTCCAGGCCATATTTCTTGTGCATTGAGTAAGGATCGAACTCATTAACGGTATGTGAGGCTAACATGTGAATCATTTCTTCGAAAAAAGGCACCTGAACTAATTTTATTGTTTTCAGCTTTCCGTACTAGTCTAATATTCTTACTTAATTTTCTCTACTAATGTCCGCTTTTAGCTTCTGCGTTCCACCTAATGTTCGGAACATCCCAATTTTGAAGGCCTATCCGAATCATCTTTTCCATTTTTTATAGATCTCTTGATTTCCATATCAGAAAAAAGATTGTCGAAAATTCTGTTATGGATGCAGAAGTGGCGCCGCCAACTTCCAATTGGTTATAGCAGCCATCTTTGATTTTTAATTGTTCAATGTTTCTGTTCAATTTATGTGCATTTTTTGTCTATTCTTATTTTACGTAACTTCCCTGGGTCAAGTATATGGCTTAGATGAATTAGAAAGAGAAGGGCCAGCACCTCCTTAAATACCACCTGGCGGGAACATATGGTTTCTCGACTTTAAATGCCCTTTCATTGAAGCTTAGGATACGCCTGCATCAGAGTAAGACTCCCATCTGAAAGGGTGTGTCCTTCATATGACACAATACTGCATCGGATGTTGAGGCTCCTGTTCTTGAGATCTGGGAACTGTGGAGTACGCCTTAATTGCTATTAATTCCAAAATCCATTATGACCTGGAGTTACTCCACCTGTGGGGTTCACATCTATGAGTCAAATAGATATGTTTGAAAATTATTTGTCTTAGACTGAAATTCTTGATGGTATGTTACTGTAAGTGATTTTCATAAAGAAAACAATAGTTATTTACAAAGGATTATTATTGGTTACTTGAAAGTAATGCGGGTAAATTATGATAAAACAAAAATGATGAAGAAACTATTGTGAATGAATCAATGTTTAATTGTAGCATCAGAAAGGAAGCTGGTGAGTAGAGTGGCCGAAATATGATAAAAATAAAAAAGATGAAGAAACTGATCCAAATTAAGTAGAAACTAAAGAAAAGGTAGAAGAGTTGAGCGGTCGAAACACGATAAAGACAACATGGATAAGGAAACTAGCAAATGAATAGAAATATAATTTAATAGAATTTCACATAAATATTTTATTTTATACATTTTTTCTTTGTAAACACTTATCTCACAATTTCCTATGTCGACAGAATATTCTCTTATGAAGAGAAGAACAAATTACTAATGGGATAATCCATTGTTATGGGAACACTAGGCATACTCGGCAACACTCGAAGCGAACAAGTGTCGTTTTACTACAACAAAAATTAGTGATGATAAAAATACATGGAAATATGTCGACATCTAGAATCGGTGATCCAAGTTCAAATCCGAAACGAAACCGTTTGGATTTCATGTCGCACTAATACCTTTGGGAATGGTAAAAATTCAACTATCCTCCCTCCCAGCTATGGGTAAATAATAGGTCAGACTAAGTACTTTAAACTTAATAGGGCAACTTACTTGGGAGAAGGGAGTGTCTGAATTCAAACCATAGTTACTCCTCTAAGAAACTGACCTTGTATCGTATCTTACACTGAGAATAGAGGCTGGGTGTATACGCATATGAAAATATGTCATTTAGTTTATAAAAAAATAAAATGACGAAAACAAATAATTAATAGATATTCAAACATATTGGTGATTTTTTTACTGCGGTAATTACTAGTATGCATATATTTAAAAACATTATACTCCCAAGTATAAATTTATATCCTTACGTATCGAGTTTTTATACATCAATATATAAATATTTGTACCGATACATGTTATCGTCAAGTTCATGTATATATATATATATATATATATATATATATCGAGAGAGAGAGAGAGAGAGCGAAAGAGAGTGAGGGGGTCCTTTAACCAAAACATCCATTTACATCGCTATCGAATGTTTACGAAAAAATGCTAAGATAATTAGCCACGTGTATGTTGGTACAAATTTTAAACTCTAAATTTATCGAATGTCTTATTTGGCTCTTTCAATCGAATTGGATTCGCGCCAATTTTCATCAATAATAAGATGAAAAGAGGGAGAGAGAGAGAGGGAGGGAGAGAGAGAGAGAGAGAGAGAGAGAGAGAGAGAGAGAGCGAAAAAAAAATTTATTCATTTATTTATGTTTCAAATAAACCAGTTCGTTAAAATTGCTAATCAAAAATTGTCGTTCGAGCTAAGTGTCTCCATTTCAGGTAAATTTTCTTTCACACTTTCTATCAACGCAGGTGTCGTTTTCTGAAGACTTTTCGAAAGAAGGTTTTATTATTACTGCACATTTTTCGACCGCTGTTTCTATTTTTAGCACAAAATTTCAGTTGGTACATGATCGAAGACGTTTTATGTTAAACGGTAATACAAAGAATTAACTAATGAAAATGGTTTTAGTTGCAGTCAACTCATAAATTATTGGTATCAAATAAAAATTATTTAATCAAGTTTAGAATTAATACCAGAAAGATCAAAGCAAGAAATTGGCAAATCCCAAAAACAAATGAAACATGGGTCAGGCTTTTTAATATTGTGGTTTGGTTTAGTTTTAGGCATATCAGCCATTGTTGGTCATTTAACGCCAAATCCTGTTTTTGCATTTACATCAAATATATGATTTGTAAACACATTGTGTCGATACAAACAGTTAAATATGTGTAGATACAAAATGCTGATAAAACCTATCTTAAAATTATTTGTATTGGATAGGAATTCTTGATACTAGATAAGTAAGTAAAGTCGGCGACCTTAGTTGAGGGCGACCAGAAGGCTCCCTTTTCGATAACTACTAGACTGAGATGTAGGGGAGGGCGCTACTCCTTTCCCTGGTTTGCTCCACTTTACCCTTAATACGTAACTTATATTGCTGAGTGTTAAGCAAGAAGGTATCAAGTACCATTTTTAAAGTCTTTGGTATAACGCGAACTGGGATTGAACCCAGGTCTTCCGGACCATTGGCGAACACTGTGCCCACAAGGACAATGAGCCGGTATGATACCATAGAACTATGTGTAAATCATTTAAATTAAGAATAATAAATAGAAACTATAATTTTTACTAAAGATTTTTATTACTTACTTGAAACCATGTAACTATGTGCCAATAAATTGATATTTTTTAGTTGAAACAGTTACTTGAAACCATAAAATTGTGTTTAATTTATTGGTTGATAGAAACCCTTGAAAACATTTGTACACTTTGGAGAGAGTGCAGTAAAACTTAATTGCCATTATACCCAGGTTCACCGTGAAACCTGAGTAGTTGCACCAGTTACCTCCCATCTATAGATAAAATAGATCTGAAAAAAAAAAACAAAAAAAAAACGATTCGTATTTTATAGGACTATGTGCCAAAAAAAAACACTCTTAAGAAACAACTACACAAAAAATAAAAATATAATTGTACAATGAACGTAAATCCCGCTAAGCAAAAAATAACCCTTTACCGGCTGATGTACCGTTAAAATCAATCAATCAATCGAACTATAATTGAAGGATTGATGTTATGTTCGGAAGTGAAGTTGTTCTTTGTCAAAATATTCAGGTCTATTGATTGTATTGCATATTGAAAAATAAGGCGTTTTAAAGAATCAGTTCAAATATTACATTCTAATAAATTCCTGATTGGATTTAGCACAGAAATACATACCATATACGGAATCACATATTAGGAAAAACAACTTCAGCTCGAGGGATAAATTCCATCACCTAATTATATTACTGGACAATAAGATATAAACTTACGTTCATTTAAAGAGCCTGTTAAATCAAATTAACTTAAAACTGCAAGTTACTACTGATTAGATCTGCGGCTGGTGCTTTATGGCCTATTAACCCTTGTGGGTTATTCAATGTCAAATTCTGTTTTTGTATATATATGATTTGCAAGCAAACACTTTATGGGTAACTATTTTTAAACGAGTCGTAAAGGGCTCATTTGTTTGCTCACTGTTAAATGGTTTTAGGGATTGTTATTTAACGCTAATACGAGGATCATTATATAAGTTTCCAGACTTTTTTCATATCGGCACTTTTATTGATAGTACACACATGAAACTCTAGTCCTCTTCGAAGTAATCTCACCCAGATGCAATGCACTTGTTGTATCGTTCCAACAACTTCGGCAAGGCCCCATGGAAGTCCTCTTGTGTGAGCGTGTCAATGACCTTCGTCACAGCCACTTTCATCTCCTCAATTGTCTTATAACGACAGCCTCTGAGCTTTGGGAATAACCAAAAGTCACAGGGAGCAAGGTCTGGACTATAGGGAGGGTGAGGAACTGTCTTGATGCCGATCTTGCTCAAATAGTCTGTGACAAGGATGGAGTTGTGGACTGGTGCATTGTCCTGGTGGAAATGCTACAGACCCGATTTGAACAGTGCTTGCCTCTTCCGACGGAATCTCTTCCTGAACTCACTTAAAACCTCAACATAGTCACCCTAACACTATCCCTAACCCTTTGGCCAATCAGCTGTGGTGTATTGACTTCCTTACTCCTCCCACACCTCTCATCATCCCTCACAGACTCCCTGCCTTCCTTGAATCTGTTATGCTACTCAAAAACTAAAGCTCAATTCATGCAAGATGATCCAAAAGCAGTCTGAAGCATTCCATACGTTTCTGTGGTATATTTTCCAATCTTAAAACAGAATTTTATTCCATATCGTTCTTCTAAAGTGTCCTCACGTCCAGATTGCATTTTTGAAATTCACCAGCCGTGACAATCAGACTTTAGTAGGGTGTATTCCAATTGCTACTGTAGCTGTTCATTTGAACTTGAAATCATAAAAATTGGTCAGTCATCCCATAAGATGTATAGCAATAACATAGTGAATTTTCAAGCGTCCTACTGTTAAATGGTTTCAAGTATTACTATCAAACACTAATAATTCTGTAAAATTAAATCGATTTACCATGACTAGAAAATCCGGCGAACTCTTGCGCATGACATACAGAACCACTAAACAGCTATTTCGACCTTATTATGTCTCGTCAGCAGTGTATACCGTGATCTCCCCCACTGGAGAGCGAACCAGCGACCACAGAGCTGAAACTATACTACTGAGCCACCGATCTACATCTCTCGCAAGCATTCCCGAATTAACAAGTTATGGCAATTACTCGGCCAATTAATCTGAATGTGTCTTGTAAATTTAAAAAAAAAGAAGAAAACGTACAACTAATAATTGTATTTAATATTATTCATTTGTTTGCACACAGTTTAATGAATTCAAGTACTGCTATCAGACACTGATAATTCTATTTAGTGTTAATCATTCGTTTGCACACAATTAAATAGTTTTATGTATTGCAATCTAATACTAATAATTCTATTTAAAACGAATCATTTGTTTTTCTACTGTTAAATGTTTGTAAGTATTGCTAACTACGACTTATAATTCTATTTAATATTAATCACTTGTTAAATGATTTCAAGTATTGTAATCTATCAATCATTTGTACATCGTTAAGTGGTTTGAAGTACTGCAATTTAGCATTAATAATTCTATTTATCAAGTATTCTTATATAATACAAATAATTTGCTCACAGCTCTATAATTTCAATGGCCCAGTCGGCTGGGGCTGCAGAATACACCGACTACATCTCAGCAGAGGGTTAAGACTCTCCCAAAGAGTGTCCTGAATATGACACTAAACAATCTGACAGTGAAACTCAAGTAATGCTGGAGCTTTGGGGAATACGGAGTACTCCTTCATTGCCATCACTCCCAGGTCCACTCTGGTAGTACCTGATAGGGTCCTCTCAGTGGATTAGTGATATAATGGAAGATCCTGACACCCCTTGAGAATGGATTACTCAGTCTATAAAAGACGCTAGCAAGCGGTAACCAAGGGTGAAGCGAGAGTAGCCACTCTAGCATTCAAGATACGATTGAGTGTCAATATATTATTTGTTATGTTGTATTTTCGTACGATAAACTTGTTATACTTACTCTTTGTGTTAAGTCTCATTTATACTGATTATATTCCCCCCGGGATATATCAGTTAGATTGAACTAAACTGTGCTTTTACTAGACTGAATTGTTTGAAAAAGAACTGTTTTTGACATTTAAACTGCGTACCTATGCTAAACTGAATTGTTTGAAATAGAACTGTTTATATGTATAAAAATGGATTTGGCATTAAATAACCTACAATGGTTGATATGCCATAAAACCAAACTAAATTCAAGATATAAACATTCAATGTGCACAATTCCCTAACCACTCAGCATAAAATACCCAGGATAGATTGACATTCCGTTAAAATCAATCAGTCAAATTAGTTTTTGAAATTAGCTAGATGATTCGTAAACTTATTAGGTTTCTGGTCGATGATAATATTGATATTTATAACAAGGATGGAATAAGGAATGAATAATTATATCGAGGATTGGGAGACGGCTGTGGAGCAATAGTCATCGTCATAGGAAGTGGAAACGGACCCCGAGTTCAAATCCTGGACAAGGCTATTTCCATTTCGCATACCTTGGGAAAGGTATGAATCCAACGATTCTCGCTTCGGCAATGAGGAAACATAGCAGACATAGCCTTGGTATGGTAACCAGTCTTTGAGAAGGAAAAGTTTTAATTCAAACCTGTTGAACTCCACTTAGAAATTGGCCTTGTGTCACATCCTGCTGGTGGCGGAGTGATTGATAAATACATTTATCGTGAATTAGGATAATAAAAAAAGACCATTTCCAAAAAATGACGCAGACCCCACAAAACTGTCTAGTTACAAATTTGACTGGAAATGGTTTTATTCTCCAACTTTTTAATTTAACATTTTAACTCTATTGCTCTAATGAAAATCTCGCAATGGCATGCCGTTTTTGAGTAATTACGGTTACATCTTCATATACAAATATAATGAGAATTCAATCATATCTAAAAATGATGATAGTAGAAATTTTGGTAAGAAAGTGATATTGTAGTTTTTATGTGAAGGTGATGCTGCTGAAGATTTTGCACAATGTAAAGAAGTTCTGGAAGTGACTGCAAGAGGTATGAAATAAATCGGGTGGTCTGGGTAGGCTGCGGGGTTACTTGTTATCAGCTCTGTTCATGCGACAGAAAGGGCGAGCAAGGTGACAAGTGTTGGCTAATGTCTTATCTTCAGAAACACCCAGAGGCTTGTGTACGTGTGCTTCTTGTTGCACACAAGTACAGAAGACCACTAAACCAAAGAGACACACAAGCGAGAGTACACACGATCGTACACGCAATGAGCCGTCGCACACGGGATTAAGAACATGACTGAAAAAGAATAATCTGTACGTGAATAGATTTAGTAAAGATAAAAATGTATATATATGAACCAACAAGCAGAAAGTCGGACACAGGGCCATGTACATAGACAAGTTGTTTGGTTGATTCCTTTGTTTAATGGCATAATAATCATAGTAGGTTATTTAATGCCATAACCAAGAACAACAGTCATATTATTTAACACCTGGCTAGGTGTGGGATAATGAGATGCATGCCTTTCTCAAGGATATTAGTCCGAAATGAACGTTAGTGTGACTGGAGTTTGAACTCGCTTACACCGATGTCAAGGTTTATCCTGTTAGCCACTACGCTGCGGGAATTCCATACATCAGCAAGGAAACTCATTCCTTATATTCTGGTTTGGCTTCTTTCTTTAATGGCATAGCAACCTTCATGGGTTATTTAACGCCAAAGCCATCCTTGTGAAAGGACAGTAGCGATACTATTTAACCCATAGCTGGGAGGATAAGGGGGTTCATGCCTTTCCCAAGGGTATTTGTCCGAAAATGAACGTAATAGCGCGACAAGAGTTCGAACTCACTTACCTTGATGTCACAGTCCCGCATGTTAACCAACACGCCACAGATACTCACCCTCCATATTTTTTAAGAAAGGCGGTCACACAATTCAAAAAGAGTCCAGGAGAACTGAAAAGTTTTTTTTTGTTACTTGGACTCCAGTGGACGTCATAAGCTAGTACTGTTATAGAAATTCACAAATTGGTAAAAAAAATCCCCAAAAACATGGAAAAGAGGGAGAAGAACTGAATATACGACGAAAAAATGACCCTTTTCAGGTCACAGATCTAATTACATTGCTTACAATACTCGGAAAAGTTCTGGAGAGCTAAGAAGTATGTATTTATCCAATTCAACCACACGAGCAAAATGTGGCACAATAGCAATTTTTTAAGCTGGGTTTTATAGGTTTGAATTTAGTGTTTCTTTAAGATCGTTTGTCATCAAAAGATTAAAAGATCTCTGTCTGCTCGACATTTTGCCCATATCTGGAAGAAAGACAGTTGAATTCATACCATATCCAATAGTATTAGCGCTATTTGAAATGCTAACAGCCTCGTCCAAGTCTTGAACTCGGGTCGCCGTTTCCATTCTCAACGCCGATTCTTTACACTGCGGACTCCTTGTCTGTCCAATCATGCTGTTGCAGAATTCACAATTTTTTTTATAGAGTCAGAGTACGAACAACTAATGATATTATTTTAATTCTTATTCACGACATTCTATCAGTTTTCTGCTTCCATATATTTAACCATATTTACCAACCCCTCCTCTCGGGCAGGATATGACACAAGGTCAATTTTAAGCGGAGTTTAACAGGTTTGAATTCAGAGTATTCCTTCTCCTAGACTAGTTGCCTCACCAAGGCTGAAGAAATCAGTCTGCCCTACTATTTACCCATAGCTGGAGGGAGAATAATTGGATTTATACCTTTCCCAAGAGTATTAGTGCTATGTGAAATGCAATCAGTCTCTTCGAGGATTTGAACTCGTGTCGCCGTGTCCATTTCCTACGACGATAACCATTACACCTCGGGCACCTCCTGAACACCACGGGCACCTCCAAATATTTAACAATAAGAAAGTTTTTCAAATTCTTTCAGATCAATGAATCTATCAACAGGAACGAACATATTGATTAGGAGACATATTTTATATTATCATTTAAGTGCTGGCGTGTTTTTCAAACTATCACTAAAAGGTGGTTTTTCATTAAATTTTGAGTGACAGCAAGTCTCAGCCGCTCTCCAAGATTACCAATTGTGATTGGTGCTTTTGGCACAATAACTAAAGGATTATGAAAAGGCCTAGAGGAATTGGAAGTTGGCGGACGGGTAGAGACTATCCAAATGACAGCATTACTGTGAACGGCGAGAAGAGTTCTGGAGACTTGAGGAGACTTGCTGTCACTCAAACTCCAGTGAGAAACCATCAGCTAAAACTGATGTGAAAAACTCTCAAGGAGTAAATAAAAATAATGATAATCGGAAAAAGACGGAAGGAATAGAACAACCAATTCAAAACAAAATCAGAACGCTCGGATAAATAGAAACTTACGAATACTTGAGAATATTGGAAACGGACACAATGAAACATGTGGAGATGAAAGAAAAAATAAAAAAGAATACCTCAGTAGAACGAGAAATCTACTCGAAACAAAACTACATAGCAGAAATCTCATCAAAGGGATAAACACCTCGGCTGTCACCCTCGTAAGATACTCGGGACCATTCTTACAGTGGACCAAAGAATGAGAAAACTCATGACGATTCATAAAGCCTTTCATCCCAGAGATCACGTAGATAGTTTAAATATCAAATAGTTTCCTTTGACCCATATTCTTCAAAGCTCCAAGGCTGGAGCCTCGCAATCTTATGGTTTAATATCGCATCCAGGACACTTGTTGTGATGGAGGTCTTACCCCTCCCGAGAGGTACGGTTGGTGTGTTCTACAGCCTCAGTCGACTGGGGTAAAAAGTAAAGAAAAAAAAAACAGGTCTTTGTTCAACAATACTACAATTAGAAAAAATGCTATATTCAGCGGTATTTCTATGTTGCCTTTTAAGTATATAGACGGCAATTACACAAGAATGCTGCGAGCAATCTTGAACAAGTCCTGGCGGCAACACCCCTCAAGACACCAACTGTACGGCCACCTGCCTCCTATCACGAAAACTATTCAGGTTAGACGAACCAGACATGCAGGATACTGCTGGAGAAGCAGGGACGAACTCATAAGTGATGTACTCTTATGGACCCCCACACATGGTCGTGCAAAAGCAGGACGACCAGCACGAACATACATTCAGCAACTATGTGAGGATACGGGATGTAGTCCGGAAGACCTGCCAGAGGCGATGAACGATAGGGAATAGTGGCGAGAGAGGGCCAGGGATATCCGTGCTACCAGCACGACATGATGATGATGATGATGAAGTTAAAACTGTGATAGATTTTTAAATTATGTTCTGCAAACGTTTTTTTTTTTTTCTCGCCAATTTTCATGTCTCTCTTGTGTTCATAAATTCATTTTTTGATTGATCGTAAAGTTTCACCAACATATTTTCTATAACATTCTAAGCACCCAAGGGTGCTTAGAATGTTACCCTCGGGAAAGGTATGAATCCAATTATTCCCTTTCCAGCTATGGGTAAAGAGTAGGGCAGACTGGGTTCTTCAGCCTTGGTGAGGCAACTAGTCTAAGAAAAGGAAAACTCTGAATTCAAACCTGTTAAACTCCGCTTAAAAAAATTGACCTTGTGTCATATCCTGCCCGAGCGGAGGGGTTGGGTAAATATGATAACATTCTAAGCACTGAATAGAGTACAACCCGTTTCTGATTTAATATAATTGTTGTTATTCTTACTATTATTATTGTATACTTAATTGTTTTTTAAGAGTTTGTAACTGTTTTGATTTCAAGTTGTGAACTTTTTTTTTCGATGATATTTCTGATTGAATCATTTGATTAAATTATACATCTGTATAATTGATTGTTACTTGTAAAATATTAATGAGAAATGTAAAACTTTTACGTTTGGGAATTTTAAAAGCTTTTATTTATCATTTTTTAAGAAAGATTAGGGATCATAATTCTTCGTAAATCACAAAGAGCAACAATATTTTAAATAGATTAAATATTTGTTTTAGTTTAATATATCTATTAATGTATCATTAAGTGAGGTTATTAATTAAAGTTTAAATCTAATTCAATATAAAATCTGTAATTTAGGTTAAAATGTAATGATAAAATTAAAAATCAAAAAATTTTTTTAAATAAATTTACTACATTTCTAACCGAAATTAAAATTTAAAACGGAAGTGGGCTTAATGAGGAGATAACTATTCACCCCTCTTCTACCCCCTCCCACTCTTCTGTGTCTATTCTAGTTTTTTTTTTTTTATCAAAAAGATCTGAAGAAGTCCTATTAATTTTTTTTCGTGTTTTTGGAAATTTCAAAAATGCGTAACAGGATGGAAATAAATTTATAATCCTATGTGACCGGTTTCGTTGTTTTTCTTAAAGAATATATATATATATATATATGAAAGTAAATGTGGATAAAATCCGACAGTATGATGCGAGCAGAAAAAACATAATCCAAATAGATAAATATAATATGATGTAAAGTCGACGTTAACGTTATCAGAAATATACAACGAAAAGATACATAAACGTTTATGTATTGTTTCGTTGTATATTTCTCATTTGCTCCTGTCATCTCAGCAAGCATTCATCGCTATGTGAACTATTTTGATACCCAAGTCCTGATGATGGTTACTGAAACCAAAACGTTAACGTTGACTTTACATAATAATATATTCACCTATTTGGATTATGTTTTTCTGCTACCTTCATATATATGTATATATACATATATATATATATATATATATATATATATATATATATATATATATATATATACTTGTTTATGTTTATTCGGTGCGTGTTGTTTGTGCATGTTCTGTTCTGTATTATGTAACGCTTGTGTGTTAACATGTTTGTCTCTGTGTGCGTGTGGCAAGAGTGGGAGTAAAGCTGAGGGTGAGAAGAAATCTATGCACGTGTTTATAAAAGCTTCAATGCATGGCTAACAACTGAAGTGTTATCATGTGTGTGCGCGCATTTTCCCGTGTGAGTGAGAGAAACAGAGAGGTGGAATGGAAGAGAACTAATGAAGTTCTCTCAAACCACAGAGAGAGAGAGAGAGAGAGAGAGGGAATGGAAGAGAACTAATGTAGTTCTCTCAAACCACAGAGAGAGAGCGAGAGAGAGAGAGAGAGAGAGATAGACAGACAGAGACAGACAGGGGGAATGGAAGAGAACTCATGTAGTTCTCTCAAGCCACACACACAGAGAGAGAGAGAGAGAGGAGAGAGAGAGAGAGAGAGAGAGATTTTCTTTACTTTTCCTTTCTTTTCTGCTCCTCTTTTTCTGTCATTTAGTTAACATATTATTCTCTTTCGATTAATTTCATTTTCGCCATTTGTCTTGTGTTGCAGTATCTCTCTCTCTCTCTCTCTCTCTCTCTCTCTCTCTCTCTCTCTCTCTCTCTCTTTCTCTCTTCCTTTCTCTCTCTCTCTCTCTCTTCCTTTCTCTCTCTTTCACTCGACCCTTATCATTTTTTCTCTTTCCTCAAATTGTGTGTCTATATAACTATCTTTCTGTGTTTTTTCTCTCCTTGTCTCTCTGACTCGTACTCTTTCTTCTCTCTCCTGTCATTTTATTCCTCTCTCTTTCGCTTTCTCTCTCTCTCTCTCTCACACACACACACACGCACACACACATCTACGCACATTCTCTCTCTCTCTATCTCTGGCATTCACTCTTTATCATTCACTCTTTTCTATAACTTTGTGTTGATAAATCAATCTTTCTGTGTTTTTTCTCAGTATATCTTTCTAACACACTATTTTCTCTATCTCGCCATTTACTTTCTTTCTTTGTCTCTCTCTCTCACTTGCTTAATCTTTATCTCTCCCCCTCTGTAGATATCTATAGCCATCGAGGAAATATATTACGTACTCATTCTTCCTACTTCTATGTCAATTCTATCATTCTCTCACTCGCTTAATCTTTATCTGCTCTCTCTCTCTCTCTCTCTCTTGTATAGATATAACCATCCAGGGAATATATTACGTACTCATTATTCCTACATCTATGTCTATTCTATTGTTCTGCGCTCACCCTCTTCTTTCTTGTTTCTTCTGTTTCTTCTTCTCGACGCCATTTTGTCATCCACTCTTTTGCAGCAGCCCAAACTGTTCCGAGTTCTTCTGTTGACTCGGACACAATTTTCATGAACTTGTTTTGCTTTATTTTATTGACGACAACCATTTTATTTCATCTGTTCCTACCCAATGGGGAATTAGTGAGCAGAGATGGAACTTACAAGTGATTATCATCGACTGAAGTTTGCAACTCATTTTTAAACTTCCTAGGATCATTTGATCAGGTGACCATCTTGTATTTAATGAAAACAAAGCACTAATTTGGTCTCGGAGACACTACACATCCCTCTCACTGAACGACTGCCATATAGGAATAAAGTGAGACACTAGCGTTTGAACACCGATCGCCAGTAAACGAAAATGGTATACCTCCAGATAGTATAAATTGAGGCACTGTGGTGTAATGGTTATCGTCGTAGAAAATGGACACGGTGACACGAGTTCAAATCCTGGACGAGACTGATTGCATTTCACATAGCACTAATACTCTTGGGAAAGGTATGAATCCAATTATTCTCTCTCCAGCTATGGGTAAATAGTAGGACAGACTGGGTTCTTCAGCCTTGGTGAGGCAACTTGTCTAGGAGAAGGAATACTCTGAATTCAAACCAGTTAAATTCCGCTTAAAAATTGACCTTGTGTCATATCCTGCCCGAGCAGAGTGGTTGGTAAGTATAAATAGAGGCACCGTGCTGTTAGAGAGGAGGACTTTAGTCAGGGGATTTCTTTGAGAGACGGACTTCAGCGAAAAAAAGACTCTTGTTTCAAATCGATTCTGTTATTGTTCTAGGCAAGACTGTAGAGTTACGGATAGTTACAATTTTTCGTTTCTCTTATTTTCTGTTAATGCATTAATTTCGGTCGGAAAGAAATACTGTGGCTTTTGTTAACTTGTCTGTCAATTATTTCTTCTTTTTATGCACAGTTAAACGATACAAAAATGGTATCCAACGATCTTTTCCACAACCTTTTCAGACGAACTTACACTTCATGTGCTTTACACCAATCTATTATTCAATGCTCTCAGTAAAAGGAAAAATTTTAAAGCTAGCTTGATGTGAAGTTCTCTTTGGTAAATCACAAATACTTTCTCATTAAAAGAGTGGGAGTTTGTGGGTGTGGTTTTATGGTATATCAACCATTGTAGGTTATTTAATGCCAAATCCTATTTATACATATATATTAAATATTTATGATTTGGTTTCGTTGGGTCTTATGGCATATCAACCATTGCAGGTTATTTAATGCCAAATCCTCTTTATACATATGTATTAAATATATATGATTTGGTTTGCTTTGGTTTTATGGCATATCAACCATTGTAGGTTATTTAATGCCAAATCCTATTTATACATATATATTAAATATATATGATTTGGTTTGGTTGGGTTTTATGGCATATCAACCATTGTAGGTTATTTAATGCCAAATCCTATTTATACATATATATTAAATATATATGATTTGGTTTGGTTGGGTTTTATGGTATATCAACCATTGTAGGTCATTTAATTCCAAATCCTCTTTATACATATATATTAAATATTTATGATTTGGTTTCGTTGGGTCTTATGGCATATCAACCATTGCAGGTTATTTAATGCCAAATCCTCTTTATACATATATATTAAATGTTATTTGTAAACACATTTTGTTGATAATATTTTAAGACGAGTCTGAGCGCATTTTTTTTACAAAGTTAGATGGTTTCAAGTATTACTATCTAATACGGATAATTCAATTACTATCAATCATTTGTTTGCACACAGTTAAATGGTTTCAAGTATTGCTATGTAGCTGTAACAATTTAACATGTCATTTGTTTGCAAACATCAAATTGATATATATTAGAGATGTAACAATATAAAAAATAGTACCTGCTTTTAAGTATACGAAACAATTAAACTATAATTGAATCAGTGCAGAAGCACTATAGAGCATACACTTCTAAGACTTCACTAGCATTGTGTAAAAGACAACGCTGAAAAACTTCGAATGAAATTAATATAGAAAAGTTTGTATATTTCAGTCTAATTAAGTAAATACAATTTTAAAAAAAATGCCAACAAAAACTAGTATTTCTTTTTAGTTTTAAAATGTGGAGATACGAGAGTCATCTGTTTTATCAACATCGCAAAAAAAAAAAAAAAAAAAATGAAATCAATAAAATAAAATAAGATAAGATAATAAAATAAAAAAGACGAAAAAAAATTTCTTGGGTTGTAAAAGGACTGTTCTAATTGGATGCCTCCAGGTCGTTACCTTTCGTTCTTTTGAATTGGTTGAAGAATTGACGAATGAAAACTCGTTCCACTAGAGAAGAAAGTTGCCAATCGCAGTGTCAATAACTACAAATTGATACGGTAATAGAAACAGGTGTTTTAATTATGGAATCCTTATTGGAAATTCTTCCCTTCATATGTTACTATCCTTCAAGGAATGATGTATAATCTTCATCGCCTAACTTCGGGGTATCCGTTTCTTCCTGGGTATTTTTCTGCCGCTGAAAATAAGGAAGAAGACAAAAACATAACACAGACGCTAGAATTTCTTCTTGTTCTTGTTCTTGTTCTTGTTCTTGTTCTTGTTCTTCTTGTTCTTCTTCTTGTTCTTCTTCTTCTTCTTCTTCTTGTTCTTCTTGTTGTTGTTGTTGTTGTTCTTCTTCTTCTTCTTCTTCTTCTTCTTCTTCTTCATTTGCCTGCCTCCCACATTCTACTTTCTTTATCTATTTTTATCACTTATTGATTTATTTCTATTTCCAAATTCCAATTTCTATTTAATTCTTTAGATTTTTCATTCTTGCGCTCTGGTTTTAGAATATTTTCCAATGTGTTTTTATTTTTATTTGCTTTATTTTGTCTTTATTTTGTCTTTTTTTGCTCCACGAAGGTCAGTCAATTCTTTCTTTTGGTTTTCCAAAGGTCTCGTTTCCTTCAAATAAAACTTTCTTTGTCATTATTCTTTTCTTATTTTTTCTTCTCTTTCTAATACCGGGTCAGCGGTGTTTAGAATAGGCAGGGCGTATTCGCTGAATATGAGTGAGCCCCCGCCCCGCCATAAAAGGGACTGAGTTTGACACTAAACAGCATCTGTAGGTAAGGCTTCAGTTTTGGAGATCTACAAAGTACTGAGTACACCTTAATACTCATTACCTCCAGATCCACTCAGAGTTTGAGTGGTAGCACTTGTTAGGATCTCACATTTGGGTAAAAAACAACTGTTTGAAAATTATTAGCATTGGATAGGAATACTTGAAATTATACTATTCAGAGCAAATTATTCGTATTTGGCGGGAATACTTGGTTCCAAATTATTCTTTGGTTTGGTTTGGTTTGGTTTTATGGCATATCAACTATTGCCGGCTACTTAATGCCAAATCCCGTTTATATATATACTTTTCTTTTTCTTCCTTGTAACTCGAAATCTTTCTCGATAAACAAACGTAACATAAATTCTCTACAATATTCGTAATAAGTCAAATGCCGAAAATTAAAACAACCAACGCTGATTCACCAATTAAACGGCCAACTTTTTCTTATACAAATTTTCCCCTAGATTTTTGTATTTTGCATTTTTAAACATCTATCGTTGAGTTAAAATCGCTAATATCACCCCTCATGGCCCTGATGATGGTTCAGTAGAACCGAAACGCTTGAGTGTCGACCGCAATAAATCTGTCTTTCTTCTGGAATGGTTGTTATAAATCTATATATATATATATATATATAGCTTATATATATATGTATATATATATATATATAGTTTATATATATATATATAGTTCATATATATATAGTTTATATATATATATAGTTTATTTTTATATATATATATAGTTTATATATATATATATATATATATATATATATATATATATATATATATATATATTATATTATATCATATTATATTATGAGAGTGTTGGTAGTCAGTAAATCAAGATGTGGTTATGTGTCGAACAAAGTGCAATATAATATGGAGAGTGCTCAATAGCTATGATATCAATATATATATATATATATATATATATATATATATATATATATATATATATATATATTAAATATATATTAAATAATATTAAATAAATAAGATTAAATATATATATATATATATAATATATATTTATTTATTATCATTATATATATATATGTATATATATCTTTAAGAAGAAACAAAAACCGGTCACATTAGGATTATAAATTTATTTCCATCCGATTATGGGTTTTAATACTCATACCTATATATATAGTTCTCTGGCAAAGTCTAAGTAGTTGTCTCCCTTTTTGTTTTCTTTGATTTTCACTCAGTGGTTCTGTATTTCACTCCTTGCAAGTTTTTCACACAAGTTTTAACTGGT
This sequence comes from Sepioteuthis lessoniana, assembly GCA_963585895.1. Lineage (NCBI taxonomy): Eukaryota > Metazoa > Mollusca > Cephalopoda > Myopsida > Loliginidae > Sepioteuthis > Sepioteuthis lessoniana. Next base: position 12,616,543 of record OY757906.1, read on the forward strand.
TATATTTCACTGGAGACTAAGTGACAACAAGTCTACTCAGTTCCTTAGGACTCTTCTGAGTATTCTAGCCGATCTTAATAATGTAGTTTAAATGGTGTCGATTCTTCTTCTGATCTCTAATTTCCTTAGTCTCTTTTCCAAGTCTTTGGAAACTATTCCAAGTGCACCAATTTCAATTGGTATCACCGCCTATTGATGTTCCGTTGCTTTCTAAACTCTCAGGCAAGATCTAAGTATTTGTCAGTCCTTTCATTTCTTTCATTTTTACTTAGTAGACCAGTAGAACTGCAAAATCCGCAGAATAAAAAGTTCTTTCTTTTCTATTTTAATTCTACATCTGATCTTCTAGTTTTGACAGGGTGATCCATTTATACTTCAAAATCACAGAAAATTTTATTCGTCACATTCTCCAGGGCGGATTCTGCTTTGTGTATTTACCATTTGTTGGTAGAGTAAAATTTCAATCGCTTGCACAGTTTCCAATGGATTACCTTTCACACCCAGTCTTGCCAAGTCTTGTACTTCTTTTGTGCCAGTTTGTAATTTCATTTTGCCATTTCGAGAGTTTTTCACATCAACGCTAGCTGATGGTTTCTCACTGCAGTTGGTGTGACAGCAAGTCTCCAAGTCTCCAGGACTCTTCTTAGTATTCTGGCTGATCTCAACAATGCTGTAGTTTAAATGGTCTTCACTCGTCCTTTTATTTCGAAGTCCCCCAGTCCCTGTACCAATCCTTTGGTATTGAGTGAGCCAATTACTATTGGTATCACCATCACTTTCATGTCTCATAGTATTTTTTTTTTTTAGTTCTCTAAGTATTTATTTCTCTTTCGCCTTCCTTCAGTTTTATATTGCGGTCAGCCGGAACGGTAAAATCGAGTATTCGGCATGTTCTCTTTTTTTTTTTTTTTTTTCCTTTTTACTATCAGTAAGACCTACTGATAGTAAAAAGGAAAAAAAAAAAAGGTCGTCTGGCCAAAACTAGATGGTCCGTTTGTCTCAAAATCCCAGAGAAGTTTGCCCGTCTCATTTTTCAGGACGGATTCCGGGTTGCGCATATATTATTTGTTCGAATGGTCAAATTTAAACTTCTTGCACAATTCCCAGAGCATCACCTTGCCCACCCAGTCGTGTTTAGTCTTATACGTTCTCTGTGCTAATTGACTGCATTAGCTTATTATATGATTGATCGTTTCATCTCTATCACCACATAATTTACATTTATTATTTCATTGCATTTTGTCTATTTTTGCTTTCACATAGCCCTTGAAATGTCTATTTAATTGGTTTTCTTCCCATTTTTGTCCTCGCGTTATTATTTTTTGTAGATCTTAGTGTGTTTTTTTTTTCTTTTTTTTTTTTTGTTTCTGGTCGCTGTGATAAATTTTTCTTTATTCTTAAGCCTTTGATGTATAGCGTTATATATATATATATATATATATATATAAAGATAAATGAAAAAAGTGGATATTCTAAAAACACAGACAACAGATTCAGTTCAGAATATTTCGTTCTTATTTATCAAAAATAGCTTTTTCAATAGAGAAAAATAGGTTTTCAGAAAAAAAAATTTATCATTTAAAAGATTATTTTCAATAAATAAGAACGAAATATTCTAAACTGAATGTGTTGTCTGTGTTTTTAGTATATTCACTTTTTCATTTATTTTTCATCATCTTGTCCGATCTTGCAAAAATATCTACCTTTTCTCTCTCTCTCTTTCTCTCTCTCTCTCTCTATATATATATATATTATCATTCACAGACAGTCTGTTTCGTTGTATCACAAATCTTCAGTGTGGCTAGACACTTCAAGCTGGGATTAAAACCCGCCTAATTTTACACTAAACTTGGTATCTAACCGCTCAGCCATTTCGACGACATACATCATCTCAGGAATTATAACGCATATGTATTAGCTTTCGTTTGTTTACATATTGCGCTATCGGATACTAGAGTGCTCAATTCGTTAGAAGAGCTTTGCATTAACACCTTCGCCAGAGTGCTCAACCCCAGCGAGGGGAGTGTACACACACATAAATTGCCTAGTTTGCTGGGGCTGTAGAATACACCGACTGTATCTCTGCAGGTGAGTAAAACTCCTCCCTAACGAGTGTCCTGATTAATGACACTAAACAATCTGATGGTGACGTTCCAGTAATGCTGGTGCTTTGGGGAATGCAGAGTACCTATTCCTTGTCATCGCTTTCAGGTCTACTCTTGACCGGAATGGTTGCACTTGAGAGGGTCCTATTAATGGCCCAAATAGAACTAAAATGCGTACTTATGTTAAACTGAATTGCTTTAAATAGAACTGTTTTTTTACATTTAAACTGTATATTTATGCTAAACTGAATTGTTTTAAAAAGGACTGTTTTGACATTTAACTATGTGTAAACAAAAACAATACTTATTAAGTTGTCGTAGTCGAGGGCGACCTGAAGGTTCCCTTTTAAATAGCTACAATAACGAGGTATGGGGAAGGGCGCTTTTCTTTTCCCTGGATTGCTCCTCTTTACCCTTGATACGTACCTTATAATGCTGATTGTTAAGCAAGGAGTCTTTACTATGACTCAATCTGGGATTGAAACCCAGTCTCTCGAGCCATTGGTGACCACTCAACCCAATAGACCAATTGGCCGGTAAAATTATACTAAACTGAATTCTTTGAAATAGAACTGTTTGACTAATTTGAATTGCTTGAAATAGAAATGTTTTTGACAGACTGTGTACTTATGCTAAACTAAATTGTTTGAAATAGAATGGTTTATTTGTATAAAAATGGATTTGGCTTTAAATAACCTTAAAAGGTTTATATGCCATAAAACCCAAACAAACAAACACATAAACGTCTCCCTATTTCAAACATTCCATAACTCCTCTATGCATCTCTGTCTCTCCCAGTCTGTTTGATCTATCTATCTATCTATCTATCTACGTAATTTATTTATCCTAATTTGTCTAAATCAAGAGGTAAATTAAAAAGGCCAGGTCTCTGGTCTCTATCAATAAGCATAAATAAAATGAATATGATGATAGATCATAAGATAAATAGATAGATGTGATATATTTTAAAGGAAGTACGTTAGGGTTTTTTTTTAATGATTTTTTCGAACACTAATTCAATGATAGAAGATTTTAAACAGAACGCCACCAATGGAAATAGAATGTTTATATCTTTCTCATTTTTTCGTTTCTTTTATCAATTCATACGCTCCGATGAAGGTTTAATGTTTTGATACGTAAAATCTGTGACGTGGAAAATAATTCAAATTATGAATATAATCTTCCACTGAAAACATTTTTTTCATATTTGTACATTTTCATTGATAGCTAAACAGATTATTGCCGTATGATTTGGTTGGTTGGCTGTTTTGTTTTACGGCGTATCAACCCTTTTGGGTCATTAACACCGAATTAAATTTTTAAAAATTCAGTTTAGTATAATTAGAGTTTTTGTTTACAGAGTGTTAAATGTCAAAACAGTTCAGTTAGATGTCAAAACAGTTTCATTTCAAACAATTCAGTTAAGAATAAGTAGTTTCAATGTCAAAAACGGTTCTATTACCAAAAATTCAGTTTAGCAGAAGTACACACTTTAGTTCTTATTTAAAATAGTTCTATTTCAAACAGTTCACTTTAGCATAAGTACCCAATTTAAATGTCAAAATAGTCCTATTTCAAGCAATTCAGTTTAGCAAAAGTTCTCAGTTTAGTTCTCTTTGACTCATTGACAGGACCCTATCAGGTGCTATTACTCCGGGTCAGAGTGAACCTGGGAGCGATGGCGATAAAGGAGTACTCCGCATTCCCCAAAGCTCTAGCTTTTATGGAATCTCACCTTTAGATTATTTAGTGTCATATCCAGGACACTCGTTGGGAGAGTCTTACCCTTTTGCAGAGATCCATTCGGTGTATTTTGCTGCCCAAGCCGACTGGGCAAATAGCTGTATGAAATTGCATTACAAGTATGAGCAACTTCATTTGATATGAGGTTGAAGCTGTTCATGATCACTTCGAAGTGTATCGCAGTGAAATTAATTGATCCACAGTTTTCATCACATTCTGTCTCATTGCCAAACATCTTGATAAAAACATTTATTAACCGTATATCATAATGATTAAAAGAAGAGTTATCAAGTCAGTGATCGCTTGAGCCAAACACTTTCCCATAACAACTACGCTGGTTTTCATGAATGTAAAAAACTTTCTTTTTTCATATCTTTTTCCACCGAACATTTGCAGTGTAGTTTGCATATGATACACTTTGAAATTAAAGTAAAAACTTGGAAGCTGTAAATTTGTCAAGAGAATGTAAAAACTATTTCAGTCGAATTTAGGTTTGGTCTGGTTCTTTTGTTTAATGGCATGTCAACCTTCATTGGTTATTTAATGCCAAAGGCTTCTTGTAGATTACCTAGTCGGCTGGGGCTGTAGAATACACCGACTGCACCTTTGCAGAGGCGTAAGACCTCCTCCCCAACGAGTGACCTGGATATGACACTAAGCAATCTGATTGTGAGGTTCCAGTAATGCTGGAGCTTTGGGGAATGCGGAGTACTCCAATATTGCCATCGCTCCCAGGTCCATTTGCCGGAGTGGTAGCACCTGATAAGGGTCCTATCTATGGGTTAAATAGAACTAAACTGTGCTTCCTTCACTATACTTATTTTTGCATTTAAACTGTGTATTTATGCGAAACTGAATTGTTTAAAATAGAACTGTTTTGACATTTAAACTGCGTACTAATGCTAAACTGAATTGCTCGAAATAGAACTGTTTTGACGTCAACTTATGTTAAAGTGAATTATCTGAAATAAAACTGTTCGACATTTAACTCTATGTATTGCCCAGTCGGCTGTGGCTGTAGAATACACTGACTACACCTCTGCAGGGGGTACCCCCCCCCAGTGAGTGTCCTGGATATGACACTAAACAATCTGATAGTGAGGTTCCAGTGATGCAGGAGCTTTGGAGAATGTGGAGTTCCCTTTTATTGCCATCGCTCCCTGGTCCACTCTGGCCCGGAGTGGCAGCACCTGATAGGGCCCTATGTATGGGTTAAATAGAACTAACGGCATATTTATGCTAAACTGAACTGTTTGACTAAACTGAATAGCTTGAAATAGAAATTGAAACTGTACTTGCACTAAACTGAATTGTTATTTATAAAACTGTTTTGACATGTAACTGTGTAAACAAAATCTGTACTTACGCTAAACTGAATTAGCTGAATTAAAACTGATTGAATAAACTGAATAGCTTGAAATAGAAATGTTTTTGACGATTAAACTGTGTACTCGAGTGAAACTGAATTGTTTGAAATAGAACTGAGTATTTACATAAAAATGGATTTGACGTTGAATAATCTACAAAGGTAGATATGCCATAAAACCAAACCAACTTTCTTGTAGAAGAACTTGTAATGTAACTATTTTCCCCATAGCTGGCGAGGTGGGGAGGGATAAGGGGATTCATACCTTTTGCTAAGGGTGTTCATCCGAAATTGAACGTAATAGCGTGACTGGAATTCGAACTCTCTTACTTCGATATCGCTGTCCAGCACGTTAACCACTATGTGACGGAGACTCCTTCCGGACGAATTTAGTCAAAGAAAAGTAACCATCACTTTTATATATTTTTGAAAATACATTTGTGTGATTAGAAGTCTTACTTTGTTTGTTACACATTTAATTGCTATTAACTTTCGTTGTCAGTATCCTTTTGAAATTATTGTAAATCTTTACCTCGTGTTTTTTCATCTTAATTTTGCATTTTTAAAAATCATAATGGATTCTATTCATTATTTGTACGACAGCAACCGAGATCGTGTATCACAGCGAACATATAGGAATCTTTCATTGAGAGATTATTCCTTAATATTACTTATCCTTTAAAGATTATCTTTTATCTATTCACTCATTTATCTATCTGTTTTGCCTACTTGAATATCTCAGCTTTCTACTATCTTTTCCCCTGAACCTTAAAAAGAAAAAATATTTTCTAAGAAAATATACAATATATATATATATATATATATATATATATATATATATATATATATATATATAGATCAAATTCTGTTAAGTAATTCATCCGCTCGTTTGTCCAGTTGGCTGGGGCTGTAGAAAACACCGACTGCTTCTCTGCAGAGGGATAAGATCTCCCCAACGAAGGTCCTGAATATGACACTAGCCAATCTGCTCGTGATGCTCCAGTAATATGGGAGCTTTGGGGAATGAAGAGTACACCTTCATTGCCATCGCTCCCAGGTCGACTCTGACCCGGAGTGGTGGCACCTGATAAGGTCCTATGAGTTAAACAGACCTAAACTGTGTACTTATGCTCAATTGAATTGTTTAAATAGAACTGTTTTTACATTTAAACTGTATATTTATGCTAAACTGAATTACTTGAAATAGAACTGTTTTTACATTGAATCTGTGAATTGTTTGAAATAGAACTGATTTTGACATTTAAATATGTTTCAACAAAAAGCTATTCTTATACTAAACCGAGTTGTTTGAAAGAGAACTGTTTATGTGTATAAAAATAGATTGGGCATTAATAACCTACAATCTTTGATGTGCCATAAAACCAAACTAAACCAAACCCAATCATCTGCTAGTTCCCAAAAATGGCCTTTTAAATTCTTTTTCGTATCATTTTTTTCTAAATCATCTAATTCAATCTTAAACTGTTTTGCATTGCTGCTGTTTTTTATTTTTTTTATCAGAATTCGCTATTGGTTCCAAAACTATATTGCTCTATTATAAAAAAAAAAAATGATTGGTTAATTGACTTCGATTTTAAAATCTGTCTTGGCAGTAAATCTTCAGTTTGAGGAAAAATATTTAAAAATACTTTTAAGAATATTTTTAAAATGCAAAAATATTTTTAAAATAATTTTAAAAATAATTATAAAATTTTAAAAATAATAGGAAATTACATTGTTTTCAAACTTTTGACACGATCAAATATCATTCTTCACTCTAGGAAAGTATTTAATCTTAATTTCTCTTATCTTTCCCTATAACTGTAAATTTTCTCTCTTTTTATTATTTTTGTTACTCTTCCTTGTGTGTCCCCCAATCTCAATATCACACACCAATTTTTATGTCTAGATACTGAAGTCCAAGCCTGGGAATAATATTCTCTATGACGTCTTATTTAGGCATAATATATTTCAAAGACATTTTCCGCCTTTGAAATAAAATTTCAAACCACCCAGCCAATCATTCCATTCAATAGAATAGACAAAATATAATTGTCATCAGCTTTAAATGTATCATCAAAGCTAATTTTCTAGATTGAATTCCTCATTTAATTCTACAGTCTCCGTGACACTGTAGGTCACGCGTCAGTCTCATTTATTTGTTTGATTTCCTTGTTGCTTAATTTGTATTTAGCTTTAATATTTTTCGATCCAATATGCAGTAATTTATATTTTTAAATCTTAATTTTCAGATATCTTTCCAATATGATAATTTATTTAGATTCATGCTTTATATCTTTCGATAATGGTTTACAAATAGTTTAATATGAACAAATCGTTCTGATTTCTTAGGAACACAGAAGGCTGTATACTGTGTTTCAGAGTAATGGTTACAAATTTTGATTTTCAGATTTTATTTTTATATTTTTCGTTTAAATATGTAGTAATTTATATATTTCAATATTAAATCTTAATTTCTGAATATCTTCCCAATATGACAATTTATATAAATCCATATGTGTTGTTTCTTTTGATAATGGTCTAAAAACTAGTTTAAAATCATCTGCAAATAGTGTTATTTCTAACTTTATTACATTAGGTAAATCCTTTATGAATATTAAAAACAATGTTGGTTTCGATATTTACTGCTTCCCGCAGACGAACATATAATTTCCCAAGTGATTTTCAATTTAAAAAAGCAACCGAAATTAAAATGAAAAAAATTCTACTTAAAATTATTCATGAATATGAAAAATAATTGAATCAGTATATTAGAATATTTTTGTACATTTTATGTTAAGCAGTTCAGGTGATAATTTTTCAAACGGAATTAAATGCTATAGCAGTTGTACACCAAGGTTATCTGTTGACAGGTGACACAAGACAAACAGAGATGTTTAAATAAAAAAATATTATTGGAATGTCTTAGTATTTTATAAATAAATATCCTCTGACCACAAGAGCCAAAAGGCGTGACATAATAAATTAGATACGTAGATAGCCCAATCGGCCAGGGCTGTAGAATGAACCGACTGTGTCATTGCAGAGGGGTAAGATTCCCACCCAACAAGTGTCTGGTATACGACATTAACCAATCTGAAGTAGAGGTTCAAGGAATGTTGGAGCTTTGGGGAATGCGGAGTACCCACTTCATTATCATCGCTCCCAAATTCCTCATAGAGTTCTATGCATTAATCAAAAAGAACTGTTTAATATTTACACTGTGTCAAAACAAATGACTGATGCTAAATTGAGTTGTTAGAAATAGAACCGTTTGATCATTTAACTGTGTGTAAACAAATGACTGATGTCCACCCTGTTTAAATGTCAAACAGTTGTGTTTGACCCATAGGATCCTATCGGGTGCTACCATTCCGGGTCAGAGTGAAAATGGGAGCCATGGTAATGAAGGGGTACTCAGCATTCCCCGAAGATCCAGGACTGTACTTTCACCTTCAGATAGTTCAGTGTCATAAATCAGGACATTCGTTGAGCGAGTGGGGGTCTTACTCCAGTCAGCGTATTCTATTATCCCAGCCGACAAGGTGGGCAGTTATGATGTCAGGTTTTTAAAAAAATTTTATTTATTTATTTATTTAATTATTTTTTTGTAAAACGAGGTTAAATGAAATTGCCGAAGTATGACATGTTTACCTGTCGAAGGTGACAGTGGATTTAGATTTATGATTTTATAATCGGAATATCTCCATGTTTTAAATATTGATATCCTCAGACCACATCAAAATAAAGTTAAAGAAAAATACTTGCTGAAATCAATTGTAATGATGGGTAAATTTTCTTCTAAAAATATATAAATAGAAATAATATAATATTCTTTTAAAACACAATATCATTCTCTGAAAACATTGTCGACATAGGAAACAATAAATATTGTTCTTGTTTTTGTATTTTGCAGGAATTGTGGCTCTGTTGATTTTAAAGGCACGACTAATCGATTATTTCGATTTGGTGTTTAATTGATATCAATCGATATGATTAATTTCGTTTTTAATTGTTGAAATTGTTTCGTTGATAAATAGTTTTAAAATTATACTGACGCTGATTTTACAAGTTTATGAAAAATGAGATGGTGACAAAAACAGAGCAAAATAAAATTGCTAAGTTAACAAATGAATAAAAACTGGAAAAGAAAATATTTTTCTTTTTTAGAACTTTATCAAAATTATTTTCACTTATTTGAAATGATTAAAAATTTAATCAAAATTATTTAACGTGAACCATTAAATAATGGGAACATTTTATTTATCATAAACACATAAAGATAAAA